>SOPF01028059.1:0-245136 GCA_012979155.1 Hypericum perforatum | reverse complement strand
TCGGAAACAGTTACAATTATGGACAGAAATGTACAAAAAAGAAGAAGTGACAGAAACAAATTAGAGGAATCATCCATCCTATCGTCACCTGATTCCCTCTGGGGTCTTGAGAATGGTGTCGTGAATTGGCCACTCGTATCCCCACCCGGATGCCAACTTCCTCTCACTTGGGATGTACGCACCCCTCACTACCTTATACCCCATTGGGACTCCCATCTTCTCGGCCGCCTTAAAAGCTATCAACAGCCTCTCTTTCGCGTCCTTCAGGTACGTCTGAATGGTGTTGTACACTATAGGGCTACCCCTGTTGTTGTACATGATTGATGCCGAGTTTGTCAAGTAGTCAATAGCGGGTTGGAACCAAATGTTCTCGCCGTCCACGACCAACGGAACGTTGGCTTCGACGCATTTCTCGCAGAGAGTCCAAAGTCGCTGCTCGGCTAACCGAAGGTCCTGCTCCTCCTCGTGTTGTGTCAATGGTTCGGGCCCCTCGAGCGTGTGATACAGAGGGCTCGAGTCAGCAAATATGGGTAGAGTTGTGCCTTTCCATGAGAGATTGAAAGAAGGATCTCTTTGTTGCCACCTTAGCAAGTTTAAAGGGCAAATTGCTGTCATCTTTACAACCACGGAGCTTACCTGCGGGATGCAAATTAATAAGAAAGATCTGTTTCTTTAACCAGAATTGGTTTAAAAAAATAATTTTCTGATTTATTTTGTTTTATGTTCTATTGTTTCTTTGTATTCAATGAGGTGATATCTCGATGTGACCTCGAATCAGGATCCCTCTTCATTGAATATGAACAAACGGAATTATGAGAACATAGAGAGCGTGGACAACTCATGGTCTACTATGAGACAGCTTGGTTCATGCAGATTGCAGTTTAAAAGGTGTATGAATTTTAAATAATTGCATACTACCAAATAGTTGTTGCTGACCCCCTCAAAAATCAAATATTATTAAAAGAGATATTTACTAATAATTTAATATTGCTCAATTATGAATAAATCATTAGAAAAATTTATGAAATGGAAAGGTGGCATCCCTATCACAAAAATATTGCGTACGTGGGAAATCCTTTATTACGGGAGGAAGAAGCAAGCAAGAAGAGGAACTGGATTCAGTCCTGGACAAGTAAATGAGTCCAGGATATCCTGGAAAGAGAAAAGAGAAGTGGGAGAAGAGAAAAGGAAAGTGGGGGAAGAAAAAAGGAAGGCGCACGAGTATAGGAATCTAATTAATTAATAACCATTCTCATAATTATCATTAATTACTTACCATTAATTATCGAGCATTAATTATTGACCATTAATTAATCGAATATTAAGTGGTTTAGCAAATTATGTTCGTGGTTTTATTGGTATGTTCAAGTGGTTTGCAAGTTAATGTTCAAGTGGTTTTCTTATTATGTTCAAGTGGTTTTCTTAGTATGTTCAAGTGGTTCCCGACATGTTTAAGTGGTTTTTGCCTAGTATGTTCAAGTGGTTTTGTTAGTATGTTCAAGTTGTTTTCTTACTATGTTCAAGTGGTTTTTTTTAGTATGCTCAAGTGGTTTGTTAGTTAATGTTCAAGTGATTTTCTTAGTATGTTCAAGTAGTTTTCTTAGTATGTTCAAGTAGTTTTCTTAGTATGTTCAAGTGGTTCTCAATGAATGTTCAAGTGGTTTCCACCAAAATGTTCAATTCGTTTATTTTTATATGTTCAACTGGTTTTCTTAGTATGTTCAACTGATTTTTTTAGTATATTCAACCAGTTTCAGGACGGTCCTGGAAATGACTTCCAGGACCGAATCTTGTCCCAAGAAAGGAAGGGCCAGCATGTTAGTTAACTATCAGCAAAATTAATGAAATCTTCTTGTTAATTACCTCTCAAAGATCATATGCAAAAAATTCCAGCTTAGTAACTATCAGTAAAATTAATGAAATCTTCTTGTTAATTACCTCTCAAAGATCATATGCGAAAAATTCCAGCTTAGTAACTATCAGTAAAATTAATGAAATCTTCTAGTTAATTACCTCTCAAAGATCATAAGTAAAAATTTCCAGCTTAGTAAGGATCAGTAAAATTAATGCAATCTTCTAGTTAATTACCTCTCAAAGATCATATGTAAAAAATTCCAGCTCCGTAAAACATTATTTCCCCTTAATTTGCCACATCAAATCATCAATGAACTGTTAATGAAAAGAACCTTTCCTTTTTTTTTTCTTTAAATCCAGTTAGAGGATGGTCAAAGTTCTCGTATTTCTTCCATTCAAAAGACAATTAATTTTCAAGTCTTTAAATGATAGGAAAATTATTTTGATTTTCTCGGCCAAAATGAGAACTATTTTCATTTTGGCAACTCTATCAGTTGTTTAATTACCCCTGTGGAAAAACTACTTTAATTTTATTTACAGCCAAGACCCACAGAATGTTTTGGGATTTTTATAATTAATCAAACAACATTAAACTATACTGAACAGTTCAAGAAAGTAACCCCAAGATTAATTGCCGGATCCAAGAAATAAACAAAAAGAAGCACCAAACATACAAATTATAAAAGAAACAAAAAAATAAATAAAAAGATCTCATGTTTCGTTTGTACGTAGGAGTGTCTCTAAACTCTTGAAAGAAAGAAAGAAAGAATACACTTACAGAAGAGGGAGGAAGGGACATGGAGGAGCCGACGGCGTCCAAGAACCGACCAAAGTTGTAGTCACACGCGGCGTTGTCGGAAGCGAACTCGGCGGCGAAGTCCACCATCCCCCGGAGCCCGGCCCGGTTGAGCCTCCGGACGCTCTGCATGGCCTCCGCGGCGTCCTCGCCGCAGCAGAAGTGCTCGAACACCGTGTGCCTTATCAGCCCCCGCACCGCCCTGCGAAGCGGGCCCTTGCTTGAGTCCCCGGCGAGTGTAGCGTTGATGACCCACGTGGCTAAATCCACCATGGACTCAATGGACGCTATTTGGAGGTTGAGGGTGGCGCGTAGGAGCTTGGAGGTTGGCATGGACGAGAAGAGCTTCTCAGGGTTTGTTAGGTCTAGGACTGGAGGCTGTGATGGTGATGGAGGGGAGGAGGTTGCGGTTACGGCGGACGTGGAGTTGGTCCGGTACCGGAGGAAGAGGAGTTGGCTTATTGGGCGGTGGGTTATTAGTTTGGTGGTGGCCATATAATATTGGATATTCTTGTTAATTCTTTTTTTTGGATTTTCAAGGTAGACTTTTTCTTTGGGTTTTTGGAAGAGAAATTGAGTTTTTTTTTTCTTTCCCGTTTGGCTCTTTTGATTCCGGAGGAGGAAGAGAATGGTTTTAATATTTATGTGTTAATTCAAAGTTTGTGTGTAGTGGTGAATGCGGATGCTGTTGTTGATTATTGGTGAATTTATTATGAGACGGGAAGATCTGATTTATTTTTGGCATATTTTTTTTATATATATTTTGATTTGAGTACCTTAAACTTATTGTATGAGTATTTTTTTCACATGATATTTTTTAGGATTGTAAGTATGAGTGACAATGTGTGAAATATATTAAGTCCATAGGATTCAAGCTATCCTTAAATTTAGTGTGATTCAAGCTATCCTTAAATTTAGTGTTAGAATCGAAACCTTATATCAGACTTGCAAATTTTTTATGTTAGAATCAAGAATCTCTGAGAGTTAGATCAAGATCATGTTGTGTTTGGAGTATTTTGGTGTACTTGATTAGGTCTAACTTATTGTATAGTCGAGATAAAAGTTGGAATTTTTCTCCGTAAGACAAAATTGTCCCGTATATTTCAGTGCGTAAGGGGCGCGACAATCATCTCAAAGATACAATGACTGGAGCGCTTCCAAAACTATTGCACTACGAGTTCACACCAAAAAAAACTATTGCACTACGAGTCTCGAAGTTTAGGATGAACTCTTAGATACTCAAAACTTTTAGATTGAGAGAGGAGAGAAGACAACTATTGCTAATGAATGTTTATGCAATAATTTATTGGAATGATGAAAATGACAAGGAAAAAATCTTTATATAGGTGTTGAACGGATATGTTAAACATGTCTCAAAAGACACATCTAAAGAACCTTGTCTAAAAAAACACATTCATTCATTTTTTTTCTTTCTAATTATCAATTTGTGTTATTCAAATTTTAATAAAAAAAATCAACAGATCCATGTGGTACCTGTGAATCATTAAAAGTCACCAAAATTGATGTGCATTATTTTATCCGAAACAAACGTAATACTTCGATCAGACGAGTCATAACTTTTACCAGTTTTAGGATGACAAACACATAATGAGATCAGTGCATGAATGAGATGGGAAAGCTTGGTTATCTAAGTCATGGCACCATGTATTTCACCACCGCCGCGATGAATTTAACTTATACTAAGATACTCAAACTGATAATGGCCATTGAATTTTATAAAAAAACAATTTTATGGCTATTGAGAATATTTTAGACGTAAAACATTGATATCCATAAAACGGTTACACTAAATATTTTGAAGTGCACTACACCAACAATGATGTATGCAATAATTATCACCGAACTTTTTTTAAGATATTCAACTATCTATAACATATAATATTATACTATTGAGAAATTATTATTAGGTTTTGCTCCTCGTCTATTTTTGCTGTGGTATGGATTCCCATTTTGGCTCGCATTGTTTTCACATGTGGAGTGCTATAGTTAGTGGATTCCGTTTTCCATATTGTCAGTTATATTCGCAATGCTGAATAGTTTTGTTACCCTTATTTCATGTGTGCCACTGTCATCATGTTGGCTTTGGCTGAATAAAAGTTTTTTCGTTTATGTGCAAAATAATAATAATAATGAGATGAGAGCAGACCTTCTATTGAAATTGAAACCATGAATCTGGTTTGAGGTCAACCCACATTATCAAGATTTTTTTATCAGTTTGGTATGCTATTATTCGGGGGAGATATATTTAGTTAGATGTTTTTTTTATTACGACTTCATCAAAAATTTCTATGATATTAATTACGTGAACATAAATTTATGTGCAAAATACCCATAGGTACTTTATGTTTAAATAAATTGATTAATCATAGACAACCTGTTATTGTTTAGTCTCTTGATATTTCACAAATAAAATTGTTTGATCCATAGATCTAATTTCCAGCCAGTTTTCGAGCGATATTGAATTTAAAATACAAAATATTATTAACTCTTAAAATCACCAAAATTCGTCGGAATAAACATTTCTGATATAATATAATAAGATTTAGAATAGGATCTAAAAAAAAAAAATCACCAAAATTCCACTAATCTCCAACCTCAGGGTCCAATCCACCACGCTCCATCTCCGTGAGAAAGAAAAAAAAAAAGAAATTTGCATCGCCGTGAAGACACCGAAGAGCCCATCGTTGGAGCTCCTTATAGCCTGTAGGCTACAATAAAATGAAGTGGTGGGGAGGAATGATTGAAATAATAAATATTTAGTGAATTTTGATTCAATCATTTTCTTTTGCTGCTGTGCTGATTAGGGTTCCTATGATTGAAATAATAAATATTTAGTGAATTTTGATTCAATCATTTTCTTTTGCTGCTGTGCTGATTAGGGTTCCTATGATTGCATGGAATATTTGAGACCTGATTGTTTGTTCAAATGATAACCATAAGCATAACTTCTGAGGAACCCACCAAATTTCCCCTTTTTTAAAATGATTTTGTTTTTCAAATTTAATTAATTTGGAAGCCCGTGTCTTAGATGGGTGATATGATTCCACTGGACTCGAGCTATGACCTCTTCTCCTCCTACCCTCCTCAAAAGCATAAGAGAATTTCAATACTACAGAGACTTAAATTGTTTATTTTGGGTCGTGCTTCAATCTTGCCTTCTTCAGAGTCCTTGTTAATCCCGGATCATCATAGTTTCGAAGTGGTTATTTATTCAGATTTTGATGACCTTCTGACTTCACTAAAATTCATGGGTTTTTTGTGGCGAGGATGGCAAAGGGTGACTAGGAGATGAGGTGGATTTGAGGTCGGTTTTGAACAGTTTAGACTTGTCAACCAGAAATACTTGTTTTCAAGTGAGGAAGAAAACGGAAATTACCTACACCGGAAAAGATTTATGCTCGTAAATTTTTTAGCCCTAACTAATTTGTATTATCTTTCATTATCCGTTTTGTAGGTTATTTGGGTAAGTCACTTAATATAACAACAAATTTAGTTTGTTGTTGCCTGTCTAGGCCTTTGGTTATGTCTAGTATTTTTTTTTTCTCATTCTTTTCCCCTTTCTCAATTCAATTCTGTAAATTTTCCTATATTATTAATAAAGTTCATAATTTAAGTGAAAAAGAATGAAAGGAAAACTAAAATCAATTTGAAGGAACCCAAACCCAATATGGATAACATTAGCGTTACACCATCCACATAAATTAATTAATGGGCGCAAATTCCACTCGTGGAGATTAATGAAGGAAAATTATAGCAAGTGCTGCTAGAGAACTCAAATACATGAAAATGATATAAAACTCAATGGAATACGATGAAAGTAAAACAAATCCAAATACGTACTAAATACACAAAATTATGAACATTTACACACTCATCAATGGGTCATAAAGTTATTGAGTACTATAATGCACTTTTCCAATTTTAATATGAAAAAGTATTTTTTGGTAGGTAAATAAACAACTTACCAATTACCCATTCAAAGAAAAATTTCTTCAATCAAAGACAAAACAATTTGAAATCAACAAACTACTTCAAATATAATGTTTATAAGGATCGCTTACAATATTTCCAAGGATGGTTAGAGAGTTTTCAATCATTTTGGTAGTCTTTTCATCAAAAAATTAAATTGAGTGAATTGGTGAAATAAGTTTAAAATGTATGGATTATAAAAAGGTGCAAGTTGATAGGCAAGAACGAGCAGAAGATTTAGGACAAGTATAATGAGTGACTTGGTGTTTTATTGATGAGCAAGTTCTTTTACTAGAGTCCAAACCATCCATACGAGGAGAGAAGAGGGAGGAGAAGGTGTTGCAATTGATAGTATGGAAGTTATTTGCTACATAATGTTCACAATCTCATTGTCAACACAACAAGCTCTAGATCCAAAAGTATATGGACAATTATGTTATTTAGCTCCAAGGTATTCAAAAGTATTTTGATTACTACAAAATTCATACATACAAGATCAATGGTGAAAAGACAATGCATCTGAACTCATGACCACAGTTCAAAGATGAAGCCATCAATGACAAGATATAAGTTTGTTGTTATCATGGACAAACTTCCACTTGTTCGTCATCCACGAATACATCTCGCCATCTCGCCAGCATACCATGTATTGATTGCTAGAAGACGGTAGTCTGATCCCATCGCTGTCTATTCCAACGGTACTGATTTCTCTCCAGTAGCCTAAATATAATTTGTATATCTTAGTTTGCACGCAGATGTGTTCTTTGTAATTGCGAGGTGTATTAGATATCTTAACCACCTTGAAGTCCCCATCAAAGTGACCAAGCCCTATATTATACAAGGAGCTCACGTACATCTGATCGCTATCATGGTCGTGGAGATCCCTGGACTTGTCGGTTGTAGGGTTCCACAAGACACACCGTCCGAAAACCAACTCCGCCAAGTAGACAACTCCTCTACAACTCCTTAAAAAAGCACATAAATACCCATGTAAAGTCCATAATCTTTTGTTGAAGACAATTTACAATCTCAAGGAGAGAAATTGCATCGAGACTGCAGAATTGTAATCATTTTCTTATTATGAGGATTATCAAGCAGCAAGAGAACTCCATTTTTTAAGCCAAGATAGTCACCTCATCGAGCTCCACTTTATTGATTCATAATTCTTCTTCAAGTTGATTTTTCTCCGAGTACTTGTCCATGTGATGTATGTATATTCTTTATTCATGTTGATATATAAAAATAAGAAAGTAGCTAAGAAAAGCTTTGAAAAAAATATGAATACTCCATGTCACCAAATAGTATGAGAAGTCGGGTTGGCAATATTTCGCATCCAAAAAGAACGGAATTGCATTATCTATTTATATATTTTAACAAAAAATACGAATCATATAATATTGTAAATATAATAAATAGATAATGTAATTTTGTTCTTTTTGATCATTCAGAGTTATGGCATGAGTTAATCATTGTCTATCAATTGTGTAGAGCTTGCAAATATTAATGTGTGTTATCTAATCTCGATCCTATTTTCAAAAATATATATGGTTGATATTTTCTTTCGACAACATCGACCCATTACTAGCCTAAATACTAAAGTAACTTATCAGCATCATTAAGTTAATTTTATTAGAGCAATACTGTTCATTTTTATATCATCGAATATCAAAATCTCAAGAAAATAAATTATATAGATTGTATATGGAAGATTGATTCTCTAGAAGTAGATATGTGAAGTCATTATAAATTTAATTTTAAATAAACTTTACAAGGAACCCCTATAATAAATATATTTCACATTAATATTATATCGATATTATTATATATTTTCGTTCAACTTTTATAAAACTAGCATATTAAAATAAAATAGTATAAAAAATACTATTCAATTCCTATTGTTAGATGTAACATTCTAATATTAATTGAGTCTCTATAGTTGACCAACCAAAATAAATACAAAGAATATTTTTGATATTATGTAGTAATTATTAAACACATAAAATAATTAGATCAATAAACGTACCATGAATCTAGGTTGAGTTTGAAGTCAACTCATAGCAAAAAATAATCAAATTGTTATTTCTTTAATTTGGAGGAGATGTATTTAGTTAAACCATGTTTGCATTAAGTTGTGGCTTCATCAAATTTGTTTATGATATTAATTATACGCACATAAAAATATTAATTATGTGAGCTAATGATATATAATAATACCTCATGTCGACAAATAGTCAAATATACCATGAATAAGTGACATATTAATATATCTTAACAAAAATATTATAAATCATATAATATTATAAATATAAATGGAGTAGACATTTGAAGTCATTAAATTTAATTTGTACAACTAACTCCTATACTACAACACATACATTAAATTTTCCTCGAGGTTATAATATATGTTTGGACAAATTATATTTAGATCCCATGTGTATTTTATAATTATGGTATGATCTATGTTATTCCAAAACAATATTTTTTCATCTTCTTTTATGTTTAAATATTGGCCTCGGGTCATTATATGACATTAGGAATAATTTGTTATTGTCATTTAAAATGTCATTGATATCCTTAAACAAAAAAATATATTCTTTTAATGGGACCTCACTCCGCATTAGCTAGTTTTAAACCTTAGGAAGTAAGTCAGCCTGAAAGAACTTTAATAAACCTAAATAATGAGCATGGCAATGCAGACCCACTGCTTCTGGCGCATTCTGACCTCCCTCCACCATGTCTTCTCTGCACCACCGATAAGCTAACCCTAATTCTCTTTCCTGGACTAACCGAAGGAAGGAAGACAGTTCAAGTTGTACAAAGAGGGGGACGAGATCATGAAGGACACATGTTTGGTACATGTTATGGACTAAATAAAATAGTACATGATAGCCAAGCGTAGGACGGGACTAAATAATTTTTAGTTATATGATATGTTTGAAAAATATGATGGCCAGAACAATTTATAACAAAAACACGACCAAATTATCCTCCTTCTTCCCCAAACATACTTTTTAATAAAATCCTAATTATAATTAAATCATAATATCTCCTTAAATTTTTACAATAAGAAAAAATTAATTACTAAATGAGATGATAACAAAGAGAGGTATCTTAAAAAAAAAATGTGAAGCATACATTAGGAGGAGGAGCAAGTATAATTATTTTTCAGCCAGAAAAAAATTAGTTATAATGAAGCCGCTTTTGCTCTCATCTTGATCTTGTCCAATTGCAGTCGTGAATAACTTTTCAAGCCGGTGGTAGTCATCCTCGACCAAGAGTTCACCAAATAAAATGAGGTTGACAAAAAATTAACGGCTTTATCCTATTTGTGAATTGGGGTGGGATCAATTTTATATTGGACCAAAAAATGATATTAACATTGAACAAAAGATAGATGATGATTGATTTATGTAGAACTAAAAGTAAGTTTTATTGTTTGATGAAGAGGAGCAATAATTTATAGAAAGCTAAAAAAGACAACCATAGAAGAAATGAACAAGAGCGTACGAGGGAGGATGAGGACTTTAATTCTAATGCTGGCCCTAATAGAGGGGTCTAACACTAATCATAATTGTACAACATATTAAAAATTTTCATGGGAGATCTAATGGCTAAGATTAACATAATTGTGCAACTATAAGCCCACAAATTATGAGTACCAACCAATTAAAATTGTCCCACATGATAAAAAAAACACAAATTATATTAAAATTTTGAAAATGAACATTTATTATGAAATTCAAATTCAACATTATGAATATACTGTATTGTTTTCTACAATAGTTGCTACATGTAAATATCACTCATCTAGATTGTCGAAGATCAAACAAGAAAAATTAATTACTCATCCAATATTGATATGTACTTGAGAGCTTTTGGTCAACTTGAGCTCATTATGAATCACTGAACAAGAAACAACACATAGGCTGCCTACATTTTCACCCACAACCTAGAATTAGAGTGATAAATCCCCTCAACGAGGTCGAATAACTTGGAACAAAACAAAACAAAAGTGAGAGGCTGCTTTTGTCTTAGCAGAGCAGCAGAAGCACGCTAAGCAGAGACTTTTTCGATACGCTGGATTATGTCGTAAACGTCAAGAATACCGGGAGGAAACTCCGGATCGACTGCGGCCCTTACAGCAACTTTTGCAACAGCAGTAACATGTATTGGAGGCAAGAAAAGAGGGCCAATTAACGGGATTCGGCTAAGTGGCTTGGTGTGTTTGAGAATCTGCAGCAAAGTAATGCCGGTAGTCAGTCGACAATATGGAGTTTCGTGAACTTGTCATCACAAATTAAGGTGAGTAGGCGGCTAGGCAAATGTGAAAATGCAGTACCATCTCAAGAGGTGCTCCAATGATACTTAACGGCAACTTCATGTTACCAACCCTGCGAGTTCCGTGTATGAAGCCTGGTCGGAGAGCTATACCTGTGCCAAACAGAAACATCCAAACGGAGCATAAGCTACAACGAATTTTACGAGAAGAAAACAAAAAGACTACTGCTATAGCAAAGTTATTATATGCTCTCAATGGCTACTGGAATCCACAGGAAAATAAAGAGGATTAGTGTTCAGTAGATACTAGTAGTCAATCTCGAATGAGACAATAAGCTAAAGTATATGGATTTGAGCAAGTCAATTGATGCTAAATTCATAGAAATCAGAAAACCTGTTGAATTTGCTTCATTAAGAGTAGAGAACTAGATATACTACCAAGAAAATAAGAAACTGACCTCCTTCCGGAAATTTATCAACAAGTTCTGTCTCTGTTGATCTCTGCATCATGTGAAAATTAAAGTTGCTATATCAGATTTGTACGAAAAGCAAGATCAGCAGATAAGGTAGCATCAAATACAGAATGCGCGAATCAACATCCACATTATTTATTAAGTTTGAAAAAATACAGTTCAACCTCAAGATTAAAATAGACTAGGGTTGGACAGACAAAGAACAACCATGTATGCATATTTACTGTTAATTTATTTCTCCCTTTTCGTTTGGCATGTAATGTTAGCGCCAGAATATATATTTGAAAAACCAATGAGCCAGAAAGTACCTTTCCTCCGTAATATCCCTGCAGCAGAAAGTTTACTAAGCCAAAGTCGGCTGCTGAGATGTACACGAATCGTTTCACACCTAAGGCATTGAAGCAGAGAGACAGAGAGAAGAATAAGGAAACACAAACAGGTTCTTCCCTTCCCGGAAGCCAAGAGTCGAGCAGCAATCTCAATAGGCATCAAAAAGAGCTCTCTACATGGATCGTAAAGGTCTAGTGATTTTCAGTGTTCAGATTATAATATCAGCATGTTTCGGGTTTTCTAGTATTATGCTCTGGATTTTCTAGGTATTATGCTCCGGAAACAGCGATCTCGTCAGTTTAATATGCAGCAATCTCAGAAGCCATTCAACTTACTTGGACACTATCAGCAATATCAAGACCCGAATAACCGTTTTATCTTCTGAAGGCATTTAATCAATTGAAGAGTGAATAAGGAACCTGTCAAGTTAAATGTGTTATATCTACCTTCTTCTGCTGCAGCTCTAATTGCATTCATGTTTGCCAATCCATTGATTTTGTACATATGAGAGTTTGAGCCGAAACCACCAACACATGAGATCTACAAAATTACCCTAAGGATTAACACAACAGCTGACATATTGATAGAGATGGTGGTTGAATTCCATGAAATTTGGATTTCTTTTACTTCATCTTGTAGCTCCTATGGTGCAAGCAAGAAGATTTATTTCCTCCCAAACCATCATGTCAATGAAAGAATATAAAGAAAGAACAATACCACGCCGGTTACTCCATCTAGTGCATGCTTTATTGAATCAGGTGACGAGAGGAGATCACCTGCAGGTGCGAAAGAGAACGGTCTAACATTTTAATCGTTCTACTTTGAGGAACACATCAACAGTTTAGGTAAACACACCGAACCTTGATGCCAGGTTATGCTGTTAGCCCAAGAATCTTGTATGGATGATCTCCCTGACCTAGACGTGTTAAAATCAACAGTTTCAGGTTTGATTTCCATCTTAACAGTTTCAGCTCTTCCATTTGCAACAATTAATAAGAAAAAAGTACCTGCTAAGACTGGATACAGTCAAACCTTGGTGAAGAGCTTCTTGGCATACATGTGAACCAACAAAACCATTTCCACCCAAAATAAGTAGCTGGATAAGGAAAGGGCAAACAAAAAAATGGGGTCAATCAACTGGAGAATGTGTCGGAAATTGAATGATCCTAATCAAGTACACCGATATCTGCAAACAACAGAATGCACAAAGAAATTAAACAGCAGTTTCCAATTGTCAGCATCGACATGAACCTTCTCTGCTGGAGGAGCCGCGTATTTAAGAGACTCGGCCTCGTGGTCCTTTGACGGTCCATCAACGCCTTCGGAGCTAGTGGATAACCATCTCCGAGTCATTGTCACCACTCTCGAACTGTTCAGGATAAGACCACGCAAAACATCAACTCATCGACCAAAAGCATCAGCATATGTAACAGAACAAACTAACTGTTGTTAAAAGCAAGAATGGGCTCCACATTAGCGTTTTAAAGTTAGAATTTTTCACAGCTAACAGATTGTAGAGGCTGCGAATCACTCAGTTTTACCAATCCAATACTTTCCATACGTTCAATTACAACGGCACAAATGTTGAATCCAGACCTAGTCAAAGTTAAGCCATTTGAGTGAAGAGACCAAGAGACAGACACTCACTTAGAACTGTACTGTCCGAAGAACGAGGATTTAGAACGGAGGACAACACGAGACATGAACATAACGGCGTTCTCCCAGGCGGCTCTAATTCTCTCTCTAAAGCACAAACTATTGACTAAAAACAACTACGGTTGGCTCAAAGATTCGATCTTTTTTGCAATTGGGCAAAGAAAGGAACCGACTTTAAACAATTGGCTATCTACAATGCAACGATCTGTAGCAATTTTGAAGCAAAGTTTCGTCCTTGAAGAGAGAGAAAGAGAGAGAGAGAGAGAGAGATCAGAATTTAGGAGTATCCCAATATACTGGAAATGCCAAATCTACTAACCTGACTCACTGGGACGACAAGGACACATGCTACGTGGCTCGTAATGTGGCCGTGTGTATGCATATACCTTACTATTTTTCAAATTTGATATAAATTTAATTCGAATTAAATTTTTGAAATAAATTTAAATTGAATATTTTGATTTTACAAATTATAAAAATTTTAAATTTTAAATTTTATTTAATTTATTTAAAATAAATTTGAATCAAATTTTTTTATGAATTAAATTGAAAATAAATTGAATCAAATTTTTTAAGAATCAAATTATATGGAACTCAAACTGATATTGTCATTGACTTGGTACATGATATGTTTATAATAATTTAAACTGGTTGGAATTGAACATTGGTCACCATTTTCGCACTAAATAGCCGCAAATTTATTAGAAGATGGTTTTGTAGGTACTACCGCATCTATGAATATTGTTTTCTGAAAAATATGCCGTAATTTGCATTTATCTAACTTTCTTTCTGATGTTATTTCCTTTTTTATTTTCTCGAGTATAAAATCTGAGCCCATTTGTTTTAAAAAGTCATAAACTTGTAGAGGAAGATGCAAATGTGTGACCATAAAATAAATCAAATTTGTATTTGTTTCGTCAATAATTCTAAAATGTAAATCATAACTTATAACTAGAATTTGATAATTTGTACTTTGCTTTTGTCTGAGATAAGACACTGATCACATTAATAGGCTATTTATGATTAGCTTTTGCTGAAGAGGGTTGGATGGTCTTTTCCCATTTCTTCTTCTTCCTCGCTTTTCTAATTCCTTTTTGGGTTCGCCTCTTTATTCGCCACTCGCTAAAGCAAAGAAGTAAAAAAGTGGAGGCAGAAAACCGGAGAAGAAGAAGGTATTATCCCAATTGTTCAAGTTTCCATCTTTATTATGAATTCCATTCTTATGGGTGGCTTGTTGATTAAACTTCAAGATTGGCGAGAAAAGTTGGATGCTTTTGTGGAATTATTCAAGTTTTTTATTTTTATAACGACCATTTCTTTAGTTCCACTGAGTATGCGTGATCATTTGGTAGAAGAGTTGGCTGGAACTGATTAAAGGAACTTGTTTTATTCTGTTTGTTGATGAGCTTAGGTGGCTTCTGCAACTCCTGAAGATCTCATGGCTGGAAATTAGGAGCTGTTTTGGTGTTTTTTGTTGCTAATTGTCTGTTATTTAGTTGGTGCTTATACTTGATACGGGTTGTTTAAGCATGGGTGATTCAGAGCAGCCGAAGAGGAGGGTGGCCTTTGTCTTGGTCGATGGGCTGGGCGACGTTTCCTTGCCAAGGCTTGGCTACAAAACTCCCTTGCAAGCGGCGAATGTGCCGTACTTGGATGCTATTGCGTCTGCCGGTGTCAATGGCCTGATGGACCCCGTGGAAGTAGGGTTGGGGTGTGGAAGTGACACGGCTCATCTCTCTTTGTTGGGTTATGATCCCCGGGTGTATTACCGGGGCCGAGGTGCGTTTGAGTCCATGGGAGCTGGATTGGCTATGTCGCCTGGTGATATTGCGTTTAAGGTGTGTATCCATGGAGTTTGTACTTCTATGTTCGTTAATGCTTGCGGTTGTTTTCCTTTATTTTTTTTATCTAATCATTCTTAGCATCTCGGGTTCTTCAGTCCAACTTTGCGACACTGGATGAGAAGACTGGAATAGTCACCAGTAGAAGAGCTGACAGGCATTTTGAAGAGGAAGGTCCAATACTATGTGCAGCTCTGGATGGAATGAAGTTGCCGTCTTATCCCGAGTATGAACTTCGAGTCAGGTGCAAATTCTTGCTGACAAATTTATAGGGATTCAATTCAATGAAAAGACTAAGACTGCTGACTCAGATCGCTTATTACAGGTATGCGACCGAACACAGATGTGGAGTAGTAGTGAAGGGACCAAGGCTGAGCGGAAATATATCGGGAACAGACCCTTTGAAGGACAATCGACTACTTCTAAAAGCCGAAGCCTTGGATGACAGTGATGACGCAAAGCATACAGCTGCAGTTGTTAACGAGTTATCTAGGGAGATCTCACGAATTCTAGTCTCTCATCCACTCAACGCTGAAAGAGCCGCACAAGGAAAGAACATTGCAAATTTGGTCCTCTTACGAGGATGTGGTATTCGTATTGAGGTACGCACTGTTCCATACTTCAAGGAACTTTATCTTTCCTCGAAGGAGTGTACTTCCCTATCCGTTCTTGGATATTGATTTTTCTCCTCTTTTTAACTATTTATGGTTTGTGATGTCAACTACTGAAGTAATCTATTAATTGGCTACTATCACGCTGAAGAGCAGGGGAAGCACATTGTTTCTACAGTCCCACGTGTAACATTTGTTGCGGGCCCTGTCTCCCTTATGTCCCAATGTTATAACAATTTTAGTTTTGCCAAAATTTTATGATATTATGGCTGGGTGATCCCAACAGCCTTCCATTGATGTCAAAGTGACGAAGAAACAGTTTTTCTGTTGGTTGCTAGAAAAGGGTTGCCTTCTGGCAATTTATGTTTTTTACTTTACTTTTTACGTCACTAGCAGCTTTAGTCTAATAGTAAGGAATTGGAGCGGAGAAGCTAGAGGGTTCCTTTTACGTATTAACCTTTCTCCTGGTGGCACAATCTTATTAATGGGTGGTTGTAAACGGAAATTGCAATCTCGGTTATCTGAGTAATATTGATTTTGGAGGATGGCAAGTTACAAAACTATATTTTAGGCTTCCTATATCTTTGTGCATGTGGTGTAATTGAATATATGAAAATAAAGAAGACAAGTCATAGGCATTGTTTCTGGCAACAATGCTATGTAAACAAGTGGCCTCTTGTAATTGTATTCGCTCATGATTGATTTTGGTCATTGAAGAATTGGCCCATGGCTTGCAGGTTCCGTCGTTTGCTAATAAGCATGGACTTTGGCCATGCATGGTAGCTCCAACAAAAATCATAGCTGGTTTGGGTCTTTCCCTTGATATTGATATTCTGGAAGCTCCTGGAGCCACCGGAGATTATCGAACACTTCTGACTTCTAAAGCAACCGCAATAGCAAAGGCACTGTCATGTCCTCTGCAATCTCCTCCCCAAATATTTGTTCCAGGAGGGGATGAGCACAGACCAGGACGATTGCAAGGCTATGACTTTGGGTTTCTTCACATCAAGGTATGAACGTTCTTATGTTTTTCCTCAAGTATCTCTCTGTTGCTTTTCCTTTTGCTTTTGCATGCGCACTTAATTTATCTCCCGTCTGCTAAAATTTCAACTAAGGTTGAAGGATTCTCCGTCTTTTGTTCGGTGTTACAGGCAATAGATGATGCTGGTCATGATAAAGCAAGTATTTTTAAAGTTAAAGGCCTGGAAGCTGTAGATCGTGCAATTGGTCAGCTTGCGAAGCTCCTTTGGCAAGCCGAATCAACCGGGAAGTTTCAGTATTTCCTATGTGTCACAGGCGACCACTCAACTCCCGTGGAATATGGTGACCACAGCTTTGAGCCAGTACCGTTCACCATCTGCCGGTTAAAAGACTTTGTTGGTGCAGTAGGCGGGGAGTCGGTCATCAAGAACATTTCCTTGGATTCGTTCCCTCTTCCAACCGTTAATGCTGGTGAAGAGCTAACCGAAGACACAAAAACCGGAACTGAAAGTTGCAGAAAACAAGTAAAGGCCTATTCTGGTGATTCAGTTTCCGAGCTCA
The DNA here is from genome assembly GCA_012979155.1 of Hypericum perforatum. Lineage (NCBI taxonomy): Eukaryota > Viridiplantae > Streptophyta > Magnoliopsida > Malpighiales > Hypericaceae > Hypericum > Hypericum perforatum. The sequence goes on along the minus strand of SOPF01028059.1, from coordinate 227,765 downwards.
GTGAGATAGCAGCGGCGAGGGGATGTCTGGGACGTTTTCCAGGGGGACAAATGATGGGAATCATAAAGGCTTTTCTTAAACTGAGCACCTAACAGACTGCTCAGAAACTAAACTTTTACTTCCCTTATTTAGTATGAGGGTTGAGGTGAATGCAACCAGAATAACGAAATGGTTGAGAAAATTCAAATGGTAACTTCTCTACCATTGTAAAATGGAGATTTTCTTCTATTAAAGTTCATGGGAAGTTGTAAATATTTGTTGCATTTTTTGGTTAATCTTTCTCGGTATGTGACCGGGTACCGAGTGGTTAAAAAAAAAGGAAAAATGTAGTGTAATTGTACTTTGGGATTGCTCAACTTTCCACCTCCTAAAGCAATTAGCAGCAGCTATTTGGATAGAAAAAGGGGCAAATAGAATATACAAAGACAAAGTGGTTAGAAAGGCAGGCAGATGGCCATCTATTTTTCTGATCATTGAGCTTTTAAATTCAAATAAAAACTCTCTTTCAAAAAGACCCTTTTGGTGTCTTAATACCTAAGGCATTGATCAGTTTATATCAACCATCTAGTTGCTTCTTCTGTGAAGAAACCTTTTGGTAGAAAGATGTATGTGACTAGGCCTCTCTCCTTGTTTAGAAGCCATCCAAGTTATCTTTTCATGGAGCCACCAGAAGGTGCACATACAGGGTACTTGGTACTCACAGATGAAGTAGCTGAAGCACAAGACACCTATTGTCTTGGAGCTTGCTACAATAACAGAGTAGAGAGGCTACCTTTTCCTCAGGACAAGATATTGTCCATTGGAGCTGAAGATGTACCTGCTAAGAAGCTCTGGTTCCTTCCAGTTGTTGATAAGCCTTTGTCGTCTAATTGCTATTATGTTATTGAAGCCACAGGCTCCTACAGAGGGTATGTTTTTTTAAATAATCTTATAGAATTCATCTGATGTCGATTGTGTTCATCTGATGGCTTGAAGCATGCATGGTTGCAGGCAAGCATGCACAAGTTCGGGAGAGTCGGATGTGAGCTCGTGTTGCTTCCGTAGTATCGCGAACGACGCAGAGCCAAAACCTTTTGATCCAAGAAACATAAGCCAGCAGTTCAAGGTCCATCGACACCACCGGAATACTTTCTTTGCGACGTCACTCGACCCGGATCGATCGCCTCCAAGACTACTCAAGAGAAAAGGGTGGGAAGCCAATGCAAGCAAAAGAAAAATATACGAGCCGACTTTACGTCGGATAAGAGATGCTCCAGGCTTGGATGTCTCAAGAAGAGCCGAACTTCCAGACTTTGATTTCCCTATATCAAACAAGACCTCCCCTTCGATCATCGTCGGGAGATGGTACTGCCCCTTTGTGTTCCTAAGGGAGGATGACATGAGAATAAGGGAGCAAATGAGGAAGACAATGTTGTACAGGGTGACACTTGAGAAGCACTGGGAAGAGATATATTCTTGTGAGAGTGCAAATGATGTAAGAGGAGGAATTACCAATACCGTAAACGTCAAAGTTAATGTAATTAAAGAAGTGAGTCAAGTCTATGGGATGAGGAGTGCGAAAGATGATACAGTCGGTCGAGTCATGGGACGTTGCAGCGGGTTTGTTTGGTATAGAGTTAGAAACGAGGGGGCGAGGAGGGATGTGAGGGTTGGTCTAAGTGTGTTGGTGGCTGAGAAGATGAGAATGGTGGAAGAGGAAGGAGGGTGGGTTGGTGGAAGAGGAAGGAGTGCAAGTGTGGAAGTGATTGGAAGTGGAAGAGAAGGGTGGAGGAGGTTCAAATGCTATGTGTTGGTGGAGAGTTTTGTGTTCAAGAGAATGGATGGGAGTTTGGTGCTCAAGTGTGAGTTTAGGCACATCCATAGAGTGAAATGTAAATTTGACTACTCAGTGTAAAATACTGTTTTTTAATGTCAGGATTGGCTTTTATTGACGACTTTCCAAACTGTATTTTTAAAGTTGCGCGAGTCGAAAATCTCATTAAAAAAAAAAAGCATTGAATGGACATTCATGCAATGTGCCCAAGAACTTTTATAGTTTATATCAAGTCTTCATATTTTGGACAAATTGCATCCTGTCTAATTTGTGATATCACGTGGACTTTTTTTTTAGTTCCTATTCTAATTCCTATACTAATACCTATTTTATTACAACGTCAAGAATCGAACCTGAACTTCTCAGACCCCTCCTCACTCTTATGCCGCTGGACCAAAGGTCACTTAGCTATCACATGGACATCTTCATTCTTCGGTTTAGAGGTCGAAATTATAACAACTAGATTTAATTAACTAGAGGATTATACGCAAACGAGCAACTTCTTATCTTCGTTTGACTAAAGTATTTTTTCCAAAAATTATAATGTACTTAAAATGACTTTTCTTTTTTAAAAAATATTCGGAAAACGATCTGCTATTCTCTGTGGATCGCAATCGGCAAGACATAAGACTATCTGCAGCAGCAGCTCCGAGCCAACCCAGCCCTGCAATATTTAATTAATTTTTTACTCATCCACATCAACTCATCCCTCAAAACTCAATTTTTTCCAAAAATTATAGTATACTTAAAATGACTTTTTCTTTTTTAAAAACCGGAAAATAATTCGAACGCTCGGAGCTAAATGGCTTCTCCCGCCAAGTCGTCCCCTTTCTCTGTCACACTTCAAAAAAAAGTCAACCCCCTTTCTCTCTCTCTAAATTGGGACCGACTGATTCGGTCGAAACCGTAAGAATTACAGAAATGGAGGTTTCCCCGATAAGAGAAATGGAGAAGGTGGTCGCGTCGGTGAGCGGTTACAAGGGTACCCACCGCTTCGACCTAATAAAGCTCATCTCTCGTTCCGGCGCCAGCTACGTCGGCGTTTTGTCCCCTTCCACTACCCACTTGGTTAGTTAGCCCCAACACATCTCCCCCCCTCCCTAACTCGGTACCTAACCCTTATTCGCGATAAAGCCCCGACGCGCTTGACCGTTGACTACTGATGATTATTATTATGGAAGGTGTGTTGGGAATTCCAAGGAGAGAAGTACAAGCTCGCAAGGAGGCTTGGGATTACGGTGGTCAACCATCGGTGGGTGGAGGATTGTGTCGTGAACGGGAAGCGCCTCCCGGAGTACCCTTATACACTGCAAAGGTTATTTCTTCGGCCGTGTGAGAAGAAAATTGTTTTGTTGTTTCAAACCCAAAGTTCGAAGCTTTTTGGTGTTTGTTGTATCCGGTTTGGAAAATTGATAATTTGAGGCTTGGATTTTGATATATTTATCATCTGACTGGTATATTCGGATAAGAGCAGAGCATAATAGTCGGAATTTAGCTTCAAAAAACATTGGCTGTTATTTAGGTTCGAAATGGTTAGCTCGAACGGAAAGAGGGTTCATCTCCTTTTTCAAATGATTCAACTGAAAAAAAAAAAGTTTTGAGGTTTGTATGTCTACCCTTTGTTTGGTTTGTGCAGCGGAAAAGAAGTCGGGCAGTTGAGGGTTGAGATCCCAGTTGTTGATTCTTTGGGATCTTTGAATAAAAAACGCAAGGCGTTGTCTGACAAATCCAATGTTTGCTGTCACTACGATACTCAAACAGATAAGGGAGATTCAGACCTTAATGGTTGGACGTACTCCACTTTGTTGAAACAGGTAATGACTTCATTAACTCACCCATTCTACCTTGTTATCTCATATAAGGATGTTCATATCTAGATTGGATGTTTGAATCTTTGAAATCAAGACATCAAAAAGTTTCTGTACTTGGAACATCAAACCTTGAACTGTAAAAACAAAGCAATTGTCCTCCTGTTTTCCTTTTGCGAGTTTACAGATTTAGCGTTAGGAAACTTAATGAAGAGAGATTTTTGTTTGTCCTGTCCTCTGTGGTCAGACCTCTGACTGTCTGATTCGTTGTAATCAAATTGATCAGAGGCCACAGATGATACTAGTTCTGCTGTTAGTGAAATTAATTACAAAAATCATGCTTCAAATTGTACTTGGCCTATCTTTCTTCTGACAGTATGATTGCTTGAATCCTTATAAGGTCAATATTAATGTATGACTTGGTAATTGAACTGCAGGACTTAGTTTCCGATGTCTCTGAAAGGAAAGATGCTTGTAGGTCGAAGCTGTACCAGAAGAAAGTCTCAAAGATAAAAGATCCGTCAAGCTGCAAATTTCTTTCCGAAGACATTCCTGTGTCTAAGCTTCTTCAACTGGAGGTGATCACTTCATGGCTGACAAGTCACTGTAATTTTGTTACACAAGTTATTGACATATTCCTGGTCTAGTATGCTCTAAATAACTGGTATGGTGAAAACAGACTTGTCCCTATTCATACTAACCATGAGAAGCAACAATGAACTGTTAACTAGTAATCAAATTAACTAGTAATCAAACTGTCTTAAAACTAATTGGCCGTGTAGTCTCTTGATAACTTGCACTGCCAAAATTAGTTGAATTTGAAAATTCCTGATGGACTGAAAGTTGGAAAGTGAAACTGGTTGAAAAATGTCAATGACTGTTTAGCAGCCACTAAGTATCTTGTTAATCATGTTCTAATCATGAATAAGATCTTGAGGACATCATCCTGTCGTTGTTAGCCTGGATTTATTGGTATTAGAAGTCTTGGCTTGCATGGTTCTACCATTTAGAAGGGATTTTAGCCTACTAAATTTCTTCTAATTTTGTACAAAGAGACTAATGTGAGTAACATTTGACAAAATGGCTTCTCCTTAAGTAATTTTCAAAAAGTTTTACCCAGAAGAGAAAGTTGGTTCTCTTTTGTTTTTGCTTAATGAAAATAGAGTTAGTTCTTACATGAATGTGATATTTATTTCTTTGCTCTTGTAAAGCATGAACACACAGATTCTGGTTCGGCTGTGTGTTCTGTGAGAGGGAAAAGGAAGATATCAGGACCTGACAAGTTGAATTTAGACTCTCATGTGAGTCGGTCAAGTGAAAAAACCAAGCTCTCTGGCAAGATTGAAAGCACATCTATGCCTGAGTCCTCTCATAGACCACGAAGGCTCACAAGTAAAACTATTTCCCAAGACCATTTGGAGATGATGGTTTTAGATTGGGACGATGAGTGGGAACCAATCAGACTCAACGTCATGAACGATAGCACTGTAGCATCTTGTCAACGGGGAGATCGTGAGACAGGTAGTGATATTCTTGAAACTGGCATGCCGGTGGATGCTTCATTGAACAATGGTTTGGGTTCTAGAAATGGAGGTAATGATGCCAATGAGGAGATCACAGAATGTTATAATGCACCTGCTAATTTAAACAGAAATCCCGAAGATTTGGAGCCTGCCATTGAAACCATAGATACATGTGCTGCCATTGAGAGTTCCAAAGAGAAAATCACTGAAGCCGTTGAGCCTGAACCCAGTACCAGATCACCTTCTTCAACAGGCTTATCATGTGTTATATGTTGGACGGAGTTCAGCCAAACAAGAGGGATTTTGCCTTGTGGACATCGATTCTGTTATTCATGTATTGAAAACTGGGCTAATCAGATGGTATGTTTCTCATTCTTGAAGCAACTACTGCTTTTGCACTCTGGTCTACATTTCATGTTGAAATAAATGCACTTGGACTATGCACTATGTCTGAACTCATTCATTAACTACTGTCATCTTCTCCTTTATTACTATAAGCATCAGACACTAGGGTTAACTTAGTCAGGCATCGGGTTAGAAGTGTTTTGAGACACGACCTTCTCTTACCCTACCCAGCTGATCATATGTAAATTTTTGTAAATCTCTTAGAAGTTTTCATTCTTCACTTATGTTATAGTTAAAAAGGAACCCCTGTTAAACTGAGTCACCTTTTTTGTTCAACTCCAAAGACACTATCTGAGCTTGTTTGTTCTTCTGATGACCATTCTTGCAGACCTCAAAGAGAAAAATTGCGACCTGCCCTCTGTGCAAGGCGAGCTTTATGAGCATTAAAAAGGTGGAAGGTGCTGATACAGTTGATCAGAAGACTTACTCTCAATCGATTCCCTCTTATGCATATTGGACTGATGCTTTGCTTCCCATGGATCATGGAAGAAACCACTTTGGTTCTGAGGTATGTTCCACGTACAAGTTAATGTCTGAATCTTCATGCCTTAAAACTAAAAATCCACCCCCGAGACGAATATCGGTGCAATTTGTTTGTGCTTACTTGCTGCTATTGGCTTCAGTAGAAGCATAATATTACCAAATTGTCAAACGTATCATCACCTGTTGCCTCAGTCGATCCATACAAGGTGTTTCATTGAAGCAGCATGAGAAAATGTCGTCGCGGTCCTAAAAATGCTGTGATAAAAACTTGCAGTCTGCACTGGCCCAATTCTTTCTATTGATGCGCTAACATTCTCGTGTTTCTATGGCCGAGCAGAACCAACATGGGCAGGTTTGTTCAGGATGTCATCATCGAGAACCCGTGGATCTTCTGATCAGCTGTGAGCTCTGTGGCAGTAGATGCATCCATATGTACTGCCTGGATCCGTTTCGGTTGCCTTGGGTGTGTGTTCTCTGCAAGGATCTTGGAATGCTTTACCGGTATAACCGTTAAAAACATCCATCCGAGAAGATCTGCATTACTTGAGATCTTATTTACTCTATAGCTGGTTGAACTATTATTTATTTTCCTGATCTAACACTTTTAGGTTAAGGATCTTGTCCAAATCAGCTAGCCCGAGTTTGTTTGCCGGTCGAATTGGTATTGGAAAGTACATGAAAAAACAATGTAATGATGCTTTGAGAAGCTTCATGCACCCGCAAATTATCACAATTTTGTCGAATAGGAGCAATATTTGTGTCATTCTGTCTTCCTTAATCAAGGGTGGCCATGAATTCGGCTTAATTTCATTCGATTTGTCAGAAATTTAATTTGAATACGAAGATGTTCGAACAAGTCTTAATTCAGATTTAAATTTGTCTTTGGATGATTGAATTGGATTGAACTTTGTATCAAAATTTGTTAGTATGTCAAATTATGTAAAAAAATTATGATCAAATTTAAAAAAAAGTGGGCCAATAATAAGGGCATCAAAATTTTTAAAAATTTTCTTTACTTTCGAGTTTTCTTTAAAATTAAAAATAATTCAATTTCAATTCTATAACTTTTATTTATTGGTAATTTGATCTCTATAAGTTTTCTTCCTAAAATTTTATTTGTTAGATATTTTATTCATGTTATAAGTTACATAATTAAGAAAACATTCCTCAAAATTTGTTCAACTGTGTTCGAACCTGAATAACAAAAACTTCAGAAAAATTGCAAACTAAGCCAAACCAAGTATGTTTTTGGCGCGATGCGAAAAGAGAGAGAAAGACAGAGATAACTAACTTAACGATAAGGCTAAAACAAGAATAGCCGTTGAATCTAATAGGAAGCCATCCGCTCCACTCCTCCTTACCAATAGGATGCCAACCTTAAACCTATACACCAACGTTCCGGTGGACGCCGTGACGACCTCCGACATCCTCCGAGACGCCACCAAAGCCGTCGCCAAGATCATCGGCAAGCCCGAATCTGTATGTCTCATTCCTTTGCCAGCTTTGGTTTCCCTTTTGTTTGGTCTTAGCAACTAATGCACGCCACCTGTTCGATGAAATTACGCTGTGACGGGGATTATCATTTTTCTGGCGGCTGAGTTCTGTTCTTGGGTGAACCTATGTTGGGCGACGAGGACTAGTCGTAGCTTGTAACTGGTAGTCTAATGAGGTCGTTAACGTGGTGAATTGGTTTTGAATTTCATTTATATATCAACTCTATAAGACATACATTTGGAATTTAGTTACAATTTTTGTTGAGAGAATCCCACCTCGGAAGTTGCAAATGGGTTGAGCTAGTTCATACCTATGGGTGTTCCGCCTACTCGCCGTCCTTGGAAAGCACGAGAGGCAATGTCAAGCCTGTGCAAACTTCAGCCCGATGGGCGTCGTTTGAGTGGGTGGGCTGGTTTATAAGTGTGGATGATCCACCTACTCATGTGTAAATGTCGACAAATGGTTCCCAAGTACTAGAATTTTCGTTTTCCTTGGTCACTTGTCACTCATGAATCAAACAGAAGGATGTTGAAGCGTTTTCTTCTTTTTGCAAGTATACTGTTTGCGATTTGAAAGTTAGTTGTATGTTATGTACAACGATTTTTTTTTTTTTTGTCGCCTTCAGTATGTGATGATTTTATTGAACGGAAGCGTGCCTATTGCGTTTTCTGGCACGGAAGCACCGGCAGCGTACGGGGAACTGATCTCAATTGGGGGACTTGGACCGAGTGTTAATGGAAAATTGAGTTCGACCATTGCAGAGATTCTTCAGACGAAGCTTTCCATTGATAGCTCACGCTTCTATATCAAGTTCTACGACGTCCAGGCAAGTGAAATAGATCACTCGTGCTGCTCTTGTATAGTACATCTAAAACCAAGTTCTTCTTGGTATATCTATTACATTTAGCACGGGATCAGATTTTAGATGTCGATGTTGAAGTGATCTCCACGATACCCGAAATGTTGATTGCATATGCTCTTGGTCACACAGAGTATTATTCCGTAAGCTTCTCCAGGACATATTGTGACGTGGTCAACTGTACCATCACAGTTGCTTGTTGATATCCTTTCAGTATTCTGTGGAAAAAACTGACAGTAGCATCTGCATCTAGAGGATCAAAATGTAATATCTGGTGCTCGAGAAGATGAGATAGGAATATATCTTGGGGTTCAGCTTAATCATGACTAGTTAACCATTAACCTATGTTATTTATCTTTTCGTGGTTTAAATTTCCGGGTTTTAAATGATCAGAGGATAATTATATAGACTACTTTTGTTGTTGAAGCAGAGAGAAGCTATCATGTTTCACATTGAAGGACATAGTTCACTTCTTTTGCTATTTTATGCTCCTCATCTGTCATCTTACATGTGGTACAGCGATCATTTTTCGGCTTCAATGGCTCGACGTTTTGAGGACATCGGCATCTAGCATGGCTTTGGTTCGCTCGAATGAAAGCGTTTCCAGGTTAAGCGGTAACGAATGCTGCAAACTACTTGTAGTGATCTATTCCTTACAATTGCTGCCATGTACTCGTAAAAAACGTTGATGTGGTAAAAGCATTTGATATTCCCTAATTGTTGTGAAATTTGGCATGCAATAGTTAATTTACTCACTGTTCTCTTTGTATATTAGATGGTACATTACTAATCAGTGTTGAAAGCCTTTAAATATTCCAAATATGTCCCTTCTGTTCATATTCAAATTTGAAAACGTGGGGTTTACAAAAAAAAAAAACAAAGAGTATATTTCGTTTTGGCTTATCATCCGGCCGTGTATCAGAGACTCGGATTAATGACAGTGACAAGTCAAATGTATAGTCACGATTTTGTACGTTTCTATTGATAGGTGGATGCTCAAGAAACCATATATATGAATCAAAGAAATGTACAATTTGTGGTTTCCAGTGCAGTTTCGAACTTGTAATTGGATGGGAGGTACTAATAAAAAAAAAATTGGATGGAGGTAATTATAGAAAGGATATTGGTTGTTCCTGTGCTTAACACCTTAACTTGTAATTCTCAAAATGGAATAATTAACACACTCTAAAGTTATGTCAGTATTAAAATTTTTATCTCCATTAAAAAATTCTAAAGCGATAAATAACTAAACTTTTCATTTTTGACATTGTCTCTTATACTTAAAGATAACATGGAAGCACAATAGAACACGGATCTTGTATGAACAAATAGCTATGATATTTTTGTTTTAAAATCTTCATATCTAACCTTTAGGTTTTAACTTTATCAACATGTGATGAATGAGGTAGTGTAAACACAATGTCATCAACTCATTTTGATACCAAATAAAAATCTATATATCCTCTCTCGAAATCGTAAGATAGTGAGTAAGTGCTATACTTACTAATTACCCTTGAGACACACTCTTGATATGAGATTTTTTTCAACACAACCCATCATACAAAGTATATGGTGATTTTCCAACAATTAGCACTAATTTTAAAAATATCACAATGTAAATTTTTTGTTTTACACGACATGGTATCTTGTCCACTAAGCTGATTAACACAGTTATGAGATCAGTAGAATTTTTGAAACGTGAAAAATCTCTTCCAATAAATATTTAACACTGCTAAATTTTTTTAAGATTTCAAATTTGAAATCTGATTAAACTTGAATAATATTATTGTCAGTTTGATTCAAGTATTTACTAATTGTAATTAACAATTTTTCCGGCGATTAGTGAGATATCGTTAACATAAATAATACACATACGCCATTCCTCCTTGCTTTCTTAGTTTTGAAGTTATTTGGTCAAATGGTACTCTCATCCTTACATGTACTTCTTTAAAAAATCCACGTGCTTTCAGAAAGCGCAGCTTTACAAACTAAACTAATAATAGAGCTATCTTCATATAAATACATGTTTGTGCTCGAGTATAATGTTGGGATTTTCGTGTTTGTCCATTTTAGCAAAAAGAAGATTCGAACCACCAAATCCTAATTGTAGGAGCCCAATAAATTAAATTAGTACACACAGCATGTACCCTTTCATGAGATAATGTAAAATTTCCACAATTAGGACTCTAATGATATATATACATATATATATATATATACAATATAATGAGAAAAAAGTACAACATGATGATCTAAGTACTAAACGAATTTAAATGTTGAATATATAGATTCGTCTTTGGTCATGGATTTAAATGATATACCTATAGATTCACTATGGTCATGAATTTGAATTTTATAGATATACAACACAAAATTTGAGAATTTGACAATAATCAATTCCAAAAACGATAAATTTCAGTCACTTTTTAGTACACTGCGTAAAAAGGACAAAATCTATCGTGAATGGGATGTACACCAACGAATCTTTGGGTTTCATGTACAAACAAGCGTGACACATCAGAATTGATTACTTAACTGACCACTAAATAATTGAATCAATATAATAGGGTTTTTGATATAACAATTAGTAATATGGGTTTTCTAACCTAACTATACAAGGACCCACGTTAAAATTTGGTAGAAAAAAAGTTCACCACTAGTTAATGTTTTATTCAGTTTAATTTAAATTGATTGACCCAGTTCTAAGTATCTCCTAGATAATTTTTAATAAAATGAACTTTATGAAGTGCCTATACATAATTAATTTAGTTTATGAGTATGCGAGTCCAATACAGTTTTAATGAGATTAATTTGTACTAATAGGCCAAAGAATAGGTTACTTTATTTTTTATCCTGACGTTATTTTCTAGTGTACTCCAAATTTCAGTGGTTGTCGTATCATCGCCATCTTTATCGGCCATAAACTAAATGTTCGTTCGGACACTATCCTACAAGTGATATTTATTACTTAGGACCACTAATGTATAGGAGCAAAAGGTTCTAAGATTTTCTTTACATCACCACATACTCTCTACTGTAATTAAGTTTACCAATTCAAATCTAAACTAGATAAATTTTTAGCGGTGATAAAAATAATAAATATTTAATATTTTTACATTCTTAATTATTCAAATTATCATTCTAAATTGAGATTGCTGATAAATTTTTTGGTCATTAAGTAGTGAGTGTTTTAGGCTAGGGGTGATCTTGAAGTCTAACTATCGTTTTTGGGTAGTTCTTAATTAGGCCAGGCGATGTATTAGGTACGAATTGTACAAATCAGTTTGCACAGTTCGGAATTTGAACTAAACTATCTTAGCATTTTCTTCATGCGATGTCATTATTTTTTTCACATGATGTCGATATTTCCTTGAGATAATGACATGTATATTTTTATATTTTTATTTTTCTCATACTATTCATGTAATACTTGTCAATGTAAATTTTTTTCACTTTGGACCCTTGATTTTTTAATATTTGCAAAAAAAATCTCCCGAAATGCATTTTTTATATTTTCCTGAGAATGACATTTTACTGATTGTCTAGATTTTTTTTTTACCTTTGTCCTTTGATTTTTAGATTTTTGCATGAAGGTCCCTGGCATGTTTATTCTCGTTTTTTTTACAATGACAATTTCTTCATGTGATATCCGTGTGGATTTTTTTCTCTTTGGTCCCGTAATTTTTATAGTTTTGAAAAAAAATCGTTTATACGATTAAAAAATATATATTTAACACTCAATCCAACCATTTAATCAGCACCTTAAAAAAATGCCAAATCCAAATCTAAAAAAGTCAAGATGTTTCAGCAATTTATCTCTAATAAGTCAATAAGCTTTAAAAAAGAAAACGATCCACTCTTTCACTTCTATATTTGCACGTTTAAGTTTTCCTTAAAATATGGAAAAATAAAGTATTTTCGGACAGAGTTTATTTTCGTTACATAACAATATTTAACTTGGAATCTAGCGGGGGCCGATTATTAATTATATCGGTTTAGGACCATAATATTTAATCGCTGCTATAGCAGTCTTCTTATGTGGATTTTGTACTAATGTTACAGTTGATATTTTAACTGGATTGTGAAAAAATTAGGTGTGAATTTCTTTACGTTCGATATTACAATTGCAACATGGGTTAATCTTCGTCACACAATTTTCATATCATGATATCTTGACTAATTTAAAGTGCTTGTAAATTTGGATTCATTTCTTTTATGAATTCGTTGAGATTATTTTTTAGGACTTATTTATAACTATAAAAAAATACTATTTAAAAAAAATAAGGCTATGAGATTTTTGTAATTCAATATCATAATATATATATATATATATATATATATAGTGTAGACTAGAGTAAATTTTTTAAAAGTTATTTATTTCTGAATTGTAGTCACTAGTATAACAACTATTTAGAATACAATTCGTAATGGGGCAGGTTGAAAGTTTGCGGAAGCATTTTCATGACAAATTTTATAATTAAAAACTCTAGAAGAAAAATAAATAATTGGAAATTCTCGTGTCATGAAATAAAATAGTTCTTTATTCTTTTAATAAACCAACCTGCACAAAATGATTATCTTAAATTTTCTTATGGTATAGTTTTTTAAACGAAGTAATAATATCTTCGACATCACCACCTTCCCTATTTCGTTATATAACACATTATTCTCCATCTTAAATATCATGCATATAATATATTTTATTATACGTGTCCAATTGTACTTCAGTCGGATCATAATCAAAGAAAATGACACGAGTGAAATAATTCCCCGCTGGGAGAACCTGCACCATGTATGTGTAGCTGATATGACAATTTAGACAGCAACTTAGTGATGTTTTTTCATATATTAAATGGCAAGATTCAGATCACAAATTGTAACCAAATGTAATTCTGATATGACAATTTAGACAGCAACTTAGTGATGTTTTTCCATATATTAAATGGCAAGATTCAGATCACAAATTGTAACCAAATTTAAAAAGTTTAAATTGAACTATACAATGCTAGTTATAAATTTAGCAATATCACAGTCGAACAACTCTAAAATGATAGCAAGAGACCAGAGAAAAAGTAACTTTAGATAGAGGGGTTATGATATAGGAAGAATTCATATGCTTTAGCTTCAAATTGATATTGACAATTTACACCAACAGAATAAGACAGTGATACAATTCTGAATCAATAAAATGAAAATACATGATGATATTTTTCTTTGCTTGTATTATTATTCAAATGTTAATACTTGATTTCAATATTTTATTCACAAGAACATGACAAGTTACAAATACAATTTGAAGATGATTCATTAGATGAAAAATAATGTAAATAATGTGAATATTTTCTACAATGTTAAAATTTGTAAAATATGTAAAAGTATATCTACTCTGAAAAAATTGAAATTGAAAATTTACGTGGTGGAAGTTGGGACCCAGATTTTTTTTCTATAATTTACGCGGACTGTACTCTCGTGCCTTTGATCCGCCACTCTTCACGTCACTGCTGTCACAAATACGATTATTGACTTTTCTAATGGAGAGGACGAACGGCGTTGATTAGATACGACTTTTTTAGGTACAACTTGTGTGTAATAAATGTCAGCTCCTAGATTCTCTGAATTATGGAGGAGTAATATAGAAGGAAGGACAACATACATATATGTGTAATACCAAGGCTAATAGTTATCAAAGAAAATCGCATTCTATGGATTCATAAAATCACTTTTATGACTATCAAAAGACGAGGAAGAAAAAACCGAATGACAAGCATGTGGTAAAGAGTTGGCAACAAATGCCAAGTGTGTCATATTATGATTTGAAGCAGCTTATATACACATATGATTTTTGATATAATTAATATATAATATCTCAAAATCAACCTCACGATGAATTTTCAAGATTATGTTAAAAATCTATATCTAACACGAGCGGTTGGCTTGCTCCAAACGATCAAGAACTATGGTTTGTAGTATTCCTCGGCTAAAGTTTCATTCGAGACTTTAACTATAAAATGGAAGTTTTTATAACAAGGGTTTCCATGTTCTTATTAACAAATCAATAACCAGTATTTGTCGATTAAACTTATATTATTCTATATTAAATAATTCTAAGCTCCATAAAACATTGATTATCTCATAATATACTGATAACTTACCAAAAACTAAATTTTCCATCATGGAAATGATGAGGTGCATCATATATATACTTCTTCTTCCAAAATAAAAAGAAAATCAACACTAAGAAAACCACACAGAGACACACACATATATATCACAAAATTAGTCCCAAACATAATTGATTGGCTCACATATTAATTAGAAAGCATAAGTTCTAGTCCTGGGAGAATCAGCAATTTTAAGGGTATCCTGAATAATCTTCTTGGCCTTTCTGCTTCGAATCTCCACTCTCATGCTGTCGCTCTTCTCCACCTTATCGTATAGCTTATTGTTCTTCGTCTTCAACGACTTCATCTTTGACTTCAAGTTGCCCAACAGCCTCTCCAATCCCATCATCACCATGTCTATGTGTAGCTAGATTGTACTTCAAATTAAATGAGTAGGTCGGGTGAATTCAATAATAGACGAATAAATTTTTTGGTTATAAGAGGAGAGAGGATAAGAGGAAAGAAATGGAAGGACAGCTGATACAGAGAGATGAGGAAGTGGAAAGTGAGTGAAATTGGACAAAAGAGTTAGGTTTTATGTGGAAGGATTGAGAGCTTTTTAAGAGTTTGGGTGGTTGAGAGGTGGACCACGAAGTGAGTAGCATTTGGCCTCTTTTAGGGAGAAGGTATATACAATATGGTAAGGACCTTCTGAATTTTTGTTTGGGATGTATTTCTGGTATACTACGGGCCATACACATAATTCCAATCATGAATTATGTGCAAATGATTTCCTATGCTCCACCATTGAAATGTCATAATTAACACTAACTTGGATTAGGCTCGTCTAGAAACTTGTGATATCTGGATACAAATATGTCAACTAATCGATATTTAAATCAAATAATTTTTTTGAGACAACAAAATAAATGTTATTTAACAATGATATATTGTCAATATCTTTAACTCAGAATTCTTCTAAAAATAATAGCTCATCAATTCATGTTTGTTGGTACATAATTTTATCTTTTGGTGATACTGTTACTTCAAAATAATGAAATGATTGCAAAGATAATATAGCACGGATAAATGCTACCATCAGCGAACGTCGACGTATTTCCACGCATGACATCGTAGACACAATTCAAATACACATCCGATCAATATATATGTTGTTTCACGGATACGAGTACTTGATTAGGATCGGGCTATAGTCGAGGCAAGTGTTAGACACTTTCTCCGTAAGATGAGATTGCCCCGTATATTTCAGTGCACTACGGGCTACGACAATCGTCCCCAAGATACAACGACTATTTCGGGCGGTTCCAAGACCGTTGCACACGACTCTCGAACCTTTCGGGCGAACCCTTATATACCCGGAACTTTCGGACTCAAGAAAGGGGGAGAGAAGAATAATTATTGCTAATGAATGCTTATGCAATGAATTGTTGGGATGAATAAAATGGCAAGAGGAGTCTCCTTTATATAGGTGTTGAAAGGCCATTTCTCAAAGGACACAATTCAATGAAAATGTCCAAACATCACCCATATTTTCAAAGAGACACATCCATTCATTTTATTTTATTTATTTTAATTGTTTACCAACTTGTGTCTCTTGATTTTTACTACTTAAAAACCAAAAGACACCAACAATCCCCCACATGGTTAACAATTTTTTCTATCATGAATGATGACCAATGCATGCAGACTCTAATCGAAAGTTCCGACGTGTTGTTATTGCATCGAGACAGGTAGCTTGCGGCTTTGAACCTTCTCTAGTAAGATGTTATCGGATTTACTCGCTGCTCGGTGAACGCGATGTCTTGAACTGTCAGCTTTTTGTGTAAACCAAGACAATAACATTTACATAATAACAACCCTAATATATTTAGGTTCTCACGTTGTGTCTTTTTCGGCCATGGACCATATCTTGGATTCATAAGTGTTTTCCTATTTGAAGCGGCCTCACTTCACACTTACATAGGTGATCTCCTATCGGAAGTATCCTGCCATACTTCACCTTCAACAAGGTATAGGAATCATTAAAAGCAAAAATGCTTAACCTAGCCACACCTCTGCAGGTCGACACCTGGGCAGCTTCTGAGAATGGGTTAGGTTCCAGGTGATTAACTGAACCCTCCATAACTTAGTTGTCTCGTTGAACCAAGTTTGTGGGATCTCCACTCATCATGGTTGAGTTACCGCTATGGACGTCCTTTAGTGTGTGGACTTTAATCCCATTCCCCTTACTGCATTGTACATTTGATCTCGATTGATTCCTTTCGTAAAAGGATCAGCTATGTTGTCCTTGGACTTAACATAGTTAATGGTGATCACCCCGCTTGAGATCAACTGCCTAACGGTGTTATGTCTCCGACAGATATGTCGAGACTTACCATTGTACATTGTACTTTGTGCTCTCCCGATTGCAGACATGCTATCATAATGTATTAATACGGGAGGTACTAGTTTTTCCCAGCACGGAATGTCCTTTAGGAAGTTTCTGAGCCATTCAGCTTCTTCCCCAGCTTTGTCTAGTGCTATAAACTCTGACTCTATTGTGGATCGAGCTATGCACGTTTGTTTAGAGGACTTCCAAGACACAGCTCCTCCTCCGATGGTGAATACGTATCCACTTGTGGATTTGGAGTCCTTAGTGTCCGATATCCAGTTTGCGTCACTGTATCCTTTTAATACAGCTGGATATTTAGCATAGTGTATGCCATGGTTTATGGTATGCTTCAAATACCGTAAAACCCTCTCTAGAGCTAGCCAGTGATCCTTTCCTGGATTACTTGTGAATCTGCTAAGTTTACTAACTGAGTACGCAATATCGGGACGAGTATAATTTGTTAAATACATCAAGCTCCCGATAATTTGTGCATACCTCAGTTGAGATACTGGGTCCCCTCGATTCTTAGCTAAGTGTAGATTTAAGTCTACCGGTGTCTTAGCTGGAGGTCTGTCAAAAGCTTCGAATTTCTTGAGCATGTTTTCCACGTAGTGGGATTGTGTCAAGACAATTTCGTTTGCTTTTCTAGAGATCTTTATCCCTAATATGACGTCTGCCAGACTCATATCTTTCATGTCAAAGTGATTCTTTAACATGTTCTTAGTTTTCACAATGACCTCGTTATTGCTTCCCATAATTAGTAAGTCATCCACGTAGAGACATACAATTACGTAAGCTTCAGGCGTGTCTTTAATGTAAACACATTTATCGCACTTATTGATCTTGAAACCATTTGACATCATCGTCTTGTCAAATTTTTCGTGCCACTGTTTTGGCGCTTGCTTAAGCCCGTATAGTGACTTGACTAGCCGGCATACTTTATGCTCTTGTCCAGGAGCCACAAACCCTTCAGGTTGTTCCATATATATCTCCTCCTCCAGCTCTCCATTCAGGAAAGCGGTTTTTACATCCATCTGGTGGATCTCGAGGTTATAGAGAGCTGCTATAGCTATGAGCACTCTAATTGATGTGATTCTTGTGACAGGTGAATACGTGTCAAAGAAGTCATATCCCTCCTTCTGTTTGAACCCCTTGGCTACCAATCGAGCTTTATACTTATCGATTGATCCATCAGCTTTGTATTTCCTTTTAAGGATCCACCTGTAACCTAAAGGTTTACAGCCCGGTGGGAGATCCACGATTTCCCACGTGTGGTTTTGCATAATGGACTCTATCTCACTATTGATAGCTTCTTTCCAGAGAGGAGCATCTGGACTCGACAATGCTTCTTGGATTGTCCTGGGTTCATCTTCTAACGCATAGGTTAGATAGTCTGGACCAAAGGACTTGGCCACCTTTGTCCGTTTACTACGTCTAGGTTCTTCGTCTTCCTGACTTGACCCTTGCGTAGTCTCGTGTATCCTTTTCTTGGGACTTCCTTCTTTTCTTTCCTTATTAGGAAAGATATCTTCAAAGAACGTTGCGTTCCTTGATTCAATGACCATTCCCGCGTTAATTTCCAGGTTCTCAGATTTGTGCACCAAGAATCAATAAGCACTACTATTTTGTGCATATCCGATAAAGATGCAATCAATGGTCTTGGGTCCTATCCTTACCTGCTTAGGTTTAGGTACTTCGACCTTTGCTAGGCACCCCCACACTTTAAGGTAACCGTAAGAAGGTTGTCTTCCTTTTCATAGCTCATATGGAGTTTTGTCCCTTTTCTTGTGTGGCAACTTATTTAGAATGTGGTTAGCTGAGAGCACGGCTTCCCCCCACATGTTCTGGGGTAAGCCCAAGCTAATCAACATAGCGTTCATTATCTCCTTAAGAGTTCGATTTTTGCGTTCAGCTACGCCATTCGATTGAGGTGAGTACGGAGCAGTCGTCTGATGAATAATACCGTGTTCTCGGCAAAGTTCCTCAAACGGAGCTACATATTCTCCTCCTCGATCACTTCGGATCATTTTGATTTTTACGCTGAGTTGATTTTCAACCTCATTCTTATACCTCTTAAAGGCCTCAAGAGCTTCGTTTTTACCTTTTAAGAGATACACGTAACAATATCTTGTGCAATCATCGATAAATGTGATAAAGTATTTCTTTCCGTCTCTAGTTTGCACGTGTTTCATATCGCAAGTGTCTGTATGAATTAATTCTAAAGGCATGGTACTTCTTTCCACCGAATGGAAAGGTGCTTTGGCCATTTTAGCCTCTACACATACTTCACATTTATCGGAAGGGTTGAACTCTAGATTCGGTAATAAATTTAAGCTTACTAATTTTCTTAGCGAGTTTAAATTTACGTGTCCTAATCTACCATGCCATAAATTAGAACACTCGGCCAAATAAGAAGAAACTTTAACTACATTACGACCGTCAAAGTTAAACTTGCGGTGTAAGTTATTACATTCATCTTAAAGAGCCCCTTTTCTAGGTAACCCTTGCCTAAAAATTGACCCGCTTTGGTCAGTACAAACTTATCTGACTCGAATACAAGTTTAAAACCAGCTTTGCTTAATGCTGATCCAGAAACTAAGTTCTTGCGGATGTCTGGGACATGCAGCACATCATTGAGAGTCAGCTCCTTTTCTGAGGTCAGCTTCAGGACCACCTTGCCTAGTCCGATGACGTTGGACGTTGCGGAGTTTCCCATGAACAGCTTTCGACCATTGATCGGCATGTAGTATGAGAACAACTCCTTGTCTGAGCAGACGTAGCGAGTAGCTCCAGTATCCACGAACCACTCCCTCGGATTGTCAACTAGGTTGGCCTCGAACACCACAGCTGATAGATCCATCTGGTCTTCGGCTAGGTTGGCTTTTTCTTGGCCGTCCTTCTTCGGCAGGCGACAATCCTTAGCCATGTGGCCGGGTTTCTCGCAGTTGTAGCAAGCGCCCTTGATCTTCTTATTCTTGCTCTTTTTGGGCTCTTGCTTCTCGTGCTTATCCCCGGACTTCTTCCTCTTCTTGCCACCTTTACTTTCGGCGAGGTTCACGGTGCTTTCGGAGGGGGCCTTGCCTTGCTTGACTTCAGACTTTCGGTTGTCTTCCTGGATCCGAAGCCTCACGATCAGGTCTTCTAGGCTCATGTCCTTCCTTTTATACTTGAGGTAGTTCTTGAAGTCCTTCCAATGCGGGGGGAGCTTCTCGATTATCGCGGCCACTTGGAAGGACTCGCTAAGTTGCATCCCTTCGGCATGTATCTCGTGAAGGATCAGTTGCAACTCTTGGACTTGGTCGATGACCTTCTTGGAGTCCACCATCTTGAAGTCAAGGAACCGCCCGACGATAAACTTCTTCATCCCGGCATCCTCCATCTTGTACTTCTTCTCGAGTGAACTCTACAGCTCCTTAGCGGTCTTATGTACTGCGTAGATATTGTAGAGCATGTCGTCTAGTCCATTCAGGACGTAGTTACGGCAGAGGAAGTCACTGTGATTCCACGCGTCGAGGGCATTGATCACTTGTTGATCTTTCTCGTTCTCCGCGAGCTTTGGTGCGTCCTCCTTCAGGAATCGTACCAGGTTGAGCGTGGTCAGGTAGAACGTCATCTTCTGCTGCCACCTCTTGAACTCGGTACCGTTGAACTTCGCTGGCCTTTCGGCGTGGACAGTTCGCGGGTCCGTGGTCAGAGCAATGTTGCTACTCGATGCCATCTTCAAGTACGATCTCGTCTTACGATTGTTGTTTCACGGATACGAGTACTTGATTAGGATCGGGCTATAGTCGAGGCAAGTGTTAGACACTTTCTCCGTAAGACGAGATTGCCCCGTATATTTCAGTGCACTACGGGCTACGGCAATCGTCCCCAAGATACAACGACTATTTCGGGCGGTTCCAAGATCGTTGCACACGACTCTCGAACCTTTCGGGCAAACCCTTATATACCCGGAACTTTCGGACTCAAGAGAGGGGAAGAGAAGAACAATTATTGCTAATGAATGCTTATGCAATGAATTGTTGGGATGAATAAAATGGCAAGAGGAGTCTCCTTTATATAGGTGTTGAAAGGTCATTTCTCAAAGGACACAATTCAATGAAAATGTCCAAACATCACCCATATTTTCAAAGAGACACATCCATTCATTTTATTTTATTTATTTTAATTGTTTACCAACTTGTGTCTCTTGATTTTTACTACTTAAAAACCAAAAGACACCAACAATATAAATATATATATATATATATTTAACAATGCTATATTAACAATTCTTTATAACTCAAATTTAAGATCTACTTCAATTTGAGCAATTTTCTTGATAATTAATCCAAATATTTTTGTTGGTTTTCTTGTAGTAGATTGATTTTAAAAAATGGTATATCCAAGTCTTAGTTTGATATTCAACATCTCCAGAACTACATTTAGACTTGGTTAATATTTTTTAATGGGCTTCTAACACCAACTGGATGGGCTTCCGCAACTGTAACTAAAAATGAACTGGGCTTTCAATGGGCTTCTATTGTACGTTAAATAGGGTTTCAAGTTACAACTTTCGGGTTTCGACTCAACAATCAACATCGTGTTTGCAATTGCCGGTGACCATTTGGTCCCGTTGTATTTGGGTTGGGTTGGGTGGGGTGGGGTGAGATTATGAACTCAAACCTTGACTATTACATATAATAGATTAAGATTCTAAAAAAAAAATATCGTGTTTGCAACTGATCCCTTGACAATATAAGAGTAATTTCAACTGACGAAGAGTATAATAAAAGAAATTGAGTTTGGTTTGTTAAATACTTACTGGAATTCATTCCACGTACAGGAACTGGGTTAACAAAAGGGGTGAAGACTATTTTCACCTGTTTAGTTCTATACATAGTCAATATTATAGCCCCAATCACGACTACTAATAAAATGAGAGACGGAAGCAAAAACCAGACGAAATAGTAGGTATAAAGTAAATTGCCCAATGTTTCCAGTTTGATTTTTTATATTTAACATGTTGATACTTTTTGGGAACTAAAAAATTTTATAATATGATTTAATATTTGGAAAACTGTTTACTGTTATGCAAGGGAGCATTGAGTTCATTTCAAAAATATTTATATTTATATATTGTGAATTTATTAATCCTTCAATTGGAAAATCAATTACAAGATCGAGTTGGAATTCCTAAATTACACCAATAATATTTAAGTTTCTAGACAATTGTTCTTTTCTTCCAAAATCTCTCTCTTTCCAAGTACTAGAGCATATTTATTACATGACTGGGGTGTATGAAATTATATCTTAAATGAAGGGACACTAAGGTCATGTTTAGTTGGGGGTCCAATAGTTCATTTATCTCAATTATTTTTGGGTGAGCGATCTTAATCAACTCATTACAACTAATTTGGTTTAATAAGACTATGATTGGAAAATAATCCGAACACTAATTTCTCCATCGCCCCACCTTCGAGTTAGCAAAACTAGCAAACTAACTATGAGAATCTACATCAGCTAACAACTGAGTTCAATTAGCGAATCAAATAGGGTCCTAATTATTTTACCTCAACAAAGCTGCATGTTGAATATAACAAAACGAAGATTATTAGTTCACATTAAGATAACTAGCTATTATTTCGAAGTAATTTCAAATTCTAAAACCAATGTCTTAGCTAACCGACCAACTAGACAATTGATTTCATAGTAATGGATTATGCGATAGTAACAAACTAATAATCATACTAAATTTTATCCAGATAAGAATAGTTTATTATTTACCTTTTCTCATTCATGCAATTTTGACCGGTTGAACAACACCCACTATTAATACCGTGTCGTTCTATACAGATTTAGATAATAGTAGGACTAATAGTCAACGTCATTAGTCACTGATTTACGGACAATACCGATTTGTTCAAATGTTTTTGGTCTAGATAGAATATATTTTTTACAAAATTTTAATTATGTTTAAATTTGATTTAATTAAAATTTTGATAAATTTTGCAATGAAATTAGAAATTATTTAGAACTATTTAACATTTCAATACTAAATATAATTAATATTTTTAAGAAAAAATCTATGGTCTGAGTCTGACCGTGGTCTGACTCACTAGACCATTAATCTCTAACCCTCGCCCTCCGGTTCTGTTTTTATAAAACATTATTTTTCTATATACTACAAACTCAGCTCGCCAACCTTTCCCAAAGTTTTTTAGGAAAATTTAAAACTTTATTTCGTTGGTTAGTTAGCAAGCGACTCCACTCGTTGGACCATAACTACGCTGGGAATCGAGAGTTGTTCATGGAAAACTCCCCCAAGAAACCAACAAATTGATGCATTAATGGATCAAAGGCCTCCCAATTGTTTGTTAAGACTTACTATCACCGAATGCCAACTAATTATTCTTAACCATTAGCAGCTCATCAATAAACTAATAAAAGAGTTGTTTAACTTGATGGAGAGATTTGGGAAAATAAGATGCAATTGGAAAATTTTTATGATTTTTCAAAAAAATTATCGATTTAAATTTGAATTAGTCAGTATAAATATTATTTAGTATAATTTTTTTTATCATTTCCAACAATTGCATTCGCCTGATTTGACCCCTTTCCATAAAATTGTTATTCGATCACCATCCATACAGACAATATATTAATTTCATAATTAATTTTCCTGATAAGTGAGATATTCTATTCAATCACTAATTAAGAAAAAAAAAATTCCAAATTAAACTAGACTACAAAAACAGTGGTGTCGTAGTCATAGTAGGTTACACCCATACCCAATAATAAATCGCAAAGTCTTCTAATTCCATCAAAAGAGAATGATGATACACATAAGAATTAAGATATACACATATTTTCTATTTAGAAGTGACTTTTTATTGATTTTTTTTATTCGAAAGTCCGAATCTACTTGAACAACTCTCGTACATATTATGTACATAACACAATATATAACGTTGATCAAACCAACACCAATATATATACGATATAGAATCAGCTGGGTGTTAATAAACTTTATAGTACATCTCAAATGTTACAATTTTCCATCCCACCAATTGCTTTGCCCATCTTTCTTTCTTCTCAAATGGGGCAGCTTCAATTTGCCCTAGAACCACATTTCATGCACAAGAAACCCACAAAATCCATCCTTCTAGTTTCATCAACCTTAGTTCTCCTAGCTTTTGTTCCCCTATGTTACCCATCCTTATTAGCCTACCCTCTATTTTTTCTGCAAAATTTGAATCTATCGAGCCGGTCTCCTCCTTCGAAACTCGACAATTTCAATGACCATGTAACATTTTTACCAAATATCAAAAAGTGTGACATATTTTCCGGGGAGTGGGTGCCAAATCCTGAGGCTCCTTATTATGACAATAGTACATGTTGGGCGATACACGAGCACCAGAATTGCATGAAGTACGGGCGGCCCGATTCGGATTTTATGCGGTGGAGGTGGAAGCCGGACGGGTGCGAGCTGCCGGTGTTCGACCCGGTTCAGTTTCTGGAAATTGTGAGGAACAAGTCCATGGCGTTTGTGGGTGACTCTGTGGGGAGGAACCACATGCAGTCCTTGATATGCCTCTTATCCAGGGTACGTAGACTGTCATCCAGTAAAATTATTCATGTCTCTAGTTCGAAATAGAAATTTTGCTTCGAGCTCGTTGACTTTTAGGAAGAAAAAAAACAAGTTAATAAAAATTAATTTTTTTTGCGTTGCATATAGATAATGAACTTCATCCATGCTGAATAGAAGATGTCTATGTATACAATAGATGTATGTAGTAAGTTTGAACTTTAATTTATTTTGAGGCGGATATGTATAAGTAAAATTTGTTGTAGTTAATTTCAACTATGTAATATTCCAAATCCGAAGTTTCACTATTGTCTACACTTTGAACAAGTGTTCATTACTATTAATGTACTGTGTTGAATAGAAGATTTGTACGTAGCCGTAGATATTGGTTTAGAAATTGAAGTATCTTGGTCCCTCTTTAATAAGTGTTTTCTGGGGAAAAATTTAAATGTTACATTTCAGACATAGATCCTGTTGGGTATTGTATTCCTGACCAAATCGATCAGCAACAGGAGCCATATGTCGTAAATATGAACTTTGCAATTTTAATCATTACCAAAAAGAACTTTGTCCTTTTATTTAAGCTGCATTAATATTTTCAACTTTAGCATGGCCATTAAATGGTGACTAAATTTTTAAAGCCTAAACTTCTCCATTTTTTAAAACAGAATCGTAGATATATTTTATAAAGCTCTGAGTCCAATTTTTTCTATATTAGGCAATTCCATCTAATCCTGTGACAACTGACAAATGACTTCACAACAAACTTCCAGAAAATTAATTGTCCAATGATATTCCAATAGCCAATTCCTAGTCAATTATCGGTGCGTTGTATTCTAGCTAGGATTTGGTTCTAATACTCACCTAAGCCAACACTGAACCTAATTTAGCAACAACTTCCACATCTTTTGACAGATACCTTATCTTTTGGAAAATTGAAACTATTTTTTTTCTACTATTGAAACGTTACTCAATTTTCTGATAAGTATTGTCCAAATAACGTAATAAGTTATATGTATTATAGGTGGAGTATCCAATAGATGTTTCATACACAACGGACGAGAATTTCAAACGATGGACGTACACAACATACAACTTCACTGTGGCAACATTTTGGACACCATTTCTGGTCAAGGTTCGGGAGTCGGACCCGGTGGGTCCGACCAAAACCGGCCTATTCAACCTCTACCTCGACGAATTCAACCCGGATTGGTCGACCCAGATTGAGGAATTCGACTATGTGATCGTCAATTCGGGACGTTGGTTCTCCCGTCCGAGTGTCTACTACGAAGCCGGCCAAATCACAGGGTGCAGATTTTGCCAGATAGACGACATCACCGACTTGCCAATGTACTATGGTTACAGGAGGGCGCTGAGGACAGCATTTAGAGCGATCAACAGCTTGAAAAACTACAAAGGAGTGACGATCCTTAGGACATTGGCACCCTCACATTTTGAAGGTGGGATTTGGAACAAAGGAGGGAATTGCATTAGGACAAGGCCATGGAGGAGCAATGAGACAAGATTTGTAGGTGATGAGTTGGAGCTCTACATGATCCAATTGGAGGAGTTTAATGTTGCCAAGAGACATGGAGCAAAGAAGGGTTTGAATTACGCATTACTCGACTCGACTCAGGCTACGTGGTTAAGGCCGGACGGGCATCCGAGTAGGTTCGGACATTGGCCAAATGAGAATGTGCCAATGTACAATGATTGTGTGCATTGGTGCTTGCCTGGTCCGATCGACACGTGGAGCGATTTCTTGCTGGAGATGTTGAGGAAGGAAGATTGGGAGACTGATGAAGGTGGTTTGCATCCTAGTGGCAGAAAAATGAAGTTTTCTTAGTGTTCATTGTGCTCCAACTGATTTATTTGGTTTCCCTTCTATATTTTATGAGGGATTCTGTGATTTGCTATACTTTGTTGTAGATTATGTTCAGCCCAATCGTAAGGTTAATAACAAC
This sequence comes from Hypericum perforatum, assembly GCA_012979155.1. Taxonomy (NCBI): domain Eukaryota; kingdom Viridiplantae; phylum Streptophyta; class Magnoliopsida; order Malpighiales; family Hypericaceae; genus Hypericum; species Hypericum perforatum. The sequence goes on along the minus strand of SOPF01028059.1, from coordinate 201,356 downwards.
AGAAATGTCGGTCCGGCCCGTTCATTTGCAAATAATTCGCCGAAAAGCCTTGAAAGGCGATTTCTCCTGGACTTTGTGTTGGTGTATCGACATTGAATCTAAAGAACCTCCCAATGAAACTAAAAATAAAATTAGACACAAGTAACGAGGAGGGGATTTTTCTGAATTGAAAAGGCTTTTGGACATTGGAAATTTATTTAAAATTGGCTACATCTTTTAAAATTGCGTTCTACTCTTAACATTTTTTTTAACTAGAACATCGGTGACATTTAGGTTCCAAATTGTTGATCAATGTTGCTATAACGTTTAACACTATTTTTAATCTTAGCACGGTGACAATTTTTAAATTTATAAACTTTAGAATGACTCCAAGTCAGGTACAGTCTTTTAGCTTCCCTTAGATGCCAAGTTTTCCTTGACCATCATGTAAAGCAAAAGCTCATTCATGGTGTCAATGGGACCAGGCAGGCACCAATGTACACAATCCGCGATCGACACATTGGCCTCCGGCGGGTGCCCGTATCGGTTCGGATGGCCATCTGGCCGGAGCAGCATCAGTTCAGTGATAGCCAGCAGCAGAAACTTTAGACCCTTTCTCCTCCCTCGCTCTTCCGCTCTCCTCAGCTCCTCAACTTGAGTCGAGTAAAACTTCAGCTGATTCCCATCCAATGTCATTTCTTCAGGTGCGAAGGGCCTCGTCCTTCCACAGCTCCCTCCCCCATTCCACGGCCCGTGCTCGAAATGTTGAGGCGAATACGTCCTCACGAACGTAACCCCATCGAATCCTTTCAAACTCCGAAGCGCTTCTAACGTGGTCCTTAACGCCATCCTGTACCCATAGAACTTGTCTACGGCCATGACATTGTTGTCCTGATCGAGACATTTGTGACAGGCAACAGCCTTGCCTTCTCTGTAATGCCTGAGGTTGCCGAAGAACCATTGGCCCGCAGAGATGATCACGTAGTCGAACCCCTCGATCTGGCTCGCCCACTTCTCATCAGCTTGGTCCAAATGCAGGTTTATCAACCTTTCGTAGTTGTGGATGTCCCGGTCCGCATCGACAGCTTTTACTAAGAAAGGGGACCAAAATGCTGCTAAGGTGAAGTTGTAATTGGTGTATTCCCAGCGTTGGAAGCGTTTGTCTGTCGAAAATTTTCGCGAAACATCCTTCGGATTGCCCTCCTGAAAGATACAAAGATGCTGTGGTCAGAGCCAATATGGGTTCTGAAAGCTGCATAATTTAACACAAAAGACTGACTCTGGCTAATAGGCAAGAGAGTGATTGCATCTGATTCCTCGCGACCGAGTCTCCAACGAATGCGACCGACTTCCCTCTCACGAGCTCCAGGAACTTCAGGGGATCGAACAACGGAACCTCGCAGCGATCCGGCCTCCACCTCCACTGCAGGTAATCCCTATCAGGTCTCCCAAACTTCATGCAGTTCTGCTCAGGTGTGATCAGAGAGCAAGTCTCATTGGTGTAGTGAGGTCTTTTTTGATGATGAACCCATTTTCCTGTAAAGATGTCGCATTCCCTTAAGATTATTCCTGTGGTTTCCAGAGAATTGATCTTGATCCTAAGGGATGATAGTGGTGAATGTGGATGTCTCAGCACATAGAAAGGGACTGTGGTGAAGAAACTTAAGGCTAGTGCTAGAAACAGCAGCTTTTTGAAGGTGAAGGTCCTTAAAAATGGAAGCTTGTTGATATGGAAATTCATGGCTGGAAATTTATGAAGGGAGTAATGAGGTGTTTTTTTCAAGTTCTTTGGGTCATTGCTTTAGAGAAGCCTTTATTAGAGCTGAAGTTTATTTTTGTCCATGACCCTTTAGTTTCAAGATGTGGTTCGTAATTGCTTTTTCACAAACATTTTTGGTGTAATTTTACTCCATTTAGTCTTGGAGTTATTACATATCTACTTTTCAAAACAAAATGAATTTCTATCTATAAAGACATATCGATTATCTACCTATTAACACGAATTTTTTCCAACGTCTTTTATTCTCAGTCTCACGCATTATGAAAAATTTGTACGAAGGTTATCTATCTTAATATTATCTTTGAAGTCACGTCAGGATATATGAAAAAAAATTGTATATTTTATCAATATAGATAGACCAAATCAATTACTTAAGAAAAATTGAAACATATTATCAACGTGGCGTCACACAATGTGTGACGAACAATGATTAATTATAGAGTATAGCACTTGTCGCGTCATAAACGCGAGTGACTATATTCAGTCCGACTTGATAGCTGAGGTATGAGTACTACTTACTCATACACCGCCAATTGCATTTCTGGTTGAAATTTGGACGCACGCTCAAAAAGTTAAGTATGATCCATGGCCCTGAATTAATTTTCAATAGATATGATTTTTTCTCGATAATTTGAATATAATTTTGAAGAGATAAGTGAAACTTTATTCAAAACAAATACTCCAATAATGATCGAGACCAGCAGAAGTGCAATAATGAAATACACCTACCATATAATAAATATAAAGACAGCAATATGCCTTTCAAAAGATAAGGTGACACGAACGGAATTTTGTTGAGGCTCGCAGAAAATTGAGCGTCTACCTCACTTCTATTTTCTTATCTCGATTTTTAGAAGAGATATAAATTTTTTCACAAGTAAGACTTTCATTTATTGTAATATTTTTTGAATATGTTAAATTTATTATATAAATATTCATGTTGACGGTTGACCAGCTCTTTGTATGTTGATAACCAAAAATGGTGGGTTGATCATCGACATCCGGTTTGTTTTTCTAGAAGTTGATTAATTTTATTAATGTTGTACATAATACATACATACACATTGACCGATACCTTTTTTATAAGTATATTGCTCAACACATTATTTGCTTTATATACTCACATTGTTGAACCATGTTATTCTCATCTTTCTTATATTTTTTTCAATCTTTGTTATCAAACTATAGTTCCTCTGTTTTATTAATCTTTAACACTATGAAATTCCAAATCACCAAGTTTCCATTCTTAAGCACCTTCAACTTCAAAAAGCTCCTGCTTCTAGCACTAGCTTTCAGCTTATTGACGACATTCCCTCTTTATCTGTGGAGATATCCACATTCACCAATAACATTCCCTAGGATCAATATCAATTACACAGTTGTAAGGGAATGTGACATCTTTAGAGGAAAATGGGTTCACCATCAGAAAGAACCTTACTACACTAATAGCACTTGTCCTCTGATCAAACCTCAGCAGAACTGCATGAAGTTTGGGAGGCCTGATAAGGAGTACCTCCAATGGAGGTGGAAACCGGACCGATGCGATCTTCCTTCGTTCGATCCCGTGCTGTTCTTGGAGCTTGTTAGAGGGAAATCGGTAGCATTCGTCGGAGACTCCGTCGCCAAGAACCAAATGCAATCCCTGTCTTGCCTATTAGCCAGAGTCAGTGTTTCATTTTTAGCAAATTACTCTAAGGTTCTTATTTTATAACATAATTATCGGTTCCTAGGTTTAATTTTCTCCTTTTAATGTTCCGGGGTTTTGGATTTGAAGGTATATAAAGATATTCAAAAGTTGAAGAAGTTCAAGTTTTTTTGTGTGTAAGATATATAAATCATTCGCATGAAAATAAATAAAGATGATGTTAGTCAAAGATTTCAGACCAATATTAAAAGAAAAAATATAACAAAAAATAAATTTTCAAACAGTACGGACTTTAATAGTGTTAGGATGTAATTTATTATTTCCAAATACTTTGTAAAATCCTAGAGAATTCTAGAACTATGTAGAGATGAGAAGAATTCTCTAGAATAGTGTGGAGTTTTCTAGAGAAGTGTAGAACTCTCTAGAATCTTATAGAGATGTGTGAAATACTCTAGAATATTCTAGAGTTATGTAGAACCTTCCGGAAGCTTATGGAAGAGTACGGAAGGTTATGGAAGAGTGTGGAAGCTTATGGAAGCCTATAGAAGAGTATGGAAGGAGATGGAATGGAGTGGAAGAATGTAGAGATTCCTAGAGTGTGTGGAGCATTCTAGATAATCATTCTCCACCGTAGGATAGAATTAATCTCCATCGTTCATTGAGGAGGTGGAGTAGTATAAATAGGGGTAGGGGGCTTCCTAACCAATCTAAGAGAGAAGAGAGGAAGAAGAAGAAGAGAGAAAGACTTCTCATAAGTGAGGAAGAGTGAAGTAGTCCCAATTAGAAAGAGTGGAGTGAGAGATACTCGTTCCTTTGTAAACTTCTCTTGTACATTTCAATAAAGACTATTTATTTTGAGTGAGTCTTTGTGTCTTGAGTGGGGTGAGTGTACAAGAGTTCTCTTAGCTCGTGATCCTGGTAAAGGTTGAGGTGTCGTGTTTCCCAACAGTGGTATCAGAGCCAAGGTTCGTGGTGGTAGAGGAACGGGAATATTGATAGTGTGATGGCATCAAACATGTCGAAGGTGTTTGAGCTCCCACTCTTTGATGGGAAGACCAGCTTCACGTTGTGGCAGAGTACGATTCAAGACCTATTGGTGCAGCAAGGTCTAGATCAAGCTCTAGATGAGGAGAAGCCGACCTCCATGAGTGATAGAGAATGGAGCATGATGCAGAAGAAGGCTGTGAGTACAATCCGGCTGGCACTTGCTCCTGAGATTAAGTTTAGTGTGTTGAAGGAGACCACACTGAAGGCGTTGTGGGATAAGCTCGAGGGAATCTATGCATCCAAGTCACTCACAAACCGATTATGCTTGAAGATGGAGTTGTACTTGCTCAAAATGAAGGAAGGAGGTAATCTTCATGATCATATAAATATGTTCAATCAACTAGTATGTCAACTGATGAATGCAGGTGATAAGATCAAAGATGAGGAGCAGGCATTGTTGCTATTAGCATCACTACCAAAGTCCTACAAGCCATTGGTTCAAACACTACTTGTAGAAAGAACAACTCTCACGTTAGATGATGTGACGGCAGCTTTGCATGAGAGTGAGAGGATGCTAAAAGATGATGATGATAGCACAAGTGGAGATCGCGTACTAGTTGTGGGAGAACGAGAGCGAGGGAGAAACCTATCAAGAGGGCAAAGTAAACCTAGATGGAGATCAAACTCTCGGCCACGCCAAGATCACAGTGAGAAGGAGTGCTATTACTGTGGGAAGAAGGGTCACATTCAAGCGAGATGTCATGAATTGAGGGAGGACTTGAAAAGGTTCAAGGAGGCATCTCGAAGCAAGGATGATAGTGACTCCCGTACCAATGTGGTCTACGATGTAAGTGATGGCGATGTCTACCTTGCAACACATGAGGAGGTTGACAAATCTAAGTGGGTGATGGATAGTGCTGCCTCGATGCACATATGTCGAGATCAAGCCATGTTTGACACCTTGAACACTAATGGAGAGTTTGGTCACTTCAACTTAACTAACGGTGAGAAGTTGAAGGTTGAAGGTTCTGGAAGCATAAAGATGATGCTTCATAATGGTACAAGCCACATTCTCCATAATGTGAGGTACGTGCCTTCGAGTAAAGCTAATGTCATCTCGTTGGGTGCATTGACATTAGATGGATGTAAGTATGTTGGCACAAATAAGTGGTACAAGGTGTTTAAGGGAAGACGCTTGATCATGAGAGGACGAAAAAATGAGAAGAATGTTTGCTTCTTGGAAGGCAGTGTAGTGCAAAGAAGAAGCAACAGAGGAGTCAAGGAAAAGAAGGTGAAATTTTCGGAGATCGTCGAAATATTTGGAAATATGAATTAAGGGAGGAATTGTTAGGATGTAATTCATTATTTCCAAATACTTTGTAAAATCCTAGAGAATTCTAGAACTATGTAGAGATGAGAAGAATTCTCTAGAATAGTGTGGAGTTTTCTAGAGAAGTGTAGAACTCTCTAGAATCTTATAGAGATGTGTGGAATACTCTAGAATATTCTAGAGTTATGTAGAACCTTCCGGAAGCTTATGGAAGAGTACGGAAGGTTATGGAAGAGTGTGGAAGCTTGTGGAAGCCTATAGAAGAGTATGGAAGGAGATGGAATGGAGTGGAAGAATGTAGAGATTCCTAGAGTGTGTGAAGCATTCTAGATAATCATTCTCCACCGTAGGATAGAATTAATCTCCACCGTTCATTGAGGAGGTGGAGTAGTATAAATAGGGGTAGGGGGCTTCCTAACCAATCTAAGAGAGAAGAGAGGAAGAAGAAGAAAAGAGAAAGACTTCTCATAAGTGAGGAAGAGTGAAGTAGTCCCAATTAGAAAGAGTGGAGTGAGAGATACTCGTTCCTTTGTAAACTTCTCTTGTACATTTTAATAAAGACTATTTATTTTGAGTGAGTCTTTGTGTCTTGAGTGGGGTGAGTGTACAAGAGTTCTCTTAGCTCGTGATCCTAGTAAAAGTTGAGGTATCGTGTTTTCCCAACAAATAGTGATTACACTATAGACTAATGACCTGAGTAAAATTTACTGTTATTGGCTTTAGTTTTCTGCGTAGGATGTATTGGCTCTGTTAACATCTTTATATCTTAAAGGTAGGCTATCCGAAGATAGTTTCGCGAACAGATTCATCGAGTTCGAACTCGGTCCAATGGAAATACACAGATTACAACTTCACCTTAGCGTCACTCTGGTCCCCATTCTTGGTAAAATCTGTTGTTGCGGACCCGGATGACTATGGGTACGACAGCAAGATGAGCCTGCACTTGGACCAACCCGACGAGGAGTGGATAGGCCAGATCGAGGGATTCGACTACCTGATCATCTCCGCGGGGCAATGGTTCTTTCGCCCTCTCGGGCATTACAGAGATGGAAAGATCGTCGCTTGTTTCAAATGTCGGCGTAAGGAGAAAAATGTGAAGGACGTGGACGAGTTCTATGGATACAGGATGGCCTTCAGGACCGCCTTCGAAGCCCTTCAAAGGCTCGAAAGATTTAATGGTGTTACAATTCTAAGGACGTACTCGCCGCAGCATTACGAGAACGGAGAGTGGAACGGAGGAGGGAGTTGTGCAAGGACAAGGCCTTTTGCACCAGAGGAAGTGACCGTTGAGTATGAAGTGAAATTCTACTTGGCACAAGTTGAGGAGCTGAGGAGAGCAGAGGAGCAAGGGAAGGGAAAGGGTCTTGAGTTTCTGCTGTTGGCTACGACTGAACTGATGATGATGCGGCCGGACGGCCACCCGAATCACTACGGGAACCCGCCGGAGGCCAATGTGACGGCCGCAGACTGTGTCCACTGGTGCCTGCCTGGTCCTATTGATACGTGGAATGAGCTTTTGCTTTACATGATGGTCAAGGAAAGCGTGACGTCTCAGGCAAACTACACTGAAAAGCTAAATTAAAAGTTGAAATAAATCTGTATATGGTAAAAATACTTGGATTATGTTTAATGAAGTTGGACTATTGAATCAACTTTAGATATTAGTTGACAATATTCTATCATCGGGTTCAATTTAATGGTTAGGCTGCAAATCTTAGTCTGTTAGTCACGACTAATCTTCCTTGGGACCACTTCTGTCTTTTCTGGTTTTTTGTCGTGGGCTCTGGTGCAATTAAGGTGCAAAACATCTTGACCCGCTTCTTTCTTCGAGTAATGAGTTTAAACCACAAACCTATACATGTTATATGCGAGAAATGTAAAAGAATCACGTGTACAAACAAAGTATCGTGAATATCCGTAACCATAACACAAAATCTAAATAATTAATCCTATGTATTTAGGAAAACACGTACTTCATAGAAGAAGTTTTGTGTTTGTACAAAAGTAAAACGAAACTGAAACTGAAAACGTAAACAATGAATTCTAATCCATAGAGATAAAATTAGCACAATACTCTTATGAATTAAATGCTTAAGTCAAGATGATCGTTCTTCTCAAGTTTTAACTAGTACCAGAGTTTTTAAAGGGAAAAGTACAAAAAAGTACCCTATGATTTTACCGTTTATCACTTGGTTACCATGTAGTTTTTGAACCGTAAAACCAGTCCAACTTATTTCAATTTTCATCACTGACCGGTCCTGATCACTAGTCCGCGTGTTTTTGATAAAACGACGTCGTTTCGTTGCCGACTTGGAGCACTGCGTGAAAATGATGTGGCAGTGGTTAATTATTAAATTAGTACATGATTAAATTTATTTTTTTTAACACCCTCTTCCTAAACACTCTCTCCGGCAACCCAAGTGAGCAATTCTCCGGCACGAGGAACTATTCACTCCGGCACCATTACCACAAAAATAAAGGATAAACACCATCCATTGAGAAGCATAAAGCAAATGGGTCTTAACAATATCCTCCCGTAGTTCTCTCCTTTTCCATCTTCTTCTTCTTCCCCAAAAACAATCACAAAACCCACTTCTGATTTTCCTTCTCCGGGCCAATTTCCGCTACCGGACCGACAAAACCCACTTCCGAAGTCGGTGGCCCCCACTGCAGCGAGAGTCCGAAACGACGCCCATCCAGTCAATCCCAATCCGACCCCTCCTCAATCGTTATAAAAGAATCGGGAACCCTAATGAAAACCCTAATTAAAAAAAGGGGAAAACAAACAACAAGCACCACAGGCGGCAGCCAACACTGCCAATGGTGAGATAGGGCGATGGTTCGTGGAGGTCGGATCGGGTTTCCTTAAAAAACCCATGGTTGGGCTCTTCTCCTACCAGGGGGTAAGGTAACGAGGTACTAACTGGCCGCAGTTGGCCTGGACTAAATGTTGAGCAGCGGTGAGCGGGGGGCGACGCGGAGGCCGTCGTACTCGACGGCAGTGGCTGCGCCTGACTTCTCTTCCTAATTGGTCGACGACAGCTTGGGATAACGGAGGACAGGAAGCCTCAGCGGATGGTGTCGACCTCGGGATGGTGGATTGGTAAGGTTGTGGCCAGAGGAGCTGACGTCGTGGCTGGCTCCGGGACTGTGATGGCGGTACCGGGACTGGGACTGTAATCGGTCACTGCAATACAAGACAGAGAGAGAGAAGAAGAAGAAGAAGAGACAGAGACAGAGAGAGACAGAGGAGGAGGAGAAGAGAGAGGAGGATGAGAAAGGTTGGGTAGGTTAAAAAGTTTGGTAGTAAAATGGACATTTGACTCTAAGCCACTTCAGCTTTAGCATTTTCCAAAGTCAAATACGTGAACCGCACATCGGCAATGAAACGACGTCGTTTTATCAAAAACACGCGGACCGGTGATCGGGATCGGTCAGTGATGAAAATTGAAATAAGTTGGACCGGTTTTACGGTTCAAAAATTACATGGTGCCCAAGTGATAATCGGTAAAATCACATAGTACTTTTTTTGTACTTTTCTCGTTTTTAAATCATCCAACTAAACCTTTCATTCATTAGGACGATAAAACTAAGATATTATATATCTAAATTACTAATTAATACTTTTGTTCATCAATTAAGAACAAAATTTAAACTAATCTGAAAATCAGTCGTTTGGTAGCCACTATTTAATTTTCGTCTCAGAGATTTTTTTTTTAATCTAAGAGATTTGTTTTAACTAACTTGCTACCGCTAATTAACTCGTGTCGCTAGTTGGGTTGCACAACTTCATCATACTTTTCATTTTAGACCTTTTTTCTCCAAATTTGACCATGACTAAGAAAAAGAATCTGTATCTCTCTTCAAGCTTTTTAACGCAATCTCATATGCGATAAACAAATGTTCGTGTAGAGAGTTATGGTTTTCACAATATGGTCTCTCGCAATCACCATTTTAGTAGTCTTTATTGAGCTCTACTTTCTATCACAAAAAGTATTAGAGAGGGTAAAAATTTACTCTATGAGGCAAATACATGAAATATGAACATTTACACACTCATCAATGTGGCGTAATGCTATCGGGTACTATAATGTACTTTTCTAATTTTAATTTAACAAAGTGTTTTTTTAGATAAATTAACAATTTAGAAAAAAAAATTCAATCAAGGATAAAATAATCTAAATTCGATGAACTACTTCAAATATAATGTATATAAGGATCTCTCGCAATATTCGTGAGGATGGTAAGAGAGTTTTTATCATTCTGATAATCTTTTCGTAAAAGATGAGGAATTACTAAATTTTGGAGGTTATAGATTATAATAAAGTGTGAGTTGGTAAGGAAGAAATAGCATAAAACTTTGGACAACTATAATAAGTGGCTTGGTATTTTATTGACAAGCAAGTTCTTTTGCTAGTGTCCGAGACATCCAAAACGAGGAGAAGAAGAGAGAGGAGAAGGTGTTCCAATTGACCGTGTGTAAGTTCATTGCTCATAACGTTCATAATCTCATTGATTCAAGATCCAAAAGTATATGGACAATTATGTCATTTAGCTCCAAGGCATTTAAAAGTATTTTGACTGCTGCAAAATTGAGATATACAAGATCAATTGTGAGAAGACAATGTATCTGAACTCCCGACCACAGTTCAAGGATGAAGCATTGTCTAACAATTATGGCTAAAAATATTAATGTGTGTCATTTGATGTTCCATCTATTTCTCAAAATATTTCTGGTTGATATTTTTCTTTCTTTCAAAATAAATCTAATTGATATTTTTCTTTCAACAACATCGACCCTATTACTAGCCTAAATGCTTAAGGCACTTTATTAACATCATTAAATTAATTTTTTTAGAACAATATCCTTCATTTTCATAGCATCGAATATCAAAATCTCAAGAGTAAAAATTATTGAAATCTTATTTGGAAGATTAATTCTCTAGAAGTAGACATGTGAAGTCATTATAAATTTAATTTTAAATAAACTTGTACAAATATCCCCTATAATAAATAAATTTCACATATCTTTTGTATCAATATTATAATATATTTTTGCTTAAATTTTATAACTTCTAGCATATAAAAATAAAATAGTATAGTTGATGTAACATACTACTATCAATAATATATTTTAGTCTCTGTAGTTGATCAATCAAAATAAATACAAAAATATTCTTAATTGTATGCAATAATTATTAAACACATAAAATAATGAGATCAATATAATTTTTATAGAATTTGTAATCATGAATCTACTTTTAGGTCAACCCATAGCAAAAAATACCCAAATTTTTATTTCTCTTATTTAGAGGAGATGTATTTAGTTAAACAATTTTTGCAATACTAAGTTGTGGCTTCATCAAATTTGTTTATGATATTAATTGTATGTTCGTAAAAATATTAATTATGTGAATTAATGATATATGATAATACCTACAAATAGTCGAATATACCATGACATATTAATGTAACTTAACAAAAATTGTAAATTGTTAAATACTATAAATTTAAATGGGGTAGACATTTGAAGTCAATGAATTTTATTTGTACAATTAACTCTTATACTACAATACATACATCAAATTTACCTCGACATTATAATATATGTTTGGTCAAATTATATTTAGGTCCATATCTATTTTATAATTACAAGTATGATCCTTAGTCCAAAAATATATTTTTACATCTTATTTTTATGTTTAAATATTGGTCTTAACAATATTTATTTTTTATTTTTTTTCCTATAAAATGTCATTTATATTTTTAAACAAAAAATATATTCTTTTAAGGGAATCCACTTAAACAAAAGATTATGTGCAACAAAAACAATCTCCCGCTCCAAAATCGTCAGGCCTCATCTTCCAAAAGCACGTAGTCTTTAAAAAAGAGCTCCATGAAACAAAGAAACAGAAATGGTAGCAATCGTGCTTAATCATCGCTAAGCCAAGACATCGAAAACATAAAAAATTGTTCAACAACATACCAAACCCTCAACGGGCACCAAGATGTGCCACATTTCTGGGCCCATTGCGAGCAACATTCCTTGGAGTAGCTCGGCGTTTGAGAGGCTTGACTTTGCGCTTAGATTGGAGCTCCCATAGTGCCCTCTCCTCATCTCTCTTTCTCCTCGCATTTACTCTGGTGATCATCGAGTTCCTTTCCTGGTTCGTGAAAAGCTGGCCGCATACTTTGCACTTGGTTTTTACTTTATTTTAAAAAACCCAGAGATGAACATGGCGATGCAGACCCCCACTTCTAATGACCTCCTTCACTATGCCTCTCTACACCACCGATAATCCAACCCTTGGCCAGATAAAGGAAGATAGTTCAAGCTGTACAAAGAGGGTGACGAGATCAACAAGGTCCTCTTTGAAGATTAAGAGTGTGTTTGAAGTAAGGAAGAGTAAGCCCTATTAGAAAGAAAAAAATGGGTGTAATGAAGCGCTCTCATCTTGGTCTTGGCCAATTGCAGTTATGAATAACTTTTCGAATTGTTGGTGTTCATTCTTGACCACGTGTGCTCACTGTAGTTTATATTTTTCTGAGATTTTTTATTTTGGAGCATTATCAAATTTTATTTAGATAAGAAAAATTTTAATTATTTTTTATATTCATTAAATTTGATTAAAATTTTGTTAAGTGAATTCTCTTTACTAGTCAAATAAATCGCATCATGTGGCTAAAAACCGATGGAAAAATGTAAATCACCAACTACCATTAAAACCTTAGGTTGCATTTGGTAGACAGTGTTATAGAACAAAACAGGACTAAACCATATATTCTCTACATAGTTTTTTTGGGGTAAATTTAATACTTTGAATATATTAACCCTAAACTTCGTTGAACTTGACATTTATCCAGTTTGCTAATGGGGGTGCACACTAATTTTGTTTATAGAATAAGAATGGATACATAATGAAAATAATAAAACAGAAAGAGATATAATGAAAAAGTAAGCGATAATATAGAAAAAATACAATAATAAATTGGATATAGTCAATGTAGTAACAAGTGCGTTCAGATGTGAACAAAAAAATTCATCTTGATGGGATAAGATTTGAGAGTAGAATTTGAATAAGTTTTCATTTTGTGGAGGCCCATTTTGCATCAAACATAAGGTAAATTACCGTCTGCTCCGTCACTTATGTCCTTATTTATTATAAAGTCTCTAATTTATCAAAATTTGGTCTAAGATCTCTACTTTTAATCATAATATTGATTTGTGGTCCCAGACTAACAATAACACTTAAATTTTCTTTTTTTTTTACATGTGAAATGATATTTGTACCTTATAAATAAAAAATAATTTTATGGAGCGGCAGGGACATCCCATCCTGGTCTCCTCCCCGAAGCACATCTGCTTCATGGATTCCAACCCGTTTGTCGAGAACAGCAACGGCTACCACGATATGTTGGTGTATTTTAGGTTTGGAGTGCCCGAGGCGGCACTGTTTGCTGTCGTATTAAAGTTCCAGCCCAAGGATAGCAGCAGCAAGACGGAAGGAGGATGAGATAAGAAGGAAGGCAGAAAAAGGAGCATGGTTAAAAATGTCATTTCACATGTCAAAAAAATGAAAATTTGGGTGCTCACACCAGCCTAGGACTTCAGATCAATATTACGATTAAATCTAGGGATCCTAGACAAAATTCCGATAAACTTAGGACCTTATCACAAATAAGGATATAAGCTAAGGATCTGAAGGTAATTTACCTAACATAATATGAACAACGATCCTCCTTCAACTTTGACTAGTTCACAAAAACAAACGTAACCCTAATTCCCTTAATTGTAAGATTAGATGTGAATAAATTCCACCACGGACAAGTAATAAATGAATTCTTCTGTTCATTTATGTGAAAATTCAAAATCAATAGTTTGATTGGACTTTATCAGAGTTGTTATTTTGGAGAAGTTTTCAATTATAAATTTATTCATTTTTGTTGAGAATCATGTATATGTTGTGCTTGTTGTAATGTGAGTTTGAAAAATCTAACAACTAGGTGAGATAAAATATCTAACAATTTGGCATTGGTGTAAACTCATTTTTTATTCTGTTGTATTCATTCATTTCTCCAAATATTTTGTGTTAAGAATCTTATATTTATTGTGCTTGTTGCATTCAATTTATAGGTTTGAAAAATCTACTAAGTTTGTGAAATCTTGTACTTCCCTTAAGCAATGGTGTAGCTTCCAACAACAACAAAAAACAGCAATGTTAGCTAAAATAGTCAATGAGATACTAGTAGAATGGTTATACATGAGAAATTTACAAATTCCATTTTCAGATTTAGTAAATTGATCTTAAAATTTTATCAAATTCGGTTTGATTCATTTTTATTTCACCAAACTCAATTTATAACTTCGAAAAAATTCAACAATTGAGAGAAAAGTTAACATTAACATAAATGATTATTATAATAGCTTGTACTTCCTTTGGCACCTACATAAATTCTCACCATACTCCATCTCATTACTTTGCTTCATAACACTCCAACCATGAAGTTCCACATCACTAAGCATTCATTTCTAAGTACCTACAACTTCAAAAAGCTACTGATTCTTGCACTAGCCTTTAGCTTTTTCACTACAATCCCTTTGTATCTGTTGAGATACGCACTTTCACCACTAAGATCACTTCGGATCAATCTCAATTCTCTGGAAAGCACAGGACTAATCCTAAGAGAATGCGACATTTTTACAGGAAAATGGGTTCATCATTTAAAAGGGCCTCACTACACCAATGAGACTTGCCCTCTCATCACACCCCAGCAAAACTGCATGAAGTTTGGGAGGCCTGATAAGGAGTACCTGCATTGGAGGTGGAGGCCGGATCAGTGCGAGCTTCCATTGTTCGATCCCGTGCAGTTCTTGGAGCTTGTTAGAGGGAAGTCGGTCGCATTTGTCGGAGACTCCGTAGCCAGGAATCAGATGCAATCGTTGTCTTGCCTATTAGCCAGTGTCAGTGTACTTCGCGTATATAATGAATCTAATAGAATGTTTTGGCTCTCGTAACATCTTTTCATCTTTCAGGTAAGCTATCCGGTGGATGTTTCGCGAACAGATTCATCAGAGTCGTACTTTGCAGATTGGAAACATACTGTGCACTGGAAATACTTCGACTACAACTTCACCTTATCAGCATTCTGGTCCCCTTTCTTAGTAAAAGCTGTTGATGCAGACCCGGATGGCCATTCCTTGGACAGCAAGATGAGCCTGCACTTGGACCAAGCTGATGAGAAGTGGACGAGCCAGATCGAGGGATTCGACTACGTGATCATCTCCGCAGGGCAATGGTTCTTTCGTCCTCTCAACCATTACAAAGATGGCAAGGTTGTTGCCTGTCACAAATGTCGTCATCAGAAGAAAAATGTCAAGGCCGTGGACAAGTTCCATGGATACAGAATGGCCTTCAGGACCGCATTCGAAGCCCTTCAGAAGCTCGAAAGATTTAAGGGCGTCACGTTTCTAAGGACGTATTCGCCTCAGCATTTCGAGAACGGGGAGTGGAACGGAGGAGGGAGTTGCACAAGGACAAGGCCCTTCACACCAGACAAAGTGACGTTGGATGGGAACCAGCTACAGTTCTACTTGACACAAGTTGAGGAGCTCAGGAAAGCTGAACAACAAGGAAAGGAAAAGGGTCTCAAGTTTCTGCTGCTAGCTACAACTGAATTGATGCTGCTTCGGCCCGACGGCCACCCAAACCGTTACGGGCACTCGCCGGAGGCAAATGTGACGGGGGCGGACTGTGTGCATTGGTGCCTGCCTGGTCCCATTGATACCTGGAATCAGCTTTTGCTTTACATGATGGCCAAGGAAAGCGTTGTGTCTAAGGCAAGCTACACTGAAAAGATAAATTAAAAATTGAAATAAATTTGTCAGGTGATTACGGAATTTTTATTATATCAACCACTTTTTGAGTTCAGATATAAAAAAACACAAAAATATATTAGAATAGCCATCGAACTCGACTAGACATTCGGCGCTTGACACAACTTTTTTTAGTAGAATACAACTTCACAAAATTAGATTCATACTAATAATGGTTAGATCGCAAGTCCTAGTCGTGGGCTCGGTTACAATTTGACTGACCAACAACTGTGAAACTCCTGGGTCGTAACATTTAGATGATTTTCTTAAAATCTTGCAGACAATCCCATCAGATATAAAATATTGATTATATTGTGCAGTTTTTTTAAAAAAGTTATGATTAATTTACTCATCGATGATCATATATTTCAAAGTTCTTTATATTTCTAATCTTTCCCAATGATCCTTAAGAACTTCGTGATTGCCTGAATCACATCAAGAAGACACCTCTTCAGCTATTAGGGCCAGAATTTGTACCAAGAGCTTTCTAACCAAAGATCTTGATTTCAAGTCGTTGAGGACACGAAAATTGTAAATACGAGTCCGGAGAATTTTGCAATCATCTTTCAAGAAAAATAACAAAACCGAAAATTCTCCAACTATTTTAGTATCTATAAGTATAATGAATACATAGAAAGAGAGAAGGATCAGTTACAACAAACGAATAACGATTCCCTTCAATAATGTAAAGAGCCAAGTTATGTACAGAGCAGGCAAGAAGTAGAAGAAGCAAACAAAAAAGGGAATACACGGAGCTATTCAAAATGAAATCTTGACGAAGACCAAGATGTGAAGAAATAGAATATAGAGCACAAAAGCAGACCTCATGAGCATAAGCCTATGTTGTTGCTCGGTTCGGGCATTGGTAGAGTATGGAAGCTTATCGAGAATGTAGTCTGAAGAAGCCGATCCTCTAAGCGTCGAGTTCCTCCCAAGCCGGTTCCTGGTTCCGTTGGTCTCTGAATTTCTGATCTCGAGTTGCCGCCATATCCCGTTCAATCTCTCCACCTCCATTGCTTTCACATGGACTTCACTCGCCAAAACTTCAGCTTGTGCCTGCAAATGACAAGATGTAGTTAGCAGGTCTTCCGTGTGACAAATTATTCGGCTAGGGGAAATAAAAATCTCAACCTGTTTTGCTGCTAGTTGCTCGATTAAGCTGTGAAGTTGTTTGTCCAGCATCTTCTCTCTCTGAGCTGCACAATTGAAACCACTTCTCATGAAGAACATTATATACAATATTCTGATCCGAGCACCAAAGTTCCCCCACTGTCAACCATGACTCTTCTTCTAATCAGATTACTAAGGAACGTTTTATTCTAGAGGAGTTAAAGAAGCTAGGAATTATGTATGAAGGACACTCTGGAATGGAGTAGCCCGTGAAACCCATATGAAGTAACCAATATGTTAGGCCGAGAACATTCACGGAAACGAAAATCATCTTGACATCTTCTGCAAGGCCCTAATCACGTGAAGAGAAACCAGGACCCTTTACTCTAGAACAACATAAAAGGGAAACAAAACCATATAGCAAAATAAGGAACTCCAGACACACCTGGAGTAGGCTGTGTCAGCACTTTCTCCTGTACTCGGCCCCATTGTCGCTCTAATTCCTGAATTGCATCTTCCTTTGAGCTCTGCCCATGAATAAAAGTGATCATCTAGGTATTCCATATGACAAACTCTTCATCAACCAAAAAACGTAGGAACGATAAATATACCAATTCTCTTTTCTTGATCTCCAATTTCTCCAGTAAACTGGCTTTTTCAGCTTCTGTACTTGCCCCTGCGTCAACTTTTGTCTCATGTACAGACTCCGAATCCCCAGTCTGTCCAGATTGCCTGGCATCCATTGAAGTCTTCAAATCTTCAAGTTCCTCTTTTAACTTCTTCTCTATCTCATCCATTTCCTAAGAGAAATTAATGAACACCAACGGCAAAACCAAACCATCCAACTCAATTTCATGATCAACAAGCAATCAAGAAAACCTATTTCAGCGATTTCCTGAACAAGAAACTAAAATTCTGGCAATGGGTATCTTCTTGCACTATAGGTTTTGGAAGTTCATCTTCTAATTTGACATCCAAGACACATCCATTTCTAAGATTCCTATGCGGTAACTAAAATTATTCCTCCTTCAGGCGAACTGCCCTGCCATGGACAAATTATTTCACAATAGGATCCTTCAATGGATTCTCCATACTTCTCACAAAAAAACAATGATGCTCAAAAATCAGACGACAAAACAAGCTAAGCGCCAAATGAAACAAGAAAACAAACTTCAAGAAAAGATTTTACAAACAGCCATATGATAGCAGCAAACCTCCAACTTCCTCCGAAGCGAATCAGCTTCATGCTTCTTCTCCTGGATCTTACTCTCACAGCCAGATATAGCCTTCTCGTAAGCATCATTTTCTTCTAGCAACCTCACCTCCCTCAATTGCGCCTGGCAACAACAATAACCACATTAAAAAAAGAACCCAACTTTTCAAAACTCAGAAGCCAAGATCCAAACATTCCAATGACACTTTATCCGAGAACGCAAAAGGGGCACATGGATCCCCCCAAAACTTAAGTACCCAGATGAAGAATTCGCCTAAAAACACAAGCCAAAACTAAAGCAAGAAAATTCGTCCAAAAACTTAAGTACCCGGATGAAGAATTTGCCTAAAAAAGCCAAAACAAAGCCACAAACTTCATCCAAAATGGGAAAAAGGACATATTTCCCCCAGCCCCCACCCCCAAAATTCAAGAACCCAGATCACGAATTCGCCTAAAAAGCCCGCAAAAAAAAATCAGGAAACTTTCCCAAAAAAACTTAAGTACCAAGATGAAGAATTCGCCTAAATACACATACAAAAAGAGGTCGACCTGCTCCTTGGTGGAGAAATGGGCGTTAAGCTGGAGAGCGAGGGCGTTGTTGGAGGCGACAGAGTGGGCGAGGAGGTGTGGGAGGCGCTGGGAGAGGTCCGAGGGAGGCAACCTCAGCCGTAGATCTTGGATCGTACGGCTGAGGGAGGCGGCTCTCCGGTCTAGCTGGGTGTAGTAGGTTTGCTGCTCCTCGGTGAAGATGAGAGGGATGGAGTCCACGTCATCGTCCTGGTGGGCCCCGCCCACCACGTCCGCTGCCCACGCTAGTAGTCCCGCCATCTCGCTGCCGCCGGGGGATATCTCAGTCGGTGGGGCGGGGTCACTCTTCGTTGTGTTATATCAATGGTCGGTATTAAAATATTGGGTGACCGGTCGTTCGATTGTTTGTTTTGCAAATTTTTTCTTGAATTCTCGGACAGTTTTGTAACAACGAATTCCTTTTTGTCAAAACTTTTAACTGACTAAAAAAAGATTATTTTCTTTTATTTTTCCATCATTTAACGAGTACACAAACATAGTTCAAATTTTGGTTAAAATGAAAAGGTGCAATTTGGTCTGAATAACTATTTACAATTTCGTATTCTTGGCTTACCATATTTTAAACAATGTTGCTACATATATTGATGTAACGTTTTTTGCTCAGATAAAAGAGTAAATTGACATGTTAATGTGGGAAGGGTGAGTTTGTATGGTTTATAGAGTCAGTGTGACAATTGAAACCGCTCATCAATTTTGATTTTGTTGAAATCCACATCGTCGGTGGTTTGATGCATAAGAAAACCGCAGTGTGGCGATTTCAATTTGGCGGTGTGCAGAGAGTTTCTGTGCAATTTTGCGGTTTGACTCCAAAAATTGGCCCAATCCGCTAGGCCCATTCAGGAGGCTCAAATTTGAAAACAAAATCATTCATATTTTTTGAAACAATTAAGACCAGAACTTACTAGTTCATAAGCCCATTTCGATAGCAACAGAACCCAGGTCTTCTAATTACTTCCAATGAGTACTTCAACAGAACTCAAACCCACTTGTGTATCTACAGAACCCAAGCCCACTTCTATAGTAACCAAGGTTTTAAAAAATGCGGTCCGACCGGTCGGACTATGAATCGGGCATAAATACGGGTCATTTCTGGGGTAAAATACGGTGTTCGGTCCGACTAGATGATTCGTACGAAAAATCTGGTCAGACCGGACAGTTCGCACAGAAATTTGGTATGTTTTATATTTTTTTAATTATTATTAGTTTATATTTACCTATATACCCATATATACTTCAAAAAATTACATAAAAATAGGACCAAAAAAATTTTGGTCTGACTAGCAGTCAGGCCAGTCAGACCAAATTTCGAGTCGACCTCCGGGTCATTTTTAAGAACCTTGATAGTAACATATTCCAAGTCTTCGATAGCAAGCAGCCTATTTCACACACTGTAACTACCTCGAACCCAAGCCTACCCCAAGCTCTTTTTATCATGGTTTTAAAAAATACGGTCGGACTATGAAATCAGCACTAATAACATATAGTTTTTTTAAAAAAAATGTTGACCTTGCGAGCTGCCCAAATTCCACTCGGACCTGATGGTTTGCCCGGAAAATCTAGTTTAATCAGACAGTTTGCCCAAAAAATATTCAATAATTTATGATTTTATCTTCGATTCGACACTACCCATTTGTATGAATACTTTATTTGGTGTATTTTATAAAAAATGGTATGTTTACATGTTATTTTTTAACCTATTGTGTTATTATTAGTTTATTAAATAAATTATTTATCTTTGTAATTAAAAAAATAAAAAAAAATAGAAGAAAAATCTAATCCGACTAACAGTTGGACCATTCGAACTGACTGATCCAGAGGTCAGACCAAATTTTGGGTCAACCTCCGGATCGTTTCTGAGAAATTTGCACCTTTACTAATATGGTATAGTTGGAACATGAACATGATAAGATTGGGACCGGGCTTGATCTTGAGTTTAGGATAAGCTTGAATCTTGAGGGAAAATATGTAAATAAAAAAACTGGGCAAAACAGCTAAAGGTCCATCCTATTTGAAAAAAAAAATCCAATAATTAGGATAATGTTATATTATTTAGAACATTATATTTTTTTTAAATGAATCGGGCTAGAAACCTTTCAAAATGTCTAAATACCCTTATATCCACCCAAAAAATTAGAAAACATATCACTTAGCAAAACGGGTTGTGCTATTATGATACTTGACTTTTATGAACTTATGGACTTCATAAAATTTGTAAACGCTTGTTGTCGCCTTCGGCTACTGTTTTTGTTGTTTTTCTTTAATGTTTGTCATTTGCTTAATTTTTATGCTTTTATGTTGCTTTTGTCTCAATCATATTAAATATGATTTGAGATTCGTATGTATTTTAATATCTTTTTGTAATGATACCAGTGAATAATTTTATTTTAATTGAATTTTTTGATATTATTATTTAATTGTTCTATTTCACGAAATTGTGTTTTTTATGTAACCTTGTGGTTATTAATTAACTTGTAGTTTAATAATTTTTTATTTACGTAGTTTGTTTTTTAAGTCTTGGGCTACTTTTGATGTTCGTCATGTCATCCTGCTATCATTAAATTTCTTATAGTTTTCTTTCACATATTTTTTTCGTGAATTTATGTATTTTTTTTCTCATATAATATGTTTGGATATTATAGGATTCGCCAACCTTTCTACAAAAATGTTTTGGCTGACGACACTTGACTTAGACGCGTCCCAAAAAAAGGATCAAAGCAAGAAAAAACTTAGCAACGAATCAAACCCAGAAGCTGTCCCTCGGTTGCTTCCTGCTCGTTGGTTCTCCCCGTAAACCCAAAAAAAAAAATAGTAAACAAGAATCACGTAACTTCTTGCTTGAAATCCAAGCATAGGCCTTATTTGGTATAGCAAATTGAAAATTTAATCCGCTAGCTCCGAGAACAATTACGTAACTAAACTTAAATTTGCACGTAACGTATTATGTGAGTATTGAATAGTTTGAGCCAAATATGTCCAATATAGAAGTTGCTTGACTGACTCCTCCAACATTTCCGAAATAAAGAACAATGTGCAACCAGATTCTGAAGTCTCCTAATTTTTCTTCTTCATCAGATATTCTAAATCTTCTCCCACATTCTTGCTTTGTCCCTTCCTTGGTTCTCTTGCAAAGTCCAATCCAATCCTCTTTTCCTCCTTACAGAAAGGCCCTCTCCTTTCTTGCACCCTTATAAATATCCAATCTTCTTAACAAAATGTGAAAACCAGGTCAAACTCCCTCCCTCTTCCTGCCCACCAAATCCCAACTAACTAAACCAAAAAATATATATTTTTTAATCCAAACTTGGCACCTCATCATAATTAACTAATAGGGCCCACCACCAAGACAATTCCCTAGAAGATGTTGAAGAAACTCAAAAGAAAGGTCAAAACCTTAATCAGTAAGAAGAAGAAGAAACCTCCTTTAAAACCCTCCTCTCCTCCTCATCCACCAAGTCCACCATTTCCAAACCAAGAAGAAGAACCATCTCCAACCTCAACTATGCCTCTAAAAAAGAAGCAAACTTTACCATTCCTATTCCCAGTTCAGCAATCCACTGTCCTCCCTGACCCTTCCCTCTTCTTCTCCCAATCCCTCCTCTCCTCCCCTCTCCCAACCAACTCCTTCTTCCAAAACTTCACCCTCAAAGCTGGTGATCAGCCTGAGTATATCCACCCATATCTCATAAAATCCTCATCTTTATCACTTTCTGTCTCCTACCCATCTCTCTCCCACAACTCAGCTTTCTTCTACCAGGTTTTTAACCCTGATTTGATCATCTCTGCCTCAGGTGGGCCCACCCCAGATACCCACAAAAGTCAGGGTCATGTGATTTCCTCTTACAGTGACTTAAGTGTCACGCTGGACATTCCCTCTATAAATTTCAGGTTCTTTCTGGCTAGAGGGAGCCCTTTCGTTACTTGCTCGATCACAGGGAACACCCCTGTTGAAATCTCTACGGTCCACGCCATTTTGTCGTTGACTTCGAACAAGACACTGACCAAGTACACCATCGTGCTCAACAATGGTCAAACTTGGCTTGTGTACTCGTCCTCTCCGATAAATTTGACGAATTCGGGGGTTTCTTCGGTTACCTCTGGTGGGTTTTCAGGGATTCTGAGGATTGCGGTGTTGCCGGGTTCAAGTCCGAAGCTTGAAGCGATTCTCGACCGTTTCAGCTCGTGCTACCCGGTTTCAGGTGATGCATCGATCATTAGGCCCTTTTGTTTGGAGTACAAATGGGAGAAGAAAGGGTGGGGTGATTTGCTCATGTTAGCTCATCCTTTGCATCTTAAGCTTCTGTGTGCTCTTGATTGTAACGCTACTGTGTTGGAGGATGTTAAGTATCAGAGTGTTGATGGTGATCTTGTCGGTGTGGTTGCGGATTCGTGGGTGCTCAAGTCTCATCCCGTGTCTATCACTTGGCATTCCATTAAGGGTGTCGACGAGGAAGCTTACGATGAGATCGCTTCTGCTCTTCGAGATGATGTTGGTAGCTTGAATTCGTCGGGTATAGGTACCAACTCATCCTACTTTTATGGTAAATTGATAGCTAGAGCAGCACGGCTAGCTCTGATAGCCGAGGAGGTGTGTTGTCTTGACGTGATCCCGGCTATCAGGAAGTTCTTGAAGGATACAATTGAACCTTGGCTGGAGGGAACATTTGGTGGAAATGGTTTTGTGTATGATGATAAATGGGGTGGAATTATCACTAAACTAGGGTCAACAGATTCTGGTGCGGATTTCGGGTTTGGGGTTTACAATGACCATCATTACCATCTGGGTTATTTTCTATATGGAATTGCTGTTCTTGCAAAACTTGATCCCGCATGGGGCAGGAAGTACAAGCCGCAGGCCTATGCGCTTATGGCTGATTTTATGAACTTGGGAAGACGATCAAACTCCAGTTATCCGCGTCTGAGGTGCTTTGACTTGTACAAGTTGCATTCTTGGGCAGGAGGATTGACCGAGTTTGCTGATGGAAGGAACCAGGAAAGCACAAGCGAGGCTGTGAACGCCTACTATTCAGCGGCTCTAATGGGGTTAGCCTATGGTGACACTCATTTGGTTTCCGTTGGAGCGATGCTTGCTGCTATGGAAATTCAGGCAGCACAGCAATGGTGGCATGTCAGAGAGGGAGACGATCTTTATCCCGACGATTTCACCAAAGAAAACAGGGTGGTCGGCGTTTTGTGGGCGAATAAGAGGGACAGTGGCCTTTGGTTTGCACCTCCTGCTTGGAAAGAATGTAGACTTGGGATTCAGCTTCTACCCCTGGCACCCATTTCGGAGATTCTGTTCTCCGATGTCGAATTTGCACAACAACTTGTGAAATGGACTTTGCCTGCTCTACAAAGAGAAGGGGTAGGAGAAGGTTGGAAAGGATTTGTTTATGCTCTGGAAGCAACTTATGACCAAGAGAGTGCCCTGGAAAAGATCAGAAACCTGAAGGGTCATGATGACGGCAACTCCCTCTCTAATCTGTTGTGGTGGGTTCACAGTAGAGGTGAGGAGGACGAGGGATGCGGAGGGAAAGGATCATTCTGTTGGTTTGGTCACTATTGTCACTGAAACGACTTGCAGATCTTTTACTTGAGTCCGGTGTGTGACGTTCTCAGGTCGAAACTATTCAACTTGAAAGATAAACTCACACAGCAATTTTTACTTTCTTTTCTTTGTGCGAGTGCAACTTCAATTTTATATGTTGTTCATAATATACTTGGATACATTTTCGGTCTATCTCGGTTTGGCAGGGATGCTAGGTTTTTCTGTTTCCCCATTCGTTTCATTGTTTTGATTACAGACATTGGCAACGCTAAAGTATAAGGTTAAGTTAGCTTCTTATCTCACAATGCCTGCTAAGACATAGCTATATTGTTTGCTCATAACCATCACCTGGTGTGTTGCTTCCTCTCGACTTTTGCCTTCTTGATTATTTTAGCTTAAGCTTTTCAAGTCATTGGATTATTCTTCTCATGTGGCTTATTACATAAACCACTGTTGCTTTCCCTTTGACACAGAATCCATAAACCACTGTTGCCGAAGGCAGCTTATTACATAGTTCAATAAACATAGATGAATCAGGATCAGAATTTTCTGGTGTCGGTTGATGAAGCTTGGGGTACATACGCTCCCCAAGTTAGTCATGTCGGCTCTGAATCGTATAGGGTCGTTGAATTTCATCAGCCACACTCCGCTTCAGTGCAATCCAGATAGAGTTTCCTAGCCTCTGCAGCATGAGGTACTAGTTTAGGCTTCTGATTACACGGTTTATTGTTTTAATGCCTTAGGTGGCTGAAATTTTTGAATGTCATTTAGATGGACGACGTAGACTCTCCATGTGCTGTAAAAAGAGATGAGAGCACAACTGGGACATCTTTAGTTACATGATTTGTGTAATGAGCAATTGCACATTGTGTGTAATGAGCATTTGTGCATTGTCTAACAGAACAAAAAATTTAAGTATTTAACATTTGGACGTTCTTGATAGTCCAAACTCTTGATTTGAAACCTCTTTAGTTGGAGAAGGAACTTCTCATCTTGAAGATTGGTTCAAATGCATTTCTTTGCTTGCAAATAAACTAACAACAAGAGGCCCTACATTCCATCATCAGCCTGACCAATCGCTGAGACCATGTGCACCAGGGGATGTGATGCCTGCCATGCGCAGTGCTCTTGCGTGTAAGGAGGACATGAAGTGCCTCTGCGCCATGTTGGCGCCTTTGTTGGCATGTTGCGGTTTAGTTGGTTCTGTCATGTATTTTTTTAAAAAAAATTGGGAATTTTTTTTGAAAAAATTTCAAAACTTTTTGTACCATTCTACACTATTATGTTCAAATGAAAATGGAAAAGTCCATAGATGGTCCTAAGGTTTCAACTTTTTTGCGACGTAGTCCTGTGGTCTGGAAACGTTATATTTGGTCCTGAGGTTACACATTTTTTTGCAAAAGAGGCTCGGGTGACATTCCGAACCTAAAAATTCTCCGAACCAAACTTAAAATATCAGTTTTGATAACTTCATTTTTTATAATTTTTTAAAAATACCCCTCTCTCCTCCTCCCTCCTCCCTCTTCGGCCCTCTCCTTCCTCCTTCGCCCCTCCTCCTCTCCCCTCTCCTCCTTCCTCCCTCTCTCTCTTCTTTTTCATCTTCTTTGTTTTTGGTTTGGTCTCTTTCTTTCTTCATTTCTTGAGGAAGAAGACTAGAGAGAGGAGGGAGGGAGGAGAGGGGAGGAGAGGGGAGGGGCGGAGGTGGAAGGAGAGGGGCGTAGAGGGAGGAGGGAGGAGGGGGGAGGGGTGTTCTTAAAAAAATTATAAAAAATAAGGAACCAAAACTGATATTTTAAGTTTGGTTCGGAGCATTTTTAGGTTCGGAATGTCACCCGAGCCTCTTTTGCAAAAAAATGTGTAACCTCAGGACCAAATGTAACATTTCTAGATCACAGGACTACGTCGCAAAAAAGTTGAAACCTCAGGACCATCTATGGACTTTTCCCAATGAAAATTTTTGTATCCAATAAGTTAATTGACTGTGGATACATAATTTCGCAGTAGAAAAATTAATATCGGTGTCAGCTCTCAGAAAAGATTTGATTAAACATATTTAACAAAAATTTGTAATTAATTATGTAATTTTTAATTATTTACAAATTTTTTTAATTTTGTAGTTAATTATGTAATTTGCAGCTCTATGTATTTGTAATTCAAATTATTTTTATGTATTTTTATTTTTCGCAAATGATTATTTTTAGTGTAAATTTAATTTTAATATTTTTGAATTCTTTAAAAAATATATTTAATTTAAAAATAAAAAAATATATTAAAAAACAAACTGACATAAAAATACTCTAGTATAAATATGTCCCCAACTATTATAAAAAAAAAAATCTTCAGTGTACATTGCTATAGCATGGCATGCCCCAACTGCACATGTATAAAAAAACTTTTGCTTCAAGGGTCTCCACTACCCTCTCCACCATCTCAATAGAAAGAGACAGACATGATATAGAAAAATATTTCTGACAAGCAGGTGAAATAATCCAACAGCAAGACAACACCATTCCTTAAGCTACTGTTCACACATGGAATCACCAAAGTTGTTTCAACTAATTCATTAACAGTTAATACAAAACCCAGACCACATTCAAACAACATGGCAGTTGAGAGAGGTAAGAGACCACACCAAAATTACACGAACATGATCACAAATCTGGCTTGTTCACTTCAAAGGGAAGAAAAAAAAAATACTCGTTTTTAGCAACTTCCAAACCCTAGAATAAACTATTTAAACAAGCTATGAAGTTCGGTATTTGCTAATAGATCTGACTTGGAATATATCTTCATTATAGGATTTGACGATATTTTGTTTAGATTTAATTATTGTCCGTGAATGTAACAATAGATACTAGTTAAAAACTGACTAATGTAGAATTTATACATCTGTCAAAAGATATTTAACTCGAATGTGTTGATATTTTTATCACCACTGCTACATGTATGGTACTTGTACAGTGAGGATTACGAATACAAATTCATATCTTTTTCACGACATCTATTCACGATATTGATATTGGCATGGCTTTGATCCGAATCCGATAAGAGTCGGAAAGCCGACACAAATTACTCGCGGTACTAGTTCTTATATTTTAGAGGTACCAAGATCGAAAATGAGTTTTTATGATACTAAGATAACCCATCTTTATGATCTCTCCAATTTTTATGCCAACTTGGAAATTTTTGAACTCAAAGACCATTTGACTTATTAAATAAACCCTCATTGCTAATATTTACATTTCCGTTTAATAATGAAAATTGTATGTCATGTTGAGAAATCTCCTTTGTCATCTTCGGGGTTCATCTCTCACATTCTTTTCTTTCTTAGTGTTATTATGCTTATTTTTCATGTAGGACTGTTTTGACGTATATTTACTGTTAATAATCAAAAAATCAATTATTTTGTGAATAAAATTTTGCTTCGGTCCCAACTTGAGACACTGAATAACCACTGTGTTCGATAAAGTAATAATATATATAATTCTAGTAAACATCATTATATAAATATATAATCTCATTATCGCAAATTATAACTTAATTCGATAGTATTAAACCCCTAAAAACATCTCAGTACCCTTATCGTTGAAATATGAAGCTTTCCTCCATCACCCTCTCCGGTCTCCACCTCCCCAAAATGGTATTTTAAAACATCGGCCAAATCTGAAACCTGCTTACCACTCGCATGATGAAATATCATAAATAAATAATTCCAACCATTAAATGCAATGCAATGCAATCGATCATTTTATTTCTGTCAACGTTGACCAGCACCCACATTCGAATACAGCCAGGCAGTTTGAAGGATCTCCGCGTGAGAAATTGAATCTCAATTACATTGTAACCCCAATTATAATCTACAACCAAAAGTTGGTTTGAATAGAAGCTTCCTTGTACATTTGCACATTTTCTGCACCGACTTGTGTCATACATTAAAAATTTTAGACTGAACATGTCAGAATGAATAATTTACATTAAGAATGTAGCTTAGAAGATCACAACACGAGGCTACGAATCACCTTGTGATAAGAGTTTATGAAAAATCTCACATTATTTAGTACAAGAATAATGTGATTGTTTATATAAAAATAGTTACACTTAATCAACACTTTATTTTGGATTGGTAATTGAGACTCTAACACAATGTGAATATAAATAGCAAGTGTTATTAAAAAATTAAGTTGCCTCACAATTTTTTGATGTGAGCAATATTTTGTTGTCAGTTAATTCCTCACAGCTTATATTACGACAATATTTGCATATTTGAAACATTTGAATTCGAATGTTGTGTACAATAATGTAACAAATCCGCTAGATTTCAAGAATTAGAATAAAGGAAAAAGGCGGAAAAGAGAGATTATAGGAGAAGATACAGAGGGATGGAAAGAAGAAAGAAGAAAGGTACCTGTTTTTATTAAGAGTTTGGTAAATATCTGAATGGTTACAATTGTTCATCGTTGTTTCTATTTATACCCATTTTAAGTCAGTTTAACTGTTTTATTACTATAAAGTCCACTTATTCTACACTTAATAATGTGCTTGGCTTTTGACCAAAAAAAATAAATAATGTGCTTGGCTATATGAAAATAGTTACACTTAATCAACACTTTATTTTTGGTTGGTAATTAAGACTCTAACACAATATATGTATAAATATCGTGTTATAAAAAATAATTTTGCATCACAAGTTTTTTATGTGAGCAATATTTTGTTATCAGTTAATTCCTAATAGCTTATATTACGACACTATTTGCATATTTGAAACATTTGAATTTGAATGTTGTGTAGAATATGTAACAAATCTGCTAGGATTTCAAGAATTAGAATAAAGAAAAAAGGCGGAAAAGAGAGATTAGAGGAGAAGATACAGGGGGATGGAAAGAAGAAATGTACCTGTTTTTATTTAGAGTTTGGTAAATATTCGAATGGTTACAATTGTTCGTTGTTGTTTCTATTTATACCCATAGTAAGTCAGTTTAACTGGATTATTACTATATAGTCCATGTATTCCTAATGTTTCTCACTTAATTCCCTGTGTATGAACATTACAAATAATTTCAATATTTTGTTTCAAGCCATCTAATATTTTACTAGCATAGACATTCCATATTTCTACTCTACTAAACTAGGGACTGGATTCAGTCCTGGAAGTCATTTCCAGGACTGTTGGCGAAACCAGTTGAAAATATTGGGCGAAACCAGTTGAATGTATTGGAAAAACCAGTTGAATATATTGATAAAACCAGTTGAACATATTGATAAAACCAATTGAACATTTTCCTGGAAACTACTTGAACATTCATTGGAACCACTTGAACATATTAAGAAAATCACTTGAACATACTAAGAAAATTACTTGAACATTAACTGACAAACTACTTGAACATATAAAGAAAATCACTTGAACATAGTAAGAAAATCACTTGAACATACTAACAAAACCACTTGAACATACTAGGCAAAAATTACTTAAAACATACATTGAAAACCACTTGAACATACTAAGAAATCCACTTGAACATAATAAGAAAACCACTTGAACATACTAAAAAAACCACTTGAACATTAACTGACAAACCACTTGAACGTACCAATAAAACCACTTGACATAATTTGCTAAACCACTTGAACATTAACTGGCAAACCACTTGAACATACTGCTACTCGACCACTTGAACATACTGGAAAAACCACTCGAATATATTGGCAAAACCACTCGAACTTACTGCAAAATCACTCAAACTTTTTTGTTTATGTAATTGATTGTGATCAATAGGAGAATTAAATTCATCATTTAATGGTAATTTGTCATTAAATATTGTCATTTATTGTCATTTCCCTCTCCTCCTTCATGATCCGCGTCCATCTTTCTCTCTCCTCCTTCATTGCCTTCTTTTTTTAAGTTTCCAGGACGATCGTGGTGTGTTTTACACATCCAGGACTGAATCCAACCCCACTAAACTATCATTTTTACCGATCAATTTTAGCTGAATTCCGCTGTTGATGATTTTGATGTTTTCCGGCCAACTGTTAAGTCTGTGATTACCCATCTTAATATATTAGTTAATTATTGTCAGAAATGAATATTAATCATTGGTATGGGCTTCCATAAGAGAAACAACTGTTTCCACTCCATTCCATAATCCCACATGCGGACGTCCAATCATAATCATCTTAAAATACGGAACAACATTTTTCATAAAACTATTTGTAGTGTTCTATTTTAATTACAATTGTTTCAATAAAATTTTTTATATCTATAAAATTTAAATTCATTTGGAGTGGATGAAAGTCCTCATCGCGAGGACCATCATAGTCTTTTGTCTAAAGATCTTTTCTGATATTCCAAATCAAATAGTGCCTTCACGGAAACATTTACAATGTTAAATATAAACTACTCTATTAATATTTCATCTAGTAATATTTTTATCGTGTATCCTCCACAATTTATATTAAACTTCTAAATATATAAAAGATGATTTATCCAAATCTTTTTTTAGCAAATTATCCAAATATTCTTAGTAACTCCAATATTTTCATAAGCTGTACATTAGCCTTAAATGGAAAAAAGTCTTGTGAGTAGAACTTGCACAACTTGCTTGGGGGGAGAGAGAGAGAGAGAGAGAGAGAGAGAGAGAGAGAGAGAGAGAGAGGCAAAGACAGACTCTGTCCAAGTCGCCTCCACGTTGTTTAGCTTAATTTGTGGGTTCACACACGAAACAACAACGACAACATCACAAACTCACTTTTTGATAAATCAACAAAGGAATTTTCATTCAACCAAGCTAGTATAGTTTTCCTTTTTTAAATTTAATTGAAAAGACAGCCTTTTGAAGCTTGGGAGTAGTAAAAGTTGCAATCTTTAGTACCTCTAGGCTTTCGTCTGATATGGATAGTTGAGCATTTTAAGCCTCTTTGGTGGGAGGAAGAACCCAACTTGGGAGCTACACTCTGGTAGTTGATCCTCTAAAGGTCCACTCTTTTTCAGTTTTCTGATCTGGGTTCTCTTCAAGTTTGTGAATTTCAACTGTTAAAAGTAGTTTTAAGGATTGGTTATTTCCAGTGGAGAAGCTAGGTGAAGAAGTAGATTGGTTTGGTTTGACTCTTGAGGAGTTGGGAAATCTGGCAACTTGCATTGTTTATGGGAGACTTGGTGTGTTGTGTATGAAAAAAGGGCTGGCATTGTATTGATTCAACTTTTGGAAAAAATTAGGTTTCTTTGGTTAGCAATTTGAGATTTGGAACTTGTGAGTATTGTCATTTCCTAGATTGACATGGAAGTGTAGGTTGTATAGTTTAGGACATTGTATGTTGGATTGCCCTTAAAAGACATGGATTCAGACACACCACCACCTTCTTCTTCACCTTTGGCAGTTTCACCAACTGCATCCACCAATTCAACAACTGATCCACAATCACCACCACCTCCATTGTCATCTCTGCTTGACCAAACCGCCAGCCCTCCGACCATTTCGACCACGTCCAACTCGACAGCCCCACCACCACCTGATGATCAATCCTCTCCACCTCCAACTGATGCAGCTTCACCACCACCACCAACAACAACGCCCTCAGCACCACCACCAACAACGCCTTCACCACCACCACCAACTTCCCCTCCGCCTCCATCTCCGCCTTCCGCACCTCCTCCAGATGCTGCCACTTCCCCTCCCCCTCCAGATGTATCCCCTCCACCTCCCATTATCGTTTCCCCTCCTCCTCAAGACTCCCCTTCCCCTCCACCCCCTGTGGCATCTTCTCCCCCGCCTCCGGAAGCTATTTCGCCTTCTGCTCCACCACCTCCTGCAGATGTCTCCTCTCCTCCTCCTCCTCCATCTTCTAGTCCTCCACCTCCCCCTAAATCAAAAGCTCCTAAGCATTCACCTCCACCTCCTAAAGACACTGCTTCACCACCTAGTAATAGTCCTCCACCTGCAGAAAATTCTCCTCCTCCTCCCGCATCCACATTGTTTTCTCCACCTCCTCCGGCGAATTCAACCTCTTCGACTCCTCCTGTAACCTCTCCTCCTGGTAATTCCTCATCAGTTGCAACCCCTCAGATTGCACCTTCGGCTGTTAACAGCACCGAGAAACCTACTGCAAGATCAACGACAAACGGTACTAGCAGTGTCTCGGAGAATACAACATCAAAGAGTTCAGGGGGACTAAACGAGGGAGGTGCTGTAGCAATAGGGATTGTGGTTACATTTGTGGTTTTGAGTTTTCTTGTGATGGCTGTCTGGTTCACAAAAAAGAGGAAGAGAAAGGGAGCCAAGTTGGACTTTGACAACCATGTTCCGTCTCCATTTGCCTCCTCCCAAAATTCAGGTAAAGATAACTTGTTAATGATTTTGCTAATCTTGCAATCAAGTTAATAGCATAATAGATCTAAAGTATTGAATGAATTGAAATTACTGGGGTAGTGGTTGTGTTAATGATATGATTGCCTAATTTATATCTCTGCTAATGTTCATACGAAATTGGATGATCTGGAACTAACTGGAAGAGGTAGTCTATAGTCTTGCCACTTGGTATTTCTCCAGTTAAGGTCGTTTAATAAATATGAATCTTGTTTAGTTCCTCCCCTTAAAAATGTCCTAGGTATGTTCAGACTTTTTAATGGCGTAATGAACAATTTCTTTTGATCTGTTGTGTTTAATTCATTTCTTTACTGTCGCTATTCTCTTATATAGATCCTTTCTTTGCCCTCAACAACTTTTTGGAGTGTTTGTTCCTTGCTTTGACCCGTTCTGTTACAACATCTTGCTTCTACATTCTTGCGATCTTTGTTATTATTTTGCTTGAACATGTGGTTAGAAATCAAAACCTTTTCAAACTAACAACGGAAGATTTCCACTTAATTGTGCTCCGCAGATTCATTGTTTCTAAGGCAAAATGGTTCATCATTCCAAGTGGGAAGCCCTCCTAGTGGTTTTGTGTACTCCCCATCAGAATCTGGTGGGCTGAACCAATCAAGGTCCTGGTTCACATATGAAGAACTAATCCAGGCCACAAACGGGTTTTCGTCGCAGAATCTTTTGGGCGAA
This sequence comes from Hypericum perforatum, assembly GCA_012979155.1. Taxonomy (NCBI): domain Eukaryota; kingdom Viridiplantae; phylum Streptophyta; class Magnoliopsida; order Malpighiales; family Hypericaceae; genus Hypericum; species Hypericum perforatum. The sequence goes on along the minus strand of SOPF01028059.1, from coordinate 168,258 downwards.
GGTGGATTCGGGTGTGTGTACAAAGGTGTTTTGTTGGATGGAAGAAATGTAGCTGTGAAGCAATTAAAAATTGGTGGCAGTCAGGGGGATCGAGAGTTCAGAGCAGAGGTTGAGATCATTAGCCGAATCCATCATCGACATTTGGTTTCATTGGTTGGTTACTGTATATCGGATCACCAAAGATTGCTTGTTTATGACTTTGTGCAAAACGATACTCTTCATTACCATCTTCACGGTAAGACGGAATTTGTAGCACATTCTAATTCGATAGTCCTGATAGTGTCATTGATTCTTGTCCTTACCCTATGACAAATCTTTTGCAGATCATGGGAGTCCGGTACTTGATTGGGCAACCCGAGTGAAGGTTGCTGCCGGAGCAGCTCGTGGTTTAGCGTACTTGCATGAAGACTGTAAGTCTCGCTCTCTATTCTGGATATCACCTTCGATCATTTTGCTGCTTTCTAGAGACATCAGCATCAACCATCTTGTTATCTCGGTCCTACATTTCTCTTCCAGTTTTTGGATAATACATAAAAAAAAATATATTGGAACCGCGTCTCAGACATTTTCTGTTCATTGATAAGACTCTGCACCAGTTATTTACATGTTTTATGAGTAGATCACTGCGACATGCGGTTACCAGATGAGCACGCTAAATGATTTAGAAGTTGGCTAGGATCTCTCTAGTAACTACTTCAGGGCGTTTTCTTTGCTTCTTGGCTCTGTTTCGCCCATCGTCAAGACATGCGTTTCCCTTCTCTAATTGTTTTTGTATCACGTCTTTAGGTCACCCTCGCGTGATTCACAGAGATATAAAGTCATCGAACATTCTGCTCGACAGCAACTTTGATGCCCAGGTATGCTCTTTTTTTCTCTTGCGATGCATTGACGTCTTCAACATTTTAATGTCGTAATGGTTTATTGTGTAATGAGCAGGTTTCGGATTTTGGACTTGCTAAATTGGCTCAGGAACTGGATTCAAATACCCACGTGAGCACACGGGTCATGGGAACTTTCGGGTGAGTACATGAGAAGACGAATTCCTTTGTTTCTGTTGCTTCAATAACCAGATTGTTCAAGTGAAAGAAATATGATGTTTTGTTGATCTCTCTTCTCGTAAAAACTATTCGTATAATTCCCTATCCATAATGTCCGAACGAATTTTCCCGAGGCTTACTTTTCTACGTTCCATTTGTTGCAAATTCATCGTCCAGGTATATGGCTCCGGAATATGCTACAAGCGGCAAGTTGACTGAAAAATCTGATGTCTATTCATTTGGAGTTGTACTTTTGGAGCTAATTACAGGTCGGAAACCTGTTGACGACTCGCAGCCTATGGGAGACGAAAGTCTGGTTGAATGGGTATGTTGATCTTATCTGGTTGCTATGCCTTTCTTGGGTTCACTGTAGGAAGCCAACGATTAATGGATGCAATTAAAACGCTCTCTCATCGAGAGCGCCCAGTTATTTTAAGTGTCTGTCATTAAAACCTACTGAAGTTGAGCTCACTCAAGCATTTTTCCATTCTCACTACGAACAATAGCTCTTCTTTGGGACTTAACATGGAGTTTGACCTGATTTGGTATTCTCAGGCTCGGCCGCTGCTGACTGAAGCACTTGAAAGTGAAAACTTTGAGGAGTTGACTGATGCAAAGCTGGGCACAAATTATGTCGCAAGCGAAATGTTTCGTATGATCGAGGCAGCTGCAGCATGTGTGCGCCATTCAGCAACAAAAAGGCCGAGAATGAGTCAGGTGACCATTCTTGTAATACTTCATTTCACCGGATTACCAGATTACAGACATTAATATTCCTTGTTTCTTTTTGCCCCTTGACTTCAGGTGGCTAGAGCTCTAGATACACTCAACGAGCAATCGGACCTATCGAATGGAATGAAACCGGGCCAAAGCGGGATCTACGACTCCAGAGAACAATCTGCACAAATCAGACTTTTCCAACGACTGGCATTCGGTAGTCAAGATTACAGTTCCGAGATTTATGATCGGTCGCAAAGCAGCTGGACGAGCGCGAGCCGTGATCACGGAGATCGGAGTTCATTCATACCGTAGATAGAGGCCTGTAGATATGTTTAAAGCTTAACATTGAAGACCTGATCCCCCAAATTGCCAGGTGCATGAAGTAGAATATGATCTGATGGCCATCCTGGATTTTGCAGACTGCAGCTGACTAATTGTGGAATTGCTCAGGGACCCTTATCATGTACAATCTCCTCCATTCTCATTCTGTCTGAATCATTTTCCCTCCACAAACAAAATTTCGCGAAAGATCAATTGGTGAGGGAATTGTCGAGTTCGAATCCTCGAAAACATAACTGTGTTCAATTCTTGTAGAGATTTTTTTGTCACATTTTAAAAGTTACCCAATTCGAATCCGGATTAGTATATGTGAACACCATCTATATCAACCAAAACTAAATTCCACATGCCAGATTTCCTCAATTGGTATTGGTTTATTTTTTCAACTAGCTCATTGATATTCTTTGGTATGGTTCCATGTTCTTCTACTTCACCTCTACAACTTTATGTACTTGTATATGAAGCTTCCTTTTCAATAATAGGTTGTTGATTTGGTATATTCATTACTTCGATTTATAATTTTATACAATGAGGGCTCCCTCATTAGTTAGTTGAATTAACTCTTGCTTTGTTAGCGCGATCTAACTCTTTGTCATATTTAAGAATAGGATCAAAGGAAAGTGTATACTTTGGCATCTAGACTATTTTAAATTAGTGGGATTGGACCAATGCGTAATATGACAACACATATCTTACTTCATCATTTAGATGTTGTGTTCAAATCTTATCATTTGCGAAATGAAAAAAAAATTAACTTAAAAAAAAACTTTCAAAGTTGTCTAGATTTCAAAAATTTAAAACGAATTGAATAAATTTAAAATTTGCCAAAAAAAATGCAGTACAATCAATTGGAATGTAGATTATTTTAACTCTTCGTGATTCCTAGAGAGTCACTCTTGAGTGACTCCAACTAATATTAACATTGATAACCAACGCGCTGTTGGTGCAGTGGTACCAGGGGCTGCACTTGGTAGGGCGAACTAAGGTTCGATGCCCCGCAATAACGTTGGGAGAGAAATAAAACCTTAACCCCGGGACCTTCCTTAGAATTGTGGAAACAATTTACCCACAATTTAAAAAAAAAAATCCTACCAAAACTAATATTAACATTGATTAAAATAATCTTGTATCTGGATAATTACTAAACTGATCATTCGGATTCGAATTAAGTAAAATCTTTGATTGATAACAAAAAATTTACAATAAATAGTTAACATTATTATGTTCCTAAGTATTCAAGCGCGACTCTTTAACTATCTTAATACAATTAAGTGATTGTTAGCACTTTAGTTTGCATCTGCATTTATCCGACTTATATAATTTACATCCAATGATTTTTTTAGCCGGTCCCTAATAATTTCGCAGATTCATTATTCACGTGGAAATGAATGAGCATATAGAATAATTATTGGCCAATATATTCGAAGAGTTCTATTGAGCTTAACTTAAGTCGCTACTTGCGGTGTTATGGGGGGTTTGGAAGGCCCGAAATTTGTGCGTCTTTGAAGAACCAGACCAAGATGCTCTCCCGAGAGTGTTAGCTAAAGCGATCAGAGTCCAAGTTGATTTCGCGGCGCTGGCGGAAAGACATGTTCAACAGGTGCCAAAACAACACGTCCGTTGGACGCCCCCTCCGAATGGTTTCATCAAGGTGAACACTGATGCAGGGCTCTTGAACGACGAAGGTGGACAGGTTGGAGCAATTAGACCCTTAGGATCCGGGTATAATTGCCATCCCTATATCGATTGCTATTTGATTAATGAAAGAATCCTTTTCACCTAAAAAAAAAGTCGCTACTTGTTACATTGATTTACGCGGCATTAGGGTTTACAGAGAGTGCCCTAGATATCAGGGATACAATCATAAATTCACAATACAAAAAGAAGTTAACAACCAGATAGAGTAAGTATAAAATGGGTGAGATCACATCCCGAATATCCGTCGTTATCTCCTACAATCTTCTTTTCTATTGGGTTAGACCTTACCCTACCCAGTAGATCTTAAGGTCTACGGGTCATAGGTAGGATATGGGTTCGTGTATGTTAATTTTAATAGGATATGGGTCTGGCCCATAGACCCATTAGTTAGATTCTACCTATAGACCCATTAACCCATTAATTAGATCCTACTTAGATCCTAATTATTTTATTATAAAAATAATTTTAATACATATATAGATTAACTAAAAAAATTTCTAACGCGCCTAATTAGAGAAACCTAATAGCTAATAAAAAAATCCTAACGCCTATCTAAAAAATTAATTCGATAATGATATATTTTATAAAGTTTGTGATTTAAAATAATGTGCTTAAGTTTGATATTTTATTTTACTCAGCAATTCAGTAAAATGTGCAAATAGTGTGAAATATGTTTTAGTTATTGATAATGTCGACAGTTAAAGTTTTAGATATATATAATTTTATTTTTTTTTAAATATCAAATTTTAAATATCTAAATAAGTAATTAAATTTGATATTCAAATGTAGAAGAAATTCAAAAGAATTAAATTATATGAACAAGAAAGGAATAAGAAGATAATCACAAAGACTTATTCAGAAGTCACATGAAAAGTTAGAAGAAATTATTTTATTTTCAAATTTTTTATTTATTTATTGATAAATTTTGAATCATGTTTATATAGTTGGTTTAAATGTTTCTATTTGATTAAATTTAGTTTGATATTATATTTTAATTATATGTACTTTATTGTTTTCTTAATTTTTATATGGATTATATTAAAATTGAAAAAATTATGGTATAAAGTAGCGAGTCTATGGATAGGACATGGATCTTTGATTAGACCTTAGGGTTCGGATTCAGATCTTTTAGAAAATATCCATAGGGTCGTGGGTAGGGTATGGATCCAACTACAAAAATTAAGGTATGGATTAGATACTATCAATATCCTACCCTACCCTACCCATTGTTAGTCCGCCATTGCATCCAGTAATACATGCGAAAAGACTAAGTTGTCCTCGCCTATCACACGCATCACACATACAAGTAAGCGAAATATGCATCGGCTTTGGAAGAGAACTTTAAACTTTATTACCGGAGACAAGGTTTGGATTAAATGTTGAATGATTTTTTTGAACGAAAAAAAAATATGAGGAGAATTTTTCTCAAAAATTTAAAATCGAATGATTAAAATAAAAAAAATTATCACGAATCTTTATAAGAAAATGTCGTTCTCGCAAAAATAAAAAAATTCGAAAATATACATATTAGAACTATTTAAAAAAAATTATATGGGATCAATGTAAAGAAAAATACAGTACACATGTCATTATCGTATAAAAAAATGTCAGTATCACAAAAAAAATATTATCACAATTTGCCTAGATTTCGACTATACAGATTGAATTTTAGTCAGTGCCTAATCTATGTACCCCTCCAATGACTAAAAGTAAATTTTCTTCTTCTCGTCATCATTAATTTAGACTGAATTCTTCGATTTTCTTGCATTAATCCTTAAGATTAATTGCTGATGGAATTATTTTAATTTAATCAAAATTTTAAATTCAAATCTTTAATCAGTTTATTGAGTGTGTGGATACCAGGTGACACGTAATATAAACCATATATACTTGATTTTTATTTAGATTTTGGGAGAACCAAATGATTTCATGTTTGTTAATTACGTGATTTTATTTCCAGTCTGTGCTTCGGAACTGTTATTTCCTATAAAAGGAACTTTTTTGCCCATTATTCCAATCGTCGGTGATTCTAATTAGTCTCACAGCAGGTCCTTGAGATTTCGATAATCTAAATGTGGCAAATTACCAACCTGTATTTTAAAGACCATGACGGACAACAACTTTCACCAAAATAGTCGTGACATTTATTTAAGGGGGGCCTCTTGGTGACATTGACTTGCAATTACAGATGACTAATATGTTTGAAAAAAGGCAGAAGTCAAGTGGAATGTCATATTTAAAGAAAAGGCCAAAACTCACCCATCAGAATCGATCCAAATAAAAATATTATAAAAAAAATTAATTAACAAGTTAGTGTCTGCGTAAGATATTTGAAAAATAAAAAATTCCTTACTTGGACCAAGTCACAAACAGGGACAGAGCTAGAAATGTTTTTCAATGGGGACAACGTATAAAATATATAAACATTTTAGTATATAATTCTAATTTTTAGGTTAATTAATTTTTTAATGGAATCAATTACTTATTTTTAATGGGTGCATATACTAAATTATATAATAAATTATCAAATAAATAGGAAATTAAGTGGGGCTACTCCCCACCATGTGGCTCCGCCACTGGTCACAAAACATTATTCGTAATTATTAAGTCATGAAAAAAAAAATTGCGAGTGACCAAGTCTAGGACCGAAGATTTAATTACCCTTAATTTAAGGAATAGAATTCAGTGGGGATAATTAAAAAGACATCCCCACCATAGGGATTACGTTTAGACCGTCAGATGAAAATTTGGTTCTTAAATTTATAATCTAACGGTTGTTATGTTTGAGGGTAATTTTGGTATTAGATTAATAAATTCTATTCTTATTGTTTTTATTTTTCTTATCAAATCTTAACTGATTGAAAAAATTAAATGCTATCCCGGATTTTTCTCTATCAACATTTAATTAGATTTTGAATTTGATTTTCTCATTCCCAAATTAAGGAAAATATTTACGTTTTTTTATTCAAAATTTTCTCAGACCTAAATTAGCTGCCTGTCACACCCTTTCCTCAAACCCGTCCAATTCTCTACCTGTCCCGACGCTCTTGCTTTCGTCCCGATTCCAAATTATACGAGCGGTACCGATATCGCATACCAGCGGTACGAATATTGCATACAAGTGGGACCAATATTGCATACCAGTGGTACCAATATCATACATCACTGGTACCAATTTCGGATATCAGTTATACCAATATCAGATACCAGTTACCAATATTGGTAACACTTAATATTGGTACCAATGAAACTAATATTGTTATTAGTGGTACCAATATGTTATACCAGTGTTACCAATATTGGATACCAGTGATACCAATATTATATACCAGTGGTACCAATATTATCGCCTATATATGGTACCTTAATCTTGCAAACAAGGAGGCGATTCTTGATTTTCAGTACTGCATGGCGATTATAGAATTGTGTTGAAGACCTACCACTGTCGAAGAAGAAGAAGCGTAAATCAATATATTATTGTGTTGAAGACTTACCACTGTCGAACAAAGGTGACATTGTCTTTGAAGCGTCCATAATAGAATGGTGGTAAATCGGCGAAGAGGAAGATCAACGTAGACATTGTGATTCGACAAAGAAGATGGTTGAGCGGAGATGATGGGGCAGGGGCGATGACCAGAAAATATGATGACCAGAGATTTAAATTTTTGACTGAATATTTTTTAGATTTTAATTTTTGATTATGCATACGATTGATTTTGGTTTGTAAATATTGTTAGAGATTTCAATTTTTGAATATGGACGTTTACCAAATTTAGTTGCATAATTTAAGAGATTCTCTTTTTAATGATTCCCTAATTTTTAGGATATAATTAGTTATTAGTATACCATTTATACCCTCCTCTCTACCATGGGGATTCATACCAATCTCCACCGAATCTGAGTTGTTAATTTATTGACCCTTAAATTGAGTTTTTATCTTTAAATTTCATAGTTGACGGTCATTAATATTTGATGGTATAATTGGTATTAGGCAAATAATTATTTAATTATTTGTTCCTAATTATCTTCTTTCTTCCCTATCAACCTTTCAATTTTTTTAAGAAAAAATTATTTTGTGAAATTGACTAATTTTTGCCCGCCATTGATGAACTCTAATAGCTAATGGCCTAACCACGACCACACAAAAAATCCTAATCTTCTTCACAACCAAGAGAAAAGGGAGGAGATTGAAGACGATTGACTACTTTCTGCCTGCCATTGAAAACGAAGGTACAAAAGGCTTGCACATGAATAAGTTACAATCCATCGCGGGACGAGACCCAAATGTCGCGCATGTGGTGGAAGATCTCTGCTTCCACCAGGACTTGACACGTCGAGGAAACTCATCACATCCTGTAGGACTTGACGCCTGTTATGACCCTCGCTAGTTTTGTCTTTGTCGTGACTGTTTGGTCCGACCTTTGGATTATTTTGTTTTGATCGGTGTTAGAACCGTTGTGTTGAATTCGTCGACCTTTAGGGGAATAGGTGTAATTTTTTCGTGTGAACTCCGATTTGGATGATTCTAAGTCGGGTAGATTCGTAATACGTTAGTCTACGATTATTGTGTTTTGCATTTTGTGATTTGAAACCTTCGTCTTTGAGTTACGAGCTAATTTTGGTGGATTTCATGAATGGTAGGCTTAGTTTGTCGACTTTTGGTAGAAAAATCATAACTTTTGCATACAAACTCTAAATTAAGCAATTCCAAGACGAGTTGAACCGTAAGACCTGGATCTATAACTTTGCTAATTTGAGTTTTGTGAAATTTGGACTTTTGAGGGCCGGTACAGGTCGTTTACCCAGCGTACACTGGGGGGTTCAGGTAGTTTTTCCAAGGGACGCTGGAGAGCTAACGTACACTAGGCTGTACGTCCTTTATTTCAACTTTCTCATATGATCTCTGATTTGAGTGATTCCAATTCGTGTGTATTTGTAACATCTACAACTTGGTTAAGAAAGCTTTGACATTTGAAGATTTATTTGATGGGATCATGGGAAAGCTCTTAGGTGCTCGGTTTTAGATACAATTTTCATTGGTATTGAGAGATTTTTCCAAATGGTGAGCAATGTGGCAAATATGGATTAAGGCTTGATTTGAGGACTTATTAGAACTTAAGTAGGGGTTTAGGAGTGTTAGAGAATGACTTGAAAGGTTTAGGACCAAAAAGGAAAAGGGAGACAAGTGACTTATGGGAGAACTTACCATTTATGGTAATTTTTTAGCTAAAATATCTAAGAGACTTATGAGTGGAATCACTTGTGCTCATCCATTGAAAACAGAGAGGGAGAGAAGGGAAAAACGTGGGAGAGGAAGAGGAGAAGAAAGAGAGAGAAGATTTCTTTGATTTGTGGTTTGGTAAGTAATTTCTAGTTTATGGTTTATTGAAATTAAGTGTAGATCTATTCAATACCTTAAATTAAGTGTAAGCTTGTAAGGATTTGAGTACTTTGTGATTTTAGATGATTTGGAGTTTGAGAGTTTTGATGGTTAAAATGGATGATATAGTGATTATAGGTGTTGATCTACGTTGAAGTTGTGATTAGATAACTATTGTGTATATTTTGGAGAATTTTTGGTATGACCTTGTTGAAGAGCATATGTGGTTAATGAGATTTGGTTGATGTTATGAGAAGATATGGTGATTATAGATGATGATATATGGTTTGGTGTTAGATTAGAGGACCTTTGTATATTTTTAGAGACTTTGTGAAGGAGTTTGATATTTGGGACTTAGGTATAGTTTCTGTCATTTTCCTTGTGTTGAGAGGATGATGTTTGATAGAAGGTTATTCTTATTGTTTAGTTGATCACACCTTGGCATTCGAGCAACGTGGATCATGAAGTAGTATGTGGAAACTTTTTGGAACATTTGGACAATTTAGATTAAGGTAGGTAGATATTATCCCTAACTTCTGTTTTAACTAGCATTATTTGTTATAAACTTGTGATGTTAGTTGATATGATGATTTTGTGGTTATATGATGGATTGTGAAAGTGAATCTTTGTTTTGTGTGATTTGGTGATTTTCGGTTATGCATGGTTTTGATAAATATGAGTCTTGTGGATTATGAATATATAGTTTTGAACATTATGAATATGTGTATGATATGTGTGAGTCAATTTGTGAGATGGCGGACGATGAGGTCTACCCGTGACCAACCGGGAATGTTGGCACATGTGCACATATTTTGGGGATACATTGGATTTAATACGATTATGATATGGCCGGCGGAGTTTGATTATGAAAGCACTATAAGATATGGTATCCTAGTGTTGTGAGAAGGAGTGACACATTCTAGACCTATCTGAAGTCCATCCATTATTTGGCATTTGCGACTCCAAGTTCAGGTCAGAACATGCCTATGTGTATGATATGTGAATATGACATGGCATTCACGATCGATATTAGGGTCGGAACATATTTATGTTTATGATATGTGAATTCGTCTTTGGTTACGATTGAATTACTTATGATATGCTATATGTGAATTTGGTAACATTTGTCCATGCATGAATTTGAGTCTATGCATGTGGTTGGTTAGTTAATTATAGGTTAGTTTTAATAAGTACTTCCAAGTACTTACCCTCTCCTCCACAGGTGATGAAAGTTAAGGATCATGCCGTCTGGAGAGTCTTTGTTGTTTATACGTTTGAGATTGTCGTCTATTTCTCGAGTTGCTAGAAGTCTCCGGATGGTATTTTTCTTTGTGATCTTAGCCGTGTCACTCCGTTATACATTTGTAGGACCTTATGTATGAACTTTAATATATTGAATAAGAATATTGTAATATATACGAAATATGCTTCTGCAATAATTACGCTTCTGCACTATGTTATTTATGTGTATGTATAAGGCTGGTTGGGTCGTGATTCATCAGTTTAGGTGAGTATGACCTAGCACCGTGTCAGTAACCCGAATTTGGGTCGTGACAGAGTTGGTATCAGAGTTCTAGGTTCACAGAGCTATAAGGTTATCTGAGTTTTGAGTTATCAAAGCTATAAGTTTATCAGAGCTGTAGGTTTTTAGAGCTCTAAATCTGACGAACTTAAGTTGAGTTTGACTTATGTGTTATGTATAATGGAGCATAGGATTTGTCATGTCTTTTTCCTCTTCTATATGTTAGATCTTTTGTGTGCCTAAGTCTATATGATAGTATGAGAGGATATGATCATTATGCCTAATAACTCTGAGATGAGTAGGGGAGGAAGAACAAATTGAAAACATTTTGAGTATCTTCTTGAAAGTCGGATTTATTGGTTGAGTTCAGAGTTGAGCAAGCTCAAAGAGAAAAGCTTGGTAAGTTAATTCTTGGGGAATCGAGGTTAATTGTGGGACTCTTAGATATTGAAAATATGTAGGGTAGTTGAGTTAAGTGATATATGGATTGCATTTGAAGTGTGTGACCTATTTATGAATGGTAAAATTATGACTGAACTTGGCAAGTGCTTCGCTGAGGTTCGGTTGGCAAAATAGAATTATTATGTATGCTTGTGTGCATGAGTGACTTGTATATAGGGTATATACATATGGGATATTTGGTAATGAACCAAGTATTTAAAGGATTTTAGTTAATTGATTACTTTTGGATGATTTGATGTTAAAGTGGGTATGGACTTGTTATCATGCCAACATGTTATGGTGGATTATTTTAAATAAGATTATGAAGTTTAAGCCTGAGGACGAGTCAAAATTTATATATTGAGGTGATGATTCCATCAAGGCTTACCCTATGTTTGAAGGTTTTCAGATTGTTAAAGAGACTGAGATGGATAAGAAATATATCTGATTTCAATATGACCATATGGTATGGCATCTACTGAGTTAAGAAAGTTGAAGATTGAATTGTAGAATTTGTTGGTTAAGGAAAATATTTGGTCTAGTATTGCACTGTGAAGTGCTCTGATGATATTATCCGGAAGAAGGTAGAGAGTTTGAAATCATATGTTGATTATCGGTAACTCAATAAGGTAATAATTTGCCATTAGTATCCTATTTTGTGTATTGATGACTCGTTGATCAGTTGTGAGATGCCAAGTGGTTTTCAAGATTGACGTGAGGTCAGGGTACCAGTAGTTGAAGAATAGAAAGGAAGATGTGTGATCAAGACAGCTTTCAGAACTCGCTATGGATATTGTGAATTCTTGGTTAAATTATTTGGTCTTACGAATGCTTCTGTTTTCTTTATAGGATTGATGAATCGGGTGTTTAAGATATATATGGGGCAGATTATGGTAGTCTTTATCGACGATATATTAGTTTACTCACGAACTAAGGAAGAACATGGAAGATGTCTTAGAATGGTCTATTGACATTATTGGATAATCAATTATATGATAAACTTCTAAGTGTGAATTTTTTGTCATAAGGTATGGCATTCGTAGGATGAGTTATTTCTAAGGATGAATTATTCGTTGATCCAAAGAAGATAGAATCTATGGTTAATTGGTCAACTTCTACAAATGTTATGGAGGTAAGAAGCTTTCTTGGTTCAGTTGAGTATATCAGACATCTCATAAAAGAATTTTCTACTTGGGACATTCTATTAATTTGGTTGACTCAGAAGAATGTGAAGTATGAGTGAATAGAAAATTGTGAGAGAAGTTTTCAAGAGATAAGTACTTTTGAATTAATACAACAATTTTGGCTTCATTAGTTGCAACTGGGAAATATTCGGTATATTGAGATGCTTCTAGGTTTAGTCATGGATGAGTATTGATGCAAGATAGAAATTTGATTGTGTATGCCTCTAGTCAACTGAAGAAGTATGAACAACGAGATTTAAATATGAGACAGGAGAGATGGATGGAATTTTGAAGGATTGGGAATGGATACAGTAATGGTTATCTTGTTTGGATTTACTTAATGAGGTTAAGTTCTGTTCAGATGGATTACATCTTGTTTCTGTGTTCTGCTGTCCTTGCTATACATTCTATTTAGGGTTGACATTATGGTTGATGCTTTGAGTTAGAAGTCTAGTATGTCGGTGGCTTTCGTGCCTTTGATTTCAAGTATATATACGAGATAGTCAACCGAAGGTTAGAGTTGACAATAATATTTGATGGTGATGAGTCTGAACTGCTAGGAGAATTACATATGCAATCTGATCATGATAAATTGTAGAACTTTAGATGAATGACTTTTGATTTGATGAAGATGATCGGAAAAGTTGAAGAAGAGGAATTGCCTAAATTCTATATCAGTTTAAATGATGCTTATACTATGGTATTCAGATGGTCGTATCTTACATGGAAGATGTAAGAAGAGACAATATGGTCTTTCTTCATATCATCTGGGATAGTATGTATTGTGAGAGTTTGTCTACGGTATGCATTTGGGATAATGCATCATGATATGAGGGGTAGTTATTGATGTAATGATATGAATAAGGATATCAGGGATTTTGTTGCAACTGTTGGATATTCTAGAATGGAAATAGAAATAGTTTTTAATGGATCTATTGGTAGGATTTCTGATCTCTGATCTCATTCAGTTTGGATTATCTTGTATGGGATGTCAAAGTCTGTATATTTCTACTGATTCAGAGTCCATATGATGCTACTAAGTCTGCTCAGTTATTCATTGGCTATATAGTTTTCTATATAGATCCTCATCTCTATCGTCTTCATTCGAGGGACATATCTTATATCTTGGTCTTGGAAAGAATTTGAAGATGCCAAGAGTATTCGTTGGATTTGGTCATAGTATTTCATTTTCAAATAGTTGAACAATCAGAGCAATTCAATTCTCGAGGATATGATGCTATCATGTATGATTGATTTTGTTAGTAGTTGAGAATCTTATTTGTCTTTGATGGAATTCTCATTAAATAATGGTTATCGGAATAGTCAGATGGTATTGTATGAGTTGTGGTATGGCCAGAGGTTTGGATCATTGGTATATTGGGAGAAAGTTGTTGAGAAATGGTATGAGAATGTGGAATTCTTAGATGATCATGGTTGAGAAGACAATTGATTCGAAAAATAGCTTTGAAAGCTCAGAGTAAATGGATTTCATAATCGGATAAAAGAAGAAAGGACATTGGATTTGAATTGAGGTTCAAGTATGTTTTTTATGTATCTTCGATAAAAAGTGTTACGAGATTTGGAAAGAGGGTAAGCTAAGTTTAAGATATGTGGAATCGTTTGAGATTTTGGAATGTGAGTTTTCAAAGCTCAGAAGTAGAGAGTTTCTAATGATCAAGTCGTGTGGGCTAAACGCTCATTTTCTAAGGGTACTTGGTTAGTTTCGTAAGGAGGGGAGACCATTACACTCTCATCCGTTTATGTGATAAGTAAGTTAGTTTGTTTGTATGACAAGTAAGTCGGTCTTTGTTAAGCAAATTCGGGGACCAAATTTCATAAGGAGGGGAGACTGTTATGACGCTCGCTAGTTTTGTCTTTGTCGCGACTGTTCGGTCCGACCTTTGGATTATTTTGTTTTGATCGGTGTTAGAACCGTTGTATTGAATTTGTTGACCTATGGGGGAATAGGTGTAACTTTTTTATGTGAACTCCAATTTGGATGATTCCAAGTCAGGTAGATTTGTAACACGTTATTCTACGATTATCATGTTTTGAATTTTGTGATTTGAAACCTTCGTCTTTGAGTTATGAGCTAATTTTGGTGGAGTTCACGAATGGTAGGCTTAGTTTGTTGACTTTTGGTAGAAAAATCATAACTTTTGCATACAAATTCCGAATCAAGCGATTCCAAGACGAGTAGAACTGTAAGACCTAAATCTATAACTTTGCTAATTTGAGTTTTGTGAAATTCGGACTTTTGAGGGCTGGTACAGGTCGTTTACCCAGCGTACGCTGGGGGGTTCAGGTGGTTTTCCCAAGGGACGCTGGAGAGCCAGCGTACACTGTGCTGCACGCCCTTTATTTAAAAAATCCATAACTTCCTCATATGACCTTCGATTTGAGTGATTCCAATTCGTGTGTATTCGTAATATCTAGAACTATAACTTGGTTATGAAAGTTTGACATTTGATGATTTATTTGATGGGATCATGGGAAAGCTCTTAGGTGCTTTGTTTTAGATACAATTTTCATTGGTATTGACAGATTTTGCCAAATGGTGAGTAATGTAGCAAATATGGATTAAGGCTTGATTTGAGGACTTATTAGAACTTAAGTAGAGGTTTAGGAGTGTTGGAGAATGACTTGAAAGGTTTCGGACCAAAGAGGAAAAGGGAGACAAGTAGCTTATGGGAGAACTTACCATTTATGGTAAGTTTTTAGCTAAAATATCTAAGAGGCTTATGAGTGGAATCACTTGTACTCATCCATTGAAAACAGAGAGAGAGAGAGAGAGAGGGAGAGAAGGGAAAAATGTAGGAGAGGAAGAGGAGAAGAAAGAGAAAGAAGATTTCTTTGATTTGTGGTTTAGTAAGTGATTTCTAGTTTATGGTTTATTGAATTAAGTGTAGATCTATTCAATACCTTGAATTAGGTGTAAGCTTGTAAGGATTTGAGTACTTTGTGATTTTAGATGATTTGGAGTTTGAGAGTTTTGATGGTTGAAATGGATGATATAGTGATTATAGGTGTTGATCTATGTTGAAGTTGTGATTAGATAACTATTGTGTATATTTTGGAGAATTTTTGGTATGACCTTGTTGAAGAGCATATATGGTTAATGAGATTTGGTTGATGTTATGAGAAGATATGGTGATTATAGATGATGATCTATGATTTGATATTGGATTAGAGGACCTTTGTATATTTTTAGAGATTTTATGAAGGAGTTTGATATTTGGAACTTAGGTATGATTTCTGCCTTTTTCCTTATGTTGAGAGGATGATGTTTGATAGAAGGTTATTCTTATTATTTAGTTGATCACCTTGGCATTCGAGCACGTGGATCGTGAAGTAGTATGTGGAAACTTTTTGGAACATTTGGATAATTTGGATTAAGGTAGGGAGATATTATTCCTAACCTCTGTTTTGACTAGCATTATTTGTTATAAACTTGTGATGTTGGTTGATATGATGATTATGTGGTTATATGATGAATTGTGAAAGTGAGTCTTTGTTTTGTGTGATTTGGTATTTTTCGGTTATGCATAGTTTTGATAAATATGAGTCTTGTGGATTATGAATACATAGTTTTGAACATTATGAATATGTGTATGATATGTGTGAGTCAATTTGTGAGATGGCGGACGATAAGGTCTACCCGTGACCAACCGGGGATGTTGGCACATGTGCACATATTTTGGGGATACATTGGATTTGTTACGATTATGATATGGCCGGCGGAGTTTGATTATGAAAGCGTTATAAGATATGGTATTCCAGTGTTGTGAGAGGGAGTGACACATTCTAGACCTATCTGACATCCATCCATTATTTGGCATTTGCGACTCCAAGTTCGGGTCAGAACGTGATATGATATGTGAATATGATATGGCGTTCGCGATGCCATATTAGGGTCGGAACGTGTTTATGTTTATGATTTGTGAATTTGTCATTGGTTACGATTGAATTACTTGTGATGTGCTATATGTAAATTTGGTAAGATTTGTCCATGCATGAATTTGAGTCTATGCATGTGGTTGGTTAATTAATTATAGGTTAGTTTTAATATCCTCTACTAAGTACTTCCAAGTACTTATCCCCTCCTCCACAGGTGATGAAAGTTAAGGATCGTGACGTCTGGAGAGTCTTTGTTGTTTATACGTTTGAGATCGTCATCTACTTCTCGAGTTGCTAGAAGTCTCCGGATGGTATTTCTCTTTTGTGATCTAGTAGAGTCGCTCCATTGTACATATTGTAAATCCTGGATTTGTATGACTTTAGAATTATGCAAGGATAATTGTAAGTATTATGTATGAGAATATTTGTATCATATATGTAATATATTTACATATTTATGTATAAAAGTGCTTCCGCGTATATATTTATGACTACGCTTCCGCACTATGATATTTGTGTGTACGTATGAGGCTGGTTGGGTCACAGGTACGAGACACAAATATGGAGGATGTCGCTATGGAGGTGCTGGTGGTGGTGAAAGGAAGCGAGAAGCACTACTTTGGGGTGAGGCGATGACCGTAGGAGAAGGTCGGGGTGGAGATTAGGGATCTGGATGAGGGGGTCCTGTACGGTGTTTAACTTCCCATTAAGGATTAACTCCGGCGAGCCGGTCAGAATCACGTCGAATAAGAAGCCACCATCGTTGACATCTCCGGTGAGCGACAGCTTGTCGATGACATTGTCAGGGTCGCGTCCTCTTCACGGAAGAGGTTATCTCGTTGACCATCTCAAAATTGGGAAGATCTTTGTTGTGAACGTGATGAGTTTCCACGTGGTATAAAAGTCGAGGACAATAACGGAGATGGGCGAGTTATTGGTACCTATTTAGTCAAATATCGGTACCTATTAATTTTGGTATTGATAATTGTTAATTTTATTATTGGTATCTATTTACTTAATTATTAGTATTCGTTAACTTTAGTATTAATATCTGTTAATTTTAATATTAATACATGTTAACTTAGATATTATTACATATTAACTTTAATATTCTATACTCTTTTACTATAATATTGCTATCAATCCCCTTCGATAAGGATTTACCTACTAAATATGGACTCGTCTCACAGCTGGTCGTTGAGATTTTAATAATCTAAATAATGTGGCAAATTATTAACCAGTATTTTAAAGACCATGAAGGACAACAACTTTCATAAATAAAAAAGTGGTGACATTTGTTTAAGGAGGCCACTTCGTGAAGTGAAGTGGAATGTCATATTTAAAGAAAATGCCAAAACTCACCCATCACAGTCGGTCCAAATAATTTTTTTAAATTATTTTCAATAAAATATTTTAAATAAATAATATCATTATTTTAGAAATACGATTCATGGCACTATTATTCATGATTAATTATAAAAATAGTATCAAAAAAATTAATTATCAAACTGGTGTCTACATAAGATATCTGGAAAAACATTCGTGAATTAGATCGAGTCAAAAAAAAATTATCCATGATTATCAAGTCACTAAAAAAATTGTGAGTGACCAAGTCACAGTATCCTGTGACTTATTTGTTTTCTAATTTTTTGGAAAAACTTAATTTAAGAGATTACGTGAAAATATTTGAAGAGCAATATCTTAGTACTCGGGTGTTCGACTCAAATTTTTTTTTTGAAGCGCAGAAATTTTTTAGATCTACGTGTGGCAAATAGTCGAAGGTGGTATGTCAAAGTTTCGACCCGTAAAATGCCATATTTTGGGAGAAAATTAAGTTTTTGGGCAAATTGTCCTCGAGTCTCAAGTGTGTGCTTAAATTACTTTTTTCAACCTCTTGTATTTAAAAAGAAACTTTAGTCCTCCTACTTTGATTAAATATCACCCTCAGGTATATGGTATTGGAATCGAAAAATTTCTGTGGCAACAAAGGACCTGAAATGACTTTTTGCCTTCTAGTCAAAAGTTAAAAAAAGAGGGGTCCTCTTATATATTCCTCTTCTCCCCCGAAGCCCAGCACCAATTTCTTCCCAAAAATTCCCATTTAACATTGACTTAAATCTACTATTCCTAAAATTGAAGAAGTTGAAGTCCAGATTTCATGGGGTTTGAAGAATCTGGAGTTTGAGTACTTCGGGCGGGAGGCTATGTTGAAGAAACTGGTTGCTTCAAGCTGCATTGGTGGTTTCTTCGATTTTGATTCTTCGATCGACTTGGTTTTGGGGATTTTCTCAAATTTTGGGGTTTTCTCGGATTTGGGGGTTTCTAATGGTCGACTGAACATGTGGGTTGATAGATCGAAAGAGATTGAAGGATCGTGGATTTTCGCGACGGAGGGGTGGACATCGATGGCTGTCGATGATGGCGATGGCTTTTTGCGGTGGAGGGGAGGAGTTTGTGTTTTATCGGAAATACGGAAAGTCAAGGGTCTGGGTAAATTAACTTTTAACTAAAGGGGAAAAAAATCATTTAAGGTTCCTTGTTATTAGAGAAATTTTTCTATTCTAGTACCAAGGACCTAAGGGTGATATTTAATCAAAGTAGGGGGACTAAAGTTTATTTTTAGAAAATGAGGGACAAAAATAATAATTTAAGCAAAAATTAGGGACTTGAGAGCAATATGCCCTAAGTATTTTGTATCAGATAATATTTGCGTAAAATAATTTTCTAATTTAACTTGTTTTTCAATGTGATTTTTTGAATTACACCCCGAATCTTCAAATATAATAAGATCATAAAATTAATTCTCAATTAAATAATTTACTAGCTTTGTAAAACAATCGTATTGAACTTAAGCTATCACATTAGGACATAGAAAATTAGATATAACTCAAATTGAGTTAAAACTTTGAACGCATGTAAAAATTTTGAAAAATTCAGGAAATGCAATTCCATCGATGGTTAACATGTACCGTCAACAATTTTGATCGGAGTGATCACTCGGTTGGACCATTGGTCCACAGAAAAATATCCAAAATTTTTTGAATTTTTTTATAATAAAATTGGTTAAACTAACATTTTGTTACGTTATATGATAAACTTTGTAATGAGACTAGAGAACATTTATAATTATTTGATATTGTAATATTAATTATAATTTGTACTTTTGCGTAAAACATTTATGGTCCGACCAATGATCCGATCACCGACCAGACCAATCAGACAAATTTTTGTGAATAAGTCACAATTATCTCCGGATAATTTTTTAAAAATGGAAAAAAATATCTGAGTTTATATAGTGGTAAAACCATAATCGATTTTAAATGAGTAACGTGGGACCAGGCGGGGCTGCCTCTAAACGACCTCGTGTTTCTCCATCTACTCTTCTTCCTCATCTACCACCCCCCGAGGTCCTCGTACAAATCATAACTATAAATCCACCAGCTTCTTCTCTCGTTTGACTCATCGAAATCCCATTGTAACTAGCGTGAAAAAATGGAGGAACTGGCTGTGTCAGAACCGTTACACGTGTCAGCTTATTGCATCAAGGAGGAAGCTGGGAAGAAGTGCAGCAACTGGAAAGTGTTCTCGACCAGCTTCTTCCAAGCCAGAGAGAGAGGTTTGGTCTGTGTCACAAGTGGGAATTCTTTTCTGGGTTCGCATATTGTCAAGGAGCTCTTGGCTCATGGCTACCTTGTTAGAATCACCATCCAAAACTATGGTATGCCAGTAAATTTTTTACGCTTTCGGGTTTTAATTTTGAATTATATTGCTTCGTATCTGCTGCTATATTCACGTATTAATAAAGCGTGTTTGAAATTCCCAATGTCACACCTAGAAAATTGTTGCGTTTAGTCTAACATGGTATCAGAATAATTTGATTCCGCGACTAGTTGTACTTGCATTATTCACTTTTGAAAACATCAAATGTAATATCAAAGTTCAACTCGATGAGTTTTGTTTGAAATGACTCGTTGGAGATTCCACATTAGAAATGGAAAGTTGTTGGGCCAATTTTAAGTATGTAAAATTCACCAATTATTATCTTAATATTTTGAACTGGATACAAAGATTTTAGTCGAGTAAGGTATTGTGGTTGAAATAGTAAAGATTTGTATGCATGCATGAGTAGTGTTATTTTGACTATCTTCTGAAGGGAAACTTGATTTTGTATTGACAGTGGACTTTGATGACTTGGAGGAGCATCTGGAAGAAGATGAGATAAACAGGCTGGAGGGTGTGATGGTAGTGAAAATGCAAGACGTACAGGACCTATGTGCAGCATTTAGTGGCTGTCATGTGGTTTTCCACACTTCCTCCTTCATTGACCCTCATGGAGTATCAGGCTACTCGGTGAGGAACTAGCTTCTCGGATTAAGTTTGACATGTTCTTTTCCTAATTTAGAGTCGAGTATTGTCGTACTGCATGTGCATGGTTGTGCAAGTACTACTCTATCGTGAAACTCGAACCGGGGACCTTGTTTTGGAAAAATGGAAAAGAAGAGTAATTTCAAACTCTTACAACTCTGACAGCGAGCTTAATTTCAGGAGGGAATGGCGTTTCTTGAGAGTCAAGCTGCAGGCAATGTGATTGAAGCTTGTGGTAGAGCAGCATATGTGAGGAGATGCATTTTCACTGCATCTCTTCTGAGTTCCATCTGGGTGGATGACAATTTAGAAAGACTTGTCAATGAGAATTGTTGGAGCAATGAGGAATTCTGCAGAGAAAATAAGGTGCTTAAAATTATCTAGCTTAATTAGGTATGCGACAATAATTTGGTTAAAACTCGGCAGGAAAAATTTTGCTTCACTTCTTGTCTGACCGACTCAAATCTGGATTTGTCGTGTTAGTAAATTCCCGAATATCAATAATGTGTTTGGTTTTTTGGGATGAAAAAACAGTTGTGGCTTGCCTTGGGAAAGACAAGAGCAGAGAAGGCTGCTTGGAAGAAGTCCAAGGAATGGAAAGTGAACCTTGTCACTGTGTGCCCTGGACTTCTCATGGAGACTTCATTCCCCAACCTCCACACTCCAAAGGCTATTCCATATCTTAAAGGTTAGCTTCTCAGATCCTTTTCGGCTCATCCCAAGAGTCAAAAGTTCAAGCTGAACTAACTTGTCTATGACTACAAAATGCTACATTTGGATCATAAACTTTGAAGTAATAACTAATACTTGGTCCTTTTTATAATTATAACTTGTGTGGAAACTCCTCTTCTAAGAAATGGGATTTCATTTTCTTTATTTTGCTTAGAGGAGTGTATTTGGAACCACTTTGGTAAAAAAATTGAATTCTATGTTTAATGGGAACTTCATAATAGAAATTTCTTTGGAAAATGGTTAGAT
Source organism: Hypericum perforatum (assembly GCA_012979155.1). Lineage (NCBI taxonomy): Eukaryota > Viridiplantae > Streptophyta > Magnoliopsida > Malpighiales > Hypericaceae > Hypericum > Hypericum perforatum. The sequence continues at coordinate 146,697 of SOPF01028059.1, read as the reverse complement.
TTATTTTATAGGCAAAAATTGCATAAACAATGATTCCTAAATATTCCAAAATAGAGTATTGCATATATGTACAACCAAACATTATTTTTCGAAAAAGAGCATAAAGGAAATTGAGAAATATTTTTCACATGATTATTTAACTCAAAATTTTAAAATATTAATTTAGTGGATTTGCAAAAAATTTTAACAAACAAAGAGTTATGATTACATGAAATTAATTTGTTATGGCATCATATTAAAGTTTTTATATTCAATCCGAAAAATTTAATGTATCAAGTTGATAAATTTTCAACACTTAAAACAAATTCACTATACTAACAATCAACGATGATTGTTAGTTCGGCCAATTGAGAGTTCAACAATATTAAATATTTGTTGGAAAAATTATGTCACATTTGAAAGATATCATTCGACTCGGACTTGAATGAGTCGATATATTAATATCTGAATAATAGATATTGTAAAAAAATAGTGACCTGTAATATCAAAACACATATTATATCTTTTGAAAAACAAAGATACAAACTAATTAAAAGTATTGCTTCTAGTTTCAAGTAAGACAATAGAAAATGAATTCAAGTTTCATGTCCAAACTCACTCCCTAGATTACAAGCAATATTGTCTAAATCCAAATTGTCTAGAATGACATGCATTTAAAGATCAATTCAACAAAATTCTTATACTGCTTTGAACAGGTGGACCCATGATGATGCAACGAGGTGTACTGGCAACTGCAGAAGTAAGAAAAGTAGCAGAAGCACACGTTCTCTTGTACAAAGCCATGGAGCTAGGGGCTTCTGGTCGGTACCTTTGCTTCGACAAAGTAGTAGTGAGAATGGAAGAGGCCATTCAACTGGAGAGCCAATTGAAGATGGAAGGATTAATTTCTGGTGGAACTACTTATGGAGAAAGAGAGGAGGAGGAAGAAATAAAGTGCAGATTAAGCAACTCAAGGTTATCCAAATTGTTGCTGCAGACTTATGAAAGAAAAAGCTGTAGAACTGAATCGTGACGTCGAGCAGGATTCCGAGAATATGTTCTGGAGAGTTTTAATTTTTTCGAGGAAAATAATGAGCGTATCAGAATATTCATTGCAGATTTATGTAAAATTTTAGCTTGATCGTATTATAAAGTTTCTAAACGTTTTAATACAAATTATAACAACCGAAACTCAAAATCTAAATAAATACTAAATAATTGATAAAAAAAACTCTCGATTAAATTATAAGACCTCGATGATACCACATGAAAACACAAACACATCCACCAAGTTGGTTAGCTCCGTAAAAGTGAGCAAAAATGCTTGGAGTAGGTTGTCTCCATACATGTAAAAAAAGTGTGATTTGATTCTTTCAATGTTAAAATACACAGACAACTTAATTTGATATTAAATGCAATTCAATGTTTAATTTATTTCTTCCCCACAAATGTTGTACCCTAAAAAACCTTAAACCTAATAAACCTTAATTTCGAAATATTTTTAAAAGCTGAACTTTTTCAGTAGAACAAAATTCAAGTTTCTGCAAATTTTCATTAAATTTGGAATACTTTTGAATGTTTAAAAATTATTTTTTCTTCAAATTTAAATTAAACAATCATTCCAATTTATCATTGTACTTTAGAAATTGTTTTCAGGGAATCATTCTACTTGAATTGAATTCTATTCGTATGAATGCAACAAAGTTGAGGTCTAGACCCTACTACCCTCTCCTCCCACGCCAACCCACCCATTGCCTATTATTACCAAACTACCCATCACCCAAAACCCAACACAGACACACACTTCACTGTTAGAAAAGAAACCCCAACCCAACCTAAGTGGAACCCATAGCAAGAAGAAGAAGAATGGGAGAAGAAGATCCACAGAAGATCAAGAGAATTGCCGCGGCATCCTACGACTACGAGAACGACCCGAAATGGGCGGACTACTGGTCCAACATCCTCATCCCTCCCAGCATGGCCTCCCGCCCCGATGTCGTTGACCACTTCAAGCGCAAGTTCTACCAGCGCTACATCGTTAGAATTCCTCCTTTTCTCATCTGGGTCCCTCTTGTTTAGCTCTTTTTTGGTCAAAGTTTTTACCTTTTTATTGATTTCTTGGTAATTCGTATGTGGGTTTTTGGGTGTGTGCTTTGTGTTGGTCAAAGAACGTAGCTTTAGGTTGAAAAATCCACTCCGAGTCATGAATTTGGTTTAATGAAGACGTGGTCTCTGTTCGAATTGATAAAGTCTGTTGCTTTAGTACTTTTTATGTGGGTTTCTTGTCTCATTGATGGGTTCCCCAATTGACTTGATTTGTTGGTATTTCTTATGTGGGTTATGGGGAGTGTACTTAGTTCTGGTCAAAGAACATAGCTTTAGGTTGAAAAGTCGATAAATTTCGTGTATTGAAGACATGATCTCTGTTCGAATTGATAAAGTCTGTACTTTAAGTGGGTTTCCTGATTTGGAATTGAGGCTAGTTGTGGGTAGACTTGTTATTGTATTTGAAGCAGTACCAGCGGAATGCTTCATTCCGTTGTATTTCGTAAAAGGTGGATGTGTGTGGCTGAATTGGTTTTCCGAGGGCTGACTTCGGATTCTTAGGAGATAATAGAGGGAAGTTGGGTTCAGGTTGCTGAAGTGAGATGCATATGTTGTGTAATGTTGGGTAACTTTTGAATGCATATCATTAAACATGATCCTGAACTTGGGTGGGTGTAATTTTTGTTGGTGCCTAGGATCCTGAACTTGTGTTGGAACCAATGCCTGGAACTGCCTCCGGCTCCGGCTCTGCCTCTTCGCAGCCAACAAGGACAACTACTTCATCTGGATCGTCCACAAATGAGCAAGTTCGATCGCGTAGCACAGGTTTGAAATGCTCTCATCAGAAATTGGTATCTTATAAGAAACCGAATAAGTTTTTGCATGGAAAATGTTAAATGGTTTTTATTCATAGGCTCGACAACTCAAACAACTGGGACTCCAACAACTCCGGTAGCAAATTCAAATCCTTTACGCTGGGATAAACAAACCATTCAGTTCTCTGTGAATGCCTGGGTATGGCTTTCCACACTTACTAGATTGCTGTAAGCTAAAACTTTATTCATTATTTTTTGTCATATTCTGGTTCCATGATGAAGTCCTGTTTAATTTTGGTTCTTGGTTAGTTAATTTTGTAGTTTGATCTAGAAAGTCTGGAATGTTTTGGAGTTGATAAGAAGTTAAATGTTAGAACCCAGTTGTTTGTTCCTGGATGATGAAGCCGTGTTTTCAAAACACCAGGAGTAGCATGCATCATTGCTGTTGCTTTGGTTTCTTTTTCCTTTGCTTCTGGTGCATGAGGCTCACTCATGTTAACAACTGAATCATCTTGGAAACTGCAACCCTTCTTACTGGTCTGGGCTGCGGGGGTACTGTTGGTTGATCCTTGCTTTAATAATTTGCTGTTGCAGGTTTTTGTTGTGGCTGTGCTTGCAATCTTTCCTATCGTGCCCAGACATCTTTCAAATAGAGCATACCGTCTGTCTTTTATGGGCACTGCATGCTCTTCTCTGTATTCGTTGTACATGCTATATGGGGTATCCTTCTTTCTCAACGGTTTTTTGGATTCCCTTCTGCTATATACTTCAGTCTCTGTGATGTTGAACTGCTTTGTTTTTCTCCAGGCACCTAGAGCATGGAATTTGCAAGCTTTGCAAGTTTACTTTCAGACAATCATAGCCACCAAAGATTTCATCTACTTCATCTACTGTGTCACATTTTTCACTTCGCATCTTGCTCTGAAATGTGAGGATCAGTTGGCTCCCAAATCTTGCAGTTTAATTAGTAATGTGATCCTTTTTTATGTAAGGCTCTTCTATTGTCTACTCATGCTGGTTTATTGCTATGGTGTTTCTTTGCAGTTGCTTTAATTCCAATTTTGTGTCGATCTCTGGAGCATGTTGCCAAGTTCTTAAGACGCAATTTCAGTCGTTCCGACTTGTACAGGTAGAAGTTTATGTGGTTAATAAACTCCTGGTCCTTTTAACCTGTTGCAAATTTGTGTTGTATGAATGTTATGAACTCCAAAATTAGTGAGACACCTTTTAAAAGTTTGTTTTGCTGCTCACCAAGTGCATAGATATGACATGATATTTCCCTTGGAGGGTTGTTGCAGATAAATGCATCTCTATCAAATTCGCTCATTTCTTCGTCAAATTAGTCTTGTTAGTGAAGTAGGATAGGATCTGATTGGACGGAATATGAGGATTATTAGCTGCTATGCGAACAGATAGTACCTTGTATGCTTTTAAAAATGCATTTAGATTGTTTTGTTAATCACTGAAACTCCAATAAAGCTAGTAATCTGCCTATTCGGCATGGATTTGTGTAGAGAAGAATTTACCAATGGCTTGTTTCCGTAATTTGAATGATCTCTTAGTGGTATGAAAATTAGAGAGTAGACAGATGTTGGGCTCAATATGAGTTTAAGCTGCATTGCTCTTGTATTTAGCAAAACGAAAAACTGTATTGCTCTTGTATGATGAGCCATGATTAGTTCTGGCTGGTGAGTACTCTTTTTAGTACTCGCTCCAAATCAAGTTCCTACTGTCTTCTACAACCAGGTTTCTGTTTAATTGTATGGAAGAGAATCAGTAGCTGAACGTGTCTGAAAATGCACCTGTTCGGCAGTAAAAGTGCCTATATCCTTGTTTCTGCCAACTGGAGTTTCTGCTAAGTTGAACGAGATGGCCCTATTGAGCAGCCTGCTTCTTTGCATCTTCAAATTGTTTATGGCATATAGTTTCTGCGTCAGTCACTTATTTCTGGTTTTGGGTTTTGATAGGAAGTACCTGGAAGATCCGTGCGTTTGGGTGGAATCAAATACAACTACCCTCAATATCCTGTCATCAAATGCTGAGATTGGGCTTGGTTTCCTCTTGATAATTTCTCTGCTGTCGTCAGTTTCTCTAGTCCTGTGTTAATTTATATTTTACTTTCTCGATGCTTGGACCATCTCCCGATCTAATAATGTTTACTTGCAGATGGCAACGCAACATAATACAAACTTTCATGTACTGGCAGGTAAAGTCCTATGGTACTCTGGTAGAGAGAAGTTTGAATATGTTTTGCTAATTGTTGCAAGAGATCAGAAGGTTTGTTTATTTGGCCCTCTCGTGTTGTAAAGACACTAAACAGAGACTAAAATCAAGTCGATGGTGAAATTTGCTCACTTTTACTCAGAAGCCGATAGTTCTATTGCCTGTTTCCAATCCAAATTTGTTGATTGAAGTTCTTTCTCTTTTCTAACTTTTGAGAGCACGAAGTTGTAACTTGTTCTTGGGTTGTTTTTTTCCTTCTCTATGGCAGCTGTTGAAGCTTATGTATCACGCTCCGGTTACCGCTGGCTACCATCAAAGTGTCTGGGCGAAGATCGGGAGGACCGTCATGCCTCTGGTTCAGCGTTACTGCCCGTTCTTGAGCAGTCCAATTGCTGCAGCTCAAAGATGGTGGCTCAGGTAGAGAATGCCAATTAGCATCAGCTACATAAATCTGTTGGCGGGGCGGAATGCAGCAGCATAATTCCCTACACTTCTAGCTCTTGACATGTTAGAACCGTATGGCCAAGCGATCATCTCGGTGCCTACCTAACTCGAACATAAATTGCGTTCCGATGATTCTACCTTTGTACTGTCAAATGTCAACTCTGTATTCATCCTTGGTGCTCTAAAACCTTCATATTTAGTCTTTGCTTCTCCCCGGCCTCTTGTGGACTTTGCTATAGATAATAATATCATCATAATATAGCTGCCCTCTTTGAACTTTAACCGTCTTGGTTGCTTCTAATTATGTATGGCATCTCATCCAGTTTCAATTTTTGCTGTCGTTAATAAGATCTTAAATTTGTCTTTAAAAGGTAGCAAAAGATTTTCTAATAAATATTTTGCACTAGTACATTTTCAATGATTTGAACTCGAAATTAATCAATACGCGGCACGTTACACTAACGACACATCATTTCGGAAACAAATTATGTGTGTCATTAGTGTAATGTGTCGTCGTGTTGATGTGCCACCGAGATGACACAAGGAGATTCTCCCAATTTTTTTGTGGTGGGGATAAGGTTGGTGTAGACAGTTCGAGATGCTGTTGCCCTACATTGCGTTAGCTTCCAAAATCGAGTTTCCTTGAAGTCGACCCAATTCCCAAAGTAGAAATAATTACACCAATTGGCTGTTTACCAATTTGCCAAATTTTGCGGACTATTAAGATTAAAATACTGAACCGGCTCTCCGCTATATGGATGCTTCCAAACATATGTTTCTGTTGCCTGTGGTTCTGTCGATCTGATTGGATGGACCACCGTCCAGCAATTTCAACTTCGTTAGGCGATTGTGAATTTATACATGATTGTACTATCAACGACATCACTTGATCAAATTGTTTATTATCATGTTAGAGTTTTGGTTATTAACCAAAAATCTTAAAATAATATTTTTTTTAATACGTGCAAACATTCTCACCAAATTCGCAATTTATTTGAGTCGAGGTTATCTAGATGTTAAAAGTTCAATAGCCCTCAATACCTTTTCACTGTAACTACTAAGTTAATATCTAATATATAGAACCCATAAGTCTCAAATATAAAAATCAGTGTCCACTTGCTTGCCTGTGTTCGGATGCTACAATTTTCAGACGTAATGTATGCATATAGATAAGAGAATTTTAAAAGGAGTAGATAGCTTTTTGTTCTGGTGCATGTAGGACTAATAATTCGGTATAGTATAAGGCAAGCGTCTCAAATACGAACCTATGGAATGTAAAAGCTAAATGCAGTAACGCATAAAAAAAAAGCGATCATAAAGAAATTGCGATTTACTTTTTTGAGACATTTTTTCCTTGAGTGGAAGCTGCTGGAGATTTTTTTTGGTTGTATAGCACAAATTAAAGTGTAGTACTATCAAATTTCATCTTGAAGTAGTTATTTCAATAGTCTATTTGTCATTTATAGATATTTGAATTCAATATTTTCTTAAGAAATCAAAATTAATTACCAGTTGAACATAATTTCACTGGTAAGCAAATTACACGAGTAAGATACTGTATTATCAATTACCAAGAAACATCTTGCTCAAAAGAAATTACCAGAAACATCTGGACTAACTAACAACAAAATTGTTATAATATAATTTAATTAAGATGTCTAGAATTTAATTCTCGTTGTACAATGTGGATAATTCCGGTGAATGCGAACTTTCAAGAACTTGCTCAAAGGATGGAGTGTCGCTTTAATAATAAAACTCCATTCCAATCAATCACTACATGGTTTTCTGAGTCACGACCCCTTCTTGATTTGCGAACCACGTTTGCTTGATCCAATACACCCACGGGCGAGGACGTGGCATGCAAATGATTAGATTAGTGGACGAAAGTGAATCTCGCTAGCACCGATATCTGTGCGGTGGACAACAAGACATCGATCATGATAGCCCAGGTTTCTGTGTCCATAGCTCGGGTTGGATCGAGAGTCGACATCAATAGCGTTAAAATTATTATTCGGACAAGATCTGTAATGTTGGATGCAGAAATCCCCACATAATTTTAGTAATAGGTGGAGATTTTTGCATGGATTGTTATTTGTAAGTTCGTGTACGCCCAAAATTTAAAGAAGATAGATGAGAAATTGGGTAAAAAAAGATATTACTCTTATTGAACTGAAAAATAGAATGCCTTCGGTGGAAAGATCTAGGCTGTAACCAAAAGAAAAACAATATATTGAGTGAGCTATATCATATGGTAACCAAAATGGGAATAACTGTCTTGGTAATTGGAATATGATTGCACATGCACAGAGATAATAAAAAACTGGTAACCAAAAAATTATAGGCGTAGATATGAACATATACAACTCATATAAAAAGTACTATTTAGAGGAAAGATATTAAACAATAAGACCAATATTAGTAGATACCACTTTATAAGTAAAATTTCATTATTACCATCAAATGTAACATTCAATGTACTTTATTGGCTCAAAACTCTTTACATAGGTACAAAACAACTGAGTTATACTATATCCACATTTCTTTTACATATTTACAAAATTATCCTGATTTTCGAGCTATGCTAAAAACTTTGTGGCAACTTCTCGCCAAAATATTATAATGGTTGTTACATAAATAACACTTAGTTATTATTAAAGAGTGTCCTACATTGAGAAAATTGTAAATAAGATAGATTGATTTATAAGGTGTAAAATTTGGGTAGGATATGAAAAATTTTATATAGTACTAGAGTCAATTGCTCTAACAAACTATGATAAGTTTTCTTTGAAAAGAAGTGTTGGAGTGTATCTCATTTCAAAAATTGCAAATAAGATGAAACTAATTTATAAGGTAAAAAAATCTATCTAATCACTAAGATCTAAAAAAATATAATTATAATCAAAAGAAAACAACTACTGGATGAGCTACCGACTATGGTTACCAGGGGACAATGTGACTTGGTAATTGGAATATTATTGCACATGCATAGTGATAATACATGTCACACTGAATGCCGCTAAAGTTGATACAATAAACCAAATGTTATGAAAATCAATGATGCAAAAGTTGATTTCAGAATATAAATAATTGGGAAATTTTCGCAATTTTGACTTAGTGGTTTGCAAATTAAAACGCATCAAACTAGTACTTGATTTTGTTATTTTAACACTTTAGTGTCACAGGCAAACCCTCGTATGATGCATGGCCATCTAGGGTGCCCCTAAATTCTGGTTCTTGGAAGGGTTTTGGGGACTCGAACCTCCCACCTCATGCTTAAGGTCTGACCCTCTATTCGCCAGACCAAACATGCGATGGTTCGACATCTCAAATATTTAACTATGTACGAACTCTGAAAAAAAAAAACCATTGGGAAGGGGCTAGGTTCTAGATGGGAAATCAAATTTTAGATTTTTTTTAGCTATATACTAAATTCAGTCGACTAATGCCACATCAATAACCATGTAAACAAAGGTGCTAGTCCATGTGACGAACTGGGTTAGCTAGATGGGGAAACCACGTGTATCACTTGAGTAAAAAAAAAAACTCGAACCATATTTACCATTAACTGAGAAAAGAGGGAATTATTGATAACTGAAATAGGCCTCTCTGGTTTTATCCAAGATAATCTGATATAAAAATAGCAATATTGAAAAAAAACATAGAACATAACACTTTCAAGACAAACAATGATGTATGATATTCATAGTAATAATGACGACGTATGCTTCAGGATGATGGCATGTCATTAATACATAAAGGTAGTCTTAAAGTGTTACTTTCTATTATTTTCAAAAATATAGGCGCTAACTTGAATAATTTCAATTACAAGGTGTTAAATAGCTATTTTTGAATAAATAGAGTGGCAAATAGACAAATTTTAAGTATAAAGGTATTTTTTGTAATCAAAAAGTGCAGATATTAGTGGTATTAAGAAAGATCTACGAGTATAAAAAAAATTCATTGTTAGAAATTTATTTTGGTCGGTGATCGGCTTCTTGTCAGTGCTTATAATGGTCATGAATATCAATCTTGCGTACAGAAAAACATTATTAAACAAGTCAATTCTATATTATTTATTTGCGACAAAAGTTGTTAGGTAAGTCAAATTTAGATCAGATTTAACGGCACTTAAATTTTAGATTATAAAAATGGCCTACTAAGAATCATCAAGTGTTGACTAAGGGAAAGAATGGTTTCAAATTACTTATCGGTTAAGCTCAACCTTTGTACTGGCCCACCTAACTTTTTTGAATAAATTTGGAACAATGGGATCTTGTGCTATTATTTTTCATCTTAAACACTTTAATATTTGAAGCTCTATCAATAATCAAATGTTAACTCAAAGAAATTTCGACAACTATTACCCTAATCAATAAAATCGGATACAAATTTTAGTATGGAGCATCTAATTTCTTGTACCGGTCTATGTAGGACAGAATAATTTCGTTTGAGTCTTAACTCTCATGCCAAGAAATGCACATTTATGGAAGTGACCAAAACCCAAAAAAGTGGTAAAAGGATGGGAAACAGTAAAGAGATAAAGGAAGATTTTCAAAATTTTCAGAATTTTAATTTGAGATAGCTTAGTGAATGTTAAAAAATAATGCCAAATTTGGATCTTAACTAGATTTTGACTTTATCATTTTCTAAATTTATACTACCATACATGCATGCTCACAATAAAGAGATAAAGGAAGATTTTCAAAATTTTCAGAATTTTAATTTGAGATAGCTTAGTGAATGTTAAAAAATATTGCCAAATTTGGATCTTAACTAGATTTTGACTTTATCATTTTCTGAATTTATACTACCATACATACATGATCACTTTTTATCTAATTATTCTTATCAAAATTAGTTAACCATATATCTTCCACTTGATACTTTTAAGACCAATATAATATAAAATTGCTCGATGACCAACCATCAATTAGCTCCAAAAGAGAACTATCTTATTTTCACTAAAATATCTGTAATTCGAATAATGAAAGAATACATCAATATCAAATATTTGTTGATATAATTTTATCTTCATTTAAAATTATAAATTAATTAAAATATAGTTTAATCAGTTAAATAAATATTTTAAAACCTGTGTCCCTGTCCGGGACAAATCTACAGACTATCCCCTCTTCGTTTTCTTCCTCCTCATTCTTTTTTCTTCTCAATTCTTCTTATTCTCCTTGCCATAAAAATTAATTAATATACAAACCATACATTTTATATTCTCATTTCTACAAATTCAAAACACATATCTCAGAAAATTTAGCTTACAAAATTTTGTATAAATTCAAAACCCAACACCCCACACAAAGCCGAACCACATAACAGTAGCGCGTAAAAGGCACCACCTTTAGCCCAGTAGATCGATAAAGGAGGAATCTTTCGGCGAAAAATGTCGGAGGTGGCCATTCTCCCGCCGGGTGCGGCGGAGAACCGGCGACGGCGGAGAGGAGAGAAGCCGGCGGCGAGGCAGCAGTCGTTTAGCCGTGATTTCGGCCACGCCGCCGCCGAGACCTACTTGGTTACCGGCCTCGCTATTACTCTCCTCCGTTACCTCGGGTAAAATTCCATTTTCCCCTACAATTCCATTTGTTTTTCATTTATATTTTTTGGTTTCTTTAATTTAACTTCGGTTAAATGTTGCCTTATAAGCTTCCAAGTTTTTTCTTTTATTTTTTTAATTTATTCCAAGTTTTTTTTTTTAATTTCATAGATAAACTTTCTGTTAGATTCTTTATATCCAACTCAAAATAGGTGGATCATTTACACATATAAACATGTCGAACTAAATTGCCATTTTCGACATGAGATTCTCTCCAACATTTTCATTTGTATGTGTCTTAAGTTGTGAATCTTAACTAGAGAACTATAGTTGATTTTATATATTTTTTTTCTTTAAGAGGAATTTATTTCAAGGTTGTACTTATTGTATGCCTTAAAACAAATGCAGTTGATTTATGACAGTGCGAAGCATTAGTTAGTTGAAGCTGTGATCCTGTTCATGGTCGTCTAGTTCGAAAAGTGTTGAGGTGTTTGGAATGCGTGGATGCCGAGATATTACTTGTAGGCTTGTGATGCGGTAGCCATTCAAATAGGTTCATAATAGAGAACTTCACACTGATGAAGGTGATGCTATGCAGAAGAACTCGCAGTTCCTGGTCTCACCCTGTTTCTATTATGCATTCTGTGATTGCTTTCATAATCTTGATTTTGTTCTCTGGGTTGCATCCAAAAAATGCCTTTTGATCTTTTATGTTTGTTCAGGGTAGGTTATCGGTGGCTCACAAGGTTAGCAGCTCTTGGTTTTTATGCTGTCCTTCTTATGCCTGGCTTCCTTCAAGGTGCGTAAAGCTTTTGCTCTGCAGTTTACGGACACATGACTAGTTTCTATCCCCTTGGTGGGGCAAATTGTTGATGTCTTCTTACTTCCTTGAAATACATTAAGGTTGGCTGTGAGGAAGAATTTATTTTGGGAACTATTAAATCTTCAAGTTATTGTTCTGGACAAAATATTTGGATTAGTAATAATTTTTTTTTTCATTTTGACCAGTTTCATGTTGGTCTATCTGAAATGTGTTCTGACAGACCAAGTTCTCATGCCTTGCTGCCAGTGTCTTAGTTCCTCCTTTCAGCACTTATCTCTATGTGGTCACACTTGTGCTTATTAATAACATGTGCGATCATATCATCCAAATATAAGAATTTGTCCTACTCGTGTCCTTTAGAAGGAAAATACCTCCTGTCTCCTTTGGCATTGATTCAATCTTGCAGTTTGAATTTTTTTTCCATTAGAATTCATTAATATTACTACCAATCATATCAAATGCCTATTTTGTGGTACTCCTAGTGCAGTACCATTTAATGCATCAAAGAACTTATATGGCTTCCCAGCTTTTTATAATCTGTGATTCGTAACTTGCTTGTCGATCTCTGCAGTTGCATATTACTACTTCTTCTCAAGCCAGGTGCGAAGGAGTGTAGTATATGGAGATCAACCCAGAAATAGGCAAGTAAAAATATAAAGCTGAATTCAAAATTGTTATGAGATAGTATGAACTTGCTCTCAGTCGATAGTCTATAAACTCTGTTTAATTGGCTTTATTTTCAGGTTGGATTTATACATACCAGCAAACTTGGATGAACCCAAGCCAGTGGTGGCATTTGTAACTGGTGGTGCCTGGATTATTGGGTGAGTTATCTGAGTTATAACTTTAGCTTGCTTCACTACTACTGCCTGTTTCAGCCTGCAGCATGTTGATCATTTGCGTTTCTTTTTAGGTCATGTCTCATTTTTCTTACAAATTTCTTCAGTAAATTATAAAATGAGGTTTTTAATGATTCTCGGTGAGGCTTTGTCTAGTAATACTGTTTGATCGTTGTTGACTCCTTTTAGTGGTGCCCTACCAGATATTTAACATTTGATTTTCATGATCTGGTGATCAAACTATTGCTTGCTCAACCAAAAAAAACTATTGCTTTGACTACGACTTGTGACATTTTCGTACATACTTGGGGTGAACTCAATTTGTTGCAACGTTTTTAAGATCCCAGGAATTGTTCATTTTGTCTTTCAACTGGGTTTAATTGGGGGGTGGCTGATTCAGGTACAAAGCTTGGGGTGCACTTCTTGGACAACAATTGGCAGACAGTGGCATCATAGTGGCATGTATAGATTACAGGTCAGCTTATGCAAGTATGGTGCATTTGTGATTCCCAAGCTCCTTGTCGCGCCTTTATATTTATTGAGATAACTTTATCATTCCTCTTCCATTGAATAGTATCGCTTAACAAAAAATGCATGAGTAAAGCTACATGTTATTGCTGTAACCCTTTTCTAGTCAGGCTCTCTAATGTTCTTCTGCAATAAGCTTAAGATCTGGTTATTGTGCTCTACAAGATGACTTGTCTTAGAGATGGTTTCTGTATAATGACATCTAAATTCCCCCGACCAAATTTGCTTTTGGATGACAACCGAGAAGTACTTGAGCCTTGGTCAGAGGTTGTTACTTGCCTAGTTGTAACACGGAATTTCTACCCTTTGATTCTGTTTCCACCGAGATTCATGGTTTGATATCCTTATACAGGAATTTTCCTCAGGGAACCATTAGTGATATGGTCACAGATGCATCTCAAGGGATCTCATTTGTGTGCAACAACATTGCTGACTATGGAGGTGACCCTGACAGGTTATTTAGTTTGAAACAACAACTATCATCCTTAGGAATTTGTAATATGACTTCCACCAAAATTGTGAAATTATTATGTTTGTCGAGTAGGATTTATCTGATGGGACAATCAGCCGGTGCGCATATTGCCGCATGTGCTCTCATGGAGCAAGCAACCAAAGAAGCCAAAGGGACTGAAAATATCACCTGGAGCGTGTCCCAGATTAGATCTTACTTTGGCTTATCTGGAGGGTAGACTCTGCTTCTCATTGGACTTGATAGTTAGTATCTCAAGATTCCTTGCTTCATCTCTCCTTACTTTCGTGGCTCAACTTTTCGAATAGGTACAATCTATGCAAACTAGTTGATCACTTTGATAATAGAGGTCTCTATCGCTCACTATTTCTGAGGTACCGATTCAAACTATATGCTAATTTTTTTGTAAATATTTTATAGAATGATGCATGAATCCACAAAGTTTTATTTCTGTGCCAGCATTATGGAAGGGGAAGAATCCTTGGAACAATTTTCTCCAGAATTGAGATTAAAGGAGACTAGCAACAGACGAGTAGCTTCCATACTTCCTCCTATTTTGCTTTTCCATGGAACTGGAGACTATTCAATACCCTCAGACTCCAGGTTGGGATTGCTTTACAAGCCTCTAGCCATCTTTTTGTCTTGATTTTGCAGGCAATCGCATAATTAATTACTTTGGTTTATCATCATGTTCTCTATTACAGCAAAACATTCGCGGATACTCTTCAGAAGTTTGGAGCTACAGCCGAACTGATCTTGTTCGAGGGCAAAACTCACACTGACCTGTTTCTGCAAGTATGTGCTGACTCATTTCAACCATCTAATCCCACCCCGAAACTTAAACTGATAATAAGCATTCATTGCTTCTCGATGCAGGACCCGCTGAGAGGCGGGAAGGATGAGTTGTTCGAACATCTGCTTAGGGTAATACATGCCGATGATCCTGAAGCCCTGGCTAAGGATGCAGCAGCTCCACCGCGAAGGCGTCTCGTGCCCGAGGTGTTACTGAGGATGGCTAGTCGGGTCAGCCCATTTTAGATAGCAAAAACTGGGGGTGTAATGTGGTTTCCGTTACTAACATGTTCCTTCAAGCAAATGCCTCGAGTCCTTTGTAGTTTTTTTTTTTTAATCCAAGGTGCATTGCATTCTTTTACAGGATGCTTCTATTTATTTTTATTTTATGTGCTCATTTGCAACCAAGTTTATTCTATCGTTGTAATCCAATCATTTCAATATTTTTTCTCGACCTGACAAAAAGATCCAGATTTCGATTAAGATTTTGAATCGTCAAATGGTCTATGTTTTTCTCAATACAAGTTGGACAATAGAACATGTGTAAGAGAACTAGGTAGTTTGTGTAATGGATACACTGATTGGATCTGGAAGTTCTAAATGAATGATTTAATAGCCGGTAATATCCATTAAACGCTTAATCCCTAACGAAGTATTTATGACAAGTTTACAAACATGCATTGAACACATTAAACTATTTTTCCTTCTCAGAAAATTTGGAAACATCCACCGTTTAATTAAACCAAAAATTTTGAGATCAGTTTGAGATTGGAACAATTTTAAACTTGTTACGAATAACTTTTTTATTATTCGCTGGAAACATAAATTAGTTGGTTTGCGAATGCTAGATGCTAAGCAATTATTTAAATCACGTAATCTCGAAATATACATTAAATTAATTAATTAAAATTTAAATCTAAACGTAATGTATTTATCGAACATAAAACTCATTAACTAAGCAATGACAGCCAACCAAGTTTAGTGGTAAATCCAAGTATAAGTTGAGTCACTAGATCGGCGCACTTCCATTTGACTTGATTGAAACCGCATAAGACCCTTCGAGTCACTTTTCAACGGTCAAATTGCATCCTCCGCAAAAAAAAAATTAGATGGATTAGATTGAAAGAGAGAAAAACTTCGGGTCCAAACTGTCATCAAACCCATGGTTTAGGGACCTTTATGAAGAGATTAACAAAAAGAGAACCAAATCCCTAATACCCAAAAGATCTTTCGTCTTCCTGAGATTTATCACTGGATTTTCCAATCCGTCGTCTCAGCTTCGGGAGAGAGAGAGAGAGAGAGAGAGATTGATTTTGGGTCTTCTTCGTCGTTCCAGCCAAGGTAAAAAGCTGGAATCTTTTTGGTGTTTCCGGCTCATTCTGAAACCCTAATTTATCATTTCTTGTTTTCTTGGGGTTTAATGGGGGATTGAGTTGGTCAATTGCTTGTTTTGGGTGTAATTGGGGGATTTTGTAGTGTTGCAGGCTTAATTGGAGCTGGGTATTGGCTGGATTTGTTGTGGAGGAGCTGGAGCTAGGGCTTGGTGATGGGGACCCAGGATAGGGTTAGGGTTCCGGTTTCCGATGGTTCTGGAGCTGAGAATGAGAAAGATCGGCTCTTGGGAGCTGGTGTGGCAGGTGTGGTTGAACCGATGGCTAGAGATGTTGAGCTTGGAGAAGGGGCTAGGGGGTCCGAGGAGGGGTCTGAAGTTGAGGAAGGTTATATTGGGTCCGAAGAATTTGTTGCTGGTGATGCGGATCTTGAAGGAAAAGGAGATAGCGGTGGAACGGAAGTGCATGCTGCTGCTCATGAGGGTTTTCCCTGCGGCGGAAATGCTTCAGGTATGGTAATGGAGACCCAGGATAGGGTTAGGTTTCCGGTTTCCATTGTTTCTGGAGCTGCGAATGAGAAATATCAGTTCTTGGGAGCTGGTGTGGCGGGTGTGGTTGAACCGTTGACTAGTAATGTTGAGCTTGGAGAAGCTGCTAGGGGGTCTGAGGAATTTGTTGCTGGTGATGCAGATCTTGGAGGGAAAAGAGATAGCGGTGGAAAGGGAGGGAGTGCTGCTGCTAATAAGGGTGTTCCCTGTGGAGGAAATGCTTCGGGTGGACACCAGTTACTTCATGATGAAGGTGATGATGGCATGGAAGAAGGCCAGATTCTTGACGACATGGAGGCGGATATGGATTTGTCTGAATCACCTGTCAGGGAATTGGATGGGAAAGATCCCAGTGCCTCTGTCTCTCAACTGGGCGCTGTTGCATCTCTTGAAACCAAATATGAAATTCTCGCCAGCAACCAAAATGTGCGTAGTGGACCATTGTACTCTTGTGTTTATGATTCTAATTTTTTGTCATCTTTCTTGTTCTGATGCTTTTATTCTACTCTCCTTAGTACACAGCTGTATCAGGTAATAAGAGAGCAAGGATGACATATGATGAGCAGCAACCGTCTGTGCATGTTTCTTACAATTCCTTAACAAGGTCAGGATGGAAGTGCCTTACAACCCCTGTTATTCTGGGCTTGTTGAGAGGCGATCTTTGCTATGAACTTTAGCTTGGCTCTCATTGGTTGAATTCTCCGGAGACTCTTTTACTTTTTCCAGAGCTAGCAAACGGAAGCTTGAGGAACTGCTACAACAATGGTCAGAGTGGCATGTTCGGCGTGACTCTTCATCTCTAGTAAGTTGAATTTCATCCAGTTTCTTAAACACTGGTTCTTTTTCTGGATCCTGGTTTTGTTAGTTTTAGGAACTCTTCAAAATAATGGGCTTATTCCTCCAAATTCTAAAGTATGATCGTATATGTTCTCTATTTTTCAGGACTTGAGTGAAGGGATGGAATCTGGTGAGAACACATATTTTCCTGCTTTGCGAATTGGTCTGGAAAAGCCATCTTCAGTGGTAATTGTCCCTGTTTGCTTTATACCTTGTTATCTGCATCCTGTTGTCCTGGCAGAATGAACATAGATATCAACTAGCAAGAATCTTTGTTTCTGGATTCTTGCTTTGCATTTTATGTCACACGAATAGTTAAATTGATATGATTCAAGCTCCTCTTTGTATTGTTTGTCTTTCAACTCCCATTTTCTGATTTTTTTTTAGTGAACTTCTCAAGATCATGTAATAGCAGATGTCTATAATCGTTTCACCTTGGTTTCTGGTTTTTCTCAATGGTACTAGTGTAATGGTAATAGGCTTCCTATTATGCTCAATGGATAGCTGTCTTTATTGTGCCTTGGGCTGTGTTGTTTTAGGCAAAACAAATATCTTGAGAAAGAATTTTCCATGGAACTTGATCTTTTGCAAAAGTATATATCTTTCCATTCTTGGGGGTGATATTTCAAAAAGTTGCTGCAATTCTGGTTATTTGTTTGTACTGCTGAAAAGTTTGTTATGGGAGATTCGAAATCAGATTTTGTTATAATTTTTGGAAGGGAAATGATTTATGAAGGATTTAATCATAAAATACTTCCCTTCTAAATTCAAGAGTTCTCTTTAGGACAGGAAAACTGATTCTGTCTAACTTAAAAACAAACACATGTAAGTAGACTTGCTCCTGAAGATCCGGTTAAACAAAGCCTTGCTTTTTACATCCTGATCCGATGATTGGTAAGTATGTGCTGGACGCAATAGGACATCATTGTTTCTTTCTGCATCTTGGGTAAGAAGTCCTCTACTAATGAGTCAATCTGTATCCGCAATTTGATTCTTATCTTCTGTTTCATTGCAGTTATTCTGGATGGAGAACCAAACAAATAACAAGCAAAGCCGTAATGTGAATTCTCCAGATGGTAACTCAGTCCCATTTTATGATCGTGAATATGCACTTGGTTTGATCTCGGAAGATGGTCGAAGCAATATTGAAGGGTATGCCTGCCTTTGTTGCTAGTTTTTATGCTCCTTATCTTTAGGGAGTGATGCGTACATGTATTCTAATACAAACATGCTTTCGTTATTCATGGCCTGCATTCTCTTAACAGTGGCTATAAACTTGCAACCTCCTGTATTTGTGGGAGTTAAGTTTTTTCATTAATAATAAAATTTATGCATTGTTAAAGCTCCAATGCGGTGTGCCCTTGTACTTCAAGTTTAGCAGCTGCTCCTACTCTTCATAATCCAAATTATTGCCTAGTATCTCCTCTATATCAAAGACAAACTGAGAAATGGATATCATCCATCCATGAGATCTCTATAACATTTCTCTTTCCAGATGTAGGTTCTTCCATCATAATCAGAAAAAAGGAATGGGAAAAGCAATTACATTTCTGTATGATATAGCAAGTGACTGAAAATCTTCAAAAGACTATTGTGTGTCTGCTTTTCATTTAGACCAGGGCCACATTTCTAGACCATATCAGTTAAAATGCTCATGGCTGTTTGTAGTTGATATTGTCTTTTTGTGGACATCTTATTTGCAGTTGTGATAGAAATGAATATTCGTACTTACCCTTCCCATCATGTTATGCAATTGGTTGAAATAAATTCCTGTTGCCGTGCTAACTGTTCTATGTTCTTAACTCAGATCTGGTACTTTGGATTTCTAGGTGTATTAAGTTTTTTGTAGGTTATTTTAACTAAAAAAATTCATAGATTATCATCTTATTCCCTTATTTGTTACCACTTTTGACGTATCTCGGGCTTCAATCTGCGGTATCCTGCTGTTACTTGCGGAGTAGTTTTTTGTTATGTTCTTGCAATTCACATTTAATTGCTTACTTGCTTTTCCTGCAGTGGTTTGGAGATAGTAGGTGATCCTTCCCGTTGTTTCAACTGTGGTGCTTACAATCATTCTCTCAAGGAATGTCCTAAGCCTCGAGATATTGCTGCGGTTAATAGTGCACGGAATCAAATGAAGTTGAAAAAGATGCAAAATTCTGGGTCACGGAATGCAAGCCGATATTATCAGAATTCATCCGGTGGGAAGTATGATGGTTTAAAGCCTGGGGTCCTTGATACTGAAACAAGGAAAGCTTTGGGTCTTGGGGTAAGTGCTTGCAATATTAAATTCCGTCCATGCAATTATTAAAAAACAAAGGAACCATTAAGTTCTACCTGTAGTTTTCGTTAGTTGTCCTCCAACTTCTAATAACGATGTTAAGGTAGCTGGGCTAAATCCTTACTCAAGCTCATGAAGAAGTCGTACATCAAGTTCCATTCTATTTAAAATGCATTTCCATGTGTCAGATCTGGAGCTGGATTGGTAAAATCAGTCAGCTGATTTTATTGTTGTTTTCAGATGATTAAATAGAATTAATGGCCAGGATTGAACGAACTGTAAAGTGGCCTAGGGCACCAAGCATCATTACCAACGGTTTCTTTTCTAATTCAAATATAGAGCCAGGTCTGGAAGCGGAAGTAACTAAATCCAAACAGAACAAAGTTATTGGAATGAGTACCATGTACAACTAGTCTCTTAAACAAAGCTGTTCATAGTAACCAATGCCCTCTGTGTCTTGTACCAGTATCTTTCTCTGGCTTCCCATTGCATGCTTATCTCAGCTTGCATGTTCTTAATGGATTTAGTAGACTGTGCCTTTGTTCTGTGTAGCATCAATTCGTGCTTATTGCTTTATTCCCAGTGGAATTCTTGCACAGCTGTTGAGCTTCATATGTGGGCTGGCCAAATAGGTCGGTTGGTTGTCTGCTAGAGCCGCATTCTTCAACTGGAAGAGTTACTTGTCTCATGTCTGCAGTTTTGTTGTTGCAAATGACAGATTTTTTGTAGTTGTGGTTTTTGCTGTTGAGGAATCTAGTCCCCATTGTTTTTGGTTAAACCTGAGTTCAGGGAAGAGTAGAGACAGTTAATCCACGTGATCCAGTCTTGACGCATAGTTGCTTGTTGATCTGTGTTTATTTTGCTATACAGGAGCTTGATCCACCTCCTTGGCTCTTTAGGATGAAAGAACTTGGTTATCCACCAGGATACTTAGGTAAGGGAATTCTGAAACTTGGCTATTTTTTAAGAGTAAACCGTACATATACTCATCATTAAGTTGTAAAATCTTAAGTCTGAGCACAAGAGCGCATCGAGTTGTGTAGCATGCTGATTTTTAGGAGTTATTTGGGTCTGCCATGGGATAACATCGGCTGTATTTTAGCAGATCCGGATGAGGACGATCAGCCATCTGGGATTACGATATTTGCTGATGGAGATGCCGAAGAGGAAGATGGGGAAATCAGCGGAAGGGTCTCAACTGAACCAAAGAAGAAAATGAGTGTTGAATTTCCTGGAGTAAATGCACCAATTCCTGAAAATGCAGACAAGGAAATCTGGACTTCTGGGCCTTCAGGTTCTGATCCACCGAGAAGCAGATCAAACCATAGACCAACGCATTTTTCGGAATCCTACAGCAGATGGCGACCCCAGGAAGATAGACGGCGTATGGATGTAATGGATGATGGGCCTCCTGGTGTTGACCCTCGGCGTTCTTCTTATGATAGGAATGGAAGGGGCACACTGGTTTACGAAGATTTCATCAGCCACAGTCCACGGGACTCGTATCGCGGTAAACATGTTTCTCCCCTAGACTATGGTTCATCTAGACATGGTTATGGAAATGATAGGGTCAGGGATGACGATGGGTTGGATTACCAACCCCGAAGAAGCCATGAATACGATAGATATCACCACCATGGTAGAAGATGAGTGGCCGGAGGACAACTCGTTTAGTTTCTTCTTCCCCGAGGGTTAGTCATATTTTGATTCTATTCTCCACAAACTAGATAGGTGACATGACGCCATTACTTTGGCCGGTAGACGATACATTGTATAACGATAAATTCGGAAATGATTTCAAAAGCTTACAATATTGCTTGTGCTCGACATTATTCGGCTACGAAGGCATAAATTGTTTCTAGTATGCGCAGCAGCAGCATGTAGTTTCTGCATACATAAGTGAAGCAGCCCAAGAAGGTATTCCTGGAAAGATGCCTCTGGAGACATTGTGTGCAAGTGTGTTTTTTTCCCGTTCTTGTATTCTCGTCAACATTACTCATTCTGTTCCATGTCATAAAATTCCAAGTACGTTGGTTCTCTAAGTCATGGCTTGCAGTTTTGTAGTCATATTCGAAAATTGACTAATCTTATTTGAGTTGGGCAGCATTGTTAAATTACAAATAATTGACAATAATAATATACAAATAGACATCCAATACCCATGTTCCAAAAAATAAAAACGGGTGTTAGATGTCTGATAATGGTATCAAGGATTGTTTTTTAGGGAAGACAATAGTATGAAGTATTTGGATCAATTTGTTGGGTGTCATTTCTGAATTCAGAATCAGTCTGAAAATGCGTTTTATTGGATTAACTATGATCACAGTTTTTGTCGCTGTTTAAATAAATAAAATTTTGGAATAAGTTTATTTAAGTAGAATCATGTGGTTCTACCCATTTTCACTTAATTACATTGTGGTTGAACCTATGTCACTTTGGTGGGAAGACGTTTCTAAATCTCACACTTTTAGCGACTCAGATTTTCCAAATTTGTTTTTTTTACACTTGAGCAATGCTATTTTTTTTTTTAATTTCCGACTGACTTAGTAATAGTTATCCATGTTAGCGTCACATCATATTTTTCTAAGGTATTAACGTAGAATTTTTTTGCTCTTAAATCACTGATCTCCTGAATCTACCAAAGCGAAACAAAATATGATGTAAATGGCGGAGCCTTGAGTGGATAATTTTTTAACTTTTCCATATCAGTGTCACTTAAGATTAAAAAAAAATATAGTGTGTCACCAATGTAAATAACCATGAAAATGTCAACAACAGAAAAAACTAACTATGGATAAGAGTTTGTCACCTTGTCAAATTTATAATTTTGTTTTTCCTCTTACAAAACTTAATTTTTTTTCCTTAAGTTTTGAGATTATATCTTTCCATGGATTATGTTTTTAGGGAAAAAAGTAGTTAATATATAATACCAAGAATTATATACCTCTTTCCAGGAATTACGTTCTTTCACTGATAATTTTTTCCCAATATTGTCGTTTTCTTTTCCAATTCTAACAAATTAGTTAATATAGCTACTATTCTCATCTAGAAAAAGACACTCGCTAAAAACCATAATAAAAACAAAAGATCAAATATCATAAAGAAGAATATAAAAAATTATACGTCAACTTTAAGGCCAATTTTATTAATTAAAGTAATATTACTTTAATTTTTTTTAAAAAATTAGGTTAGAATTCAACGAATTGGATTAAAGATAATCTTCTACCTAGAGCTCATAAAATTTTCACCTGGTAATTTAATTTCCACACTTACATGATTATTATGGGTTATCTAAATTCTTTATCCAAATAGCAATAATATAAAGTACTTCCTTAAGAGAAAATTTACTAATATTCTCAAAATAAGAGCACTTTTCTATTTAATCCACCGAGAGAGTCCCGGTTTATACAATAAAATGAATTTTAATACAATTAATTATTGGATTCGTCTTCTATTCCACATGGGTTTCTTTTTCTTGCACTTGCTCTCTTCATAAATATATATAGTATTATTATATTATTAATTTTCTCCACAAAAAAATTGACAAATAAAAAAAGCCTCCCCAACCCTAATTTTTCCTGTTTCGAAGAATTCTCCTCCCTTCTAATCGGGTTCTCGTCGATTAGGGTTCGTTCTTCGAGGATTAACCGTCGATTAGGGCCTGTTTCCTCGTCGCGATCTAGGGTTAGATTCGGAATTGGACTGTTGGAGAAGGGAACCTAGGGCTCTCGATCGTAGGTTCCTCTCCTTCGTCATCCCCTTTTCTGTTGTTTCTTATAATTCTTGCGATCGTTGTTAATTGTCGTATGTTTCCGGTAATTAGGGTTTTGTTTAATTAAAATTAAAGACGTCGCTTTCGTGAGGTTTTTTTCTATTTCTGTCCCGGTGGATGAGACAAGCTGACGTCAGCAAGTCTTGGGAAAGGGATGGACCGAGGGTGTTATGGTCAATTCATAGGGGTTCCTTTTTCGAAGTTGTTGTCTTGATGACATGGCATATTATATGATGTTAATTAATGTCAGATAGAGAAAGAAATTAAGAAAGAGACTTGGTGAGTGCTTGGTCAACGGAATCTAGCATGCGGGCCCCCCTTCTTTTTGGTTTTCTTTAATTGTTCTGATTCTGTTGATGGGTAATTTTTTTAATCCACCCGGTGCATCGATGTGGGTTGAATTGAAGTGGATGTTTCAGTGAAATTATATGTTTGGATGGGTTGATTAATTTATTGGGATGGTTTCGTGTTTTGTTTGTGATGTGTTGTGTTGTGTTTGTGCAGTGTGGATGCTAAATAATACATGTCTTGCCAAAACCTTGGCCGTCAGAATAGTATGGCTGACTGGCGCAACGGTCCTGATGTCAGTTGCAATGGTGTTTCAAGAATGTAAGTGTGCTTGCATAATATTTGAAGTTTAATGTGAGGTAAGTTGTGAGCTTATGTGGCTATTTCAATGCTTCTGCAGTGGTCAAGTGACAGATAATCAGGGATGGCAAGATCGGCGGTTCAATTGTGTGGCCAACTTAGAGACCATGTCTCCGGTTAATTTTGTGAAAGAGGTACTTGCACCTTACTGCAAATTAGATGGCTGTTTGGGAGGTTTATAAATACAACCACGTTTTACCAAGTCCATTTTGGTTGTGGACATGTTACTGCACCTTTTGCATTGCTAAAAGACATCTGATGAGCAGGGATGTTTGCTTTTCAAAATATCCATGGTCACGTTTCTATGCTCTAGGTGGTGCTTTGTGGAATGGAGCATTGAGAACATTTTAGAAGTTTAACTACTTTTGGTTTTGTTTGATTATGCTCAATGGCTTATGGGAGTGATGAGTTTCGTTCCTTATCTTTCTTGTTTTGAATTGCTCTGCAGGGAGGGTTTAGATGCCCTGAGTCGACGAACTATATGTCTGCCTGCACAACAACCCCCATCTCATTTACATTCCATGGCTTGGATGCAGCAAGTCCCTCTGTTATCACTAGGTGCTACGGAGCAGATGATCTTTCTCAAATTGTAAATTTAGCACGTGGTTCTTGCCTTGCTGGAAACATTCAGAATCTCGGTACCATGGGTTCCGCATTCGTGGGGAAAGTAGACTCCATGTTTCCTATCGTATCCGCGCAGATGGAACCAGAAAAATCACATGTTAGTTTTGAAGAATCCGATATATTTCCTAGCAGGGATTTGGGTGATCTTAATTCAGTCCTCAGACGGTTCCTATTTTACAATTCAAAGACTTCAAAACGGACTGAAGAGCAGTTTCATCACTCTCACGGGCTTCCAAACAAACCTGAGGTTCAATGTCCTGTTGCTAGGCAACCGATCTCTTCTCAGCTCCCTCCTCTGCATCCAATCCGGAATTCTGCTGCACCAGAAAATGCCACGATCTTTCGCTCTGGGATAATTGAAGCGCCACAAAGCTCTAGCATCCCTAATACGGGACAGTTTTACATTGAACATGGGATTCTGCGCACTTATACATGCTACAAAAGATTAAGTACTTCTGTAGCAAACTGCCATGGGTCTTATATCAACTTCTTCCACTCAAGAATCTGCAAAACGGGCGATTGCATCTGTCTTCGTGTCATATCTATTATATCGCATTTTGATGCCTGTATCTCTGCAGAATGCAAGATTTGCAGCCCTTTCAGAGATGCCTGTTGTGCAAATGTTTCCGATCTGAATGTTAACTCTGCCAATAGTTTCACTGAAGAAAACAAAAAAGGATACTTCTCTGGCTCTAGAACAGAAGAAGGTTTGAGCCCTTGCTCTGGTATTTCGGATGGTGACGTCCATCCTTCAAAACGGATGAAATTAGATAATTCCTTGCAGCCTTCAACTTCTGAAGATGACTCTATGTTGCCCGTCTCTACTGTTAAAAACCAGAAGTTCAACAGTCTACTGCCCTCGCGGCCATGGGCTGATTCTCCGGTATCTACTACTTCCTTTGAAGTAGACTGCACACTGTCTGAAATTGCTAAAATTGATTTTTCTGGCTCTAATCAGGTTGAGAATACCCATGGAAACTTGGATTCTGAGTGTCGACAAGTTCCTTCTAGGGAGCTTAACATTGTTGATGAGCTTCAACAGTGCTATGATAGCGTTCCTTTGATTGGACACGACGCTGCTGAACCTTTGAGTCAGTCGAGCAGTATGCCTGTTTCCTCTGAAGAGCTATTTGATGCTACCAGAGAATTCTCGATTGTTGTTGGCAGTGTGGTGAATGCGCCTGAGATCTGTGGAAAATTAATCAAACGAAATGAGCAGCAAGCTAAAGGATTATCTATACTTGAATGTCTCACAGCAAAAGAAGTACAAGAACACATATCAACTCTCGGAGTGTCTTGTCGCCCTGTAAGTGTGCTTTTATTCATTTTCTTCTCACTTTGCACTTTGGAAAATAGTTGTACTTTTGGCTTGAAACTAAAAGCTGTGTTTGCTTGCTATTTTTATGATAACAATTTTCATCTGATATTGCTTGGTACACCTGCAGAATGGAAAGCATGGGGTTAACAGATAGTTTTTCTTAACATGCGTCATTTTTAGTTGTTTTCAAATGGATAGCTTGAAAGCTCTTCTGTTTTGCTCTTTTGTTTTCCTGATGTTGTTTTCAGAGTTGTCAAGCAACAGATTTTAGCTTTCGCTATCAGGTTTCATTTGCATCAGCTGTTTTGAATCTTGTAATCATGCTGTAGATCATGTGAATAGGCTGTTAAATCTCTATCAAAGCTGGTCAAGTAGAATATTAGTCAATTGTTTTGTCATGCAAGAAAAATGGTCCCCTTATGTTTTTGAAATGTCACTTGTCTAGCATGGAATCGTTTGGTAAAACCAAGTCTCATTAAACAGTAGATATAGGGGAAATTTGGTCAAAGCAAGTCTCGCCACAGTATAAAGATGTATTTTGATAAATTAACGAAATCATGGTGTATAGTTTTGATGTTGATTCTCTTTAACAAACAGGAAAAGCAATCTTTGTTGATGTGGTTGTTTTGTTCACTGTATTAATTTTGTCCAAGTTGAGTTGAACCTGCTTGAATATAACTTAATTTCTTCTTTCCATTTTTCCTATTTTGAAACTTTTTTCAGATGATATCAAAGGGGGAAAGAGAAGACAGCATGCAAGATTTCGATGGCAACGCATGGCAATCATTACCAGCTCTTGTTGAGAATAAATGCCAGTTGTGCAAATCTGATGAACTGTTATTTGCACCACCACCAATATATTGTTCATCTTGCCATGCCCGAGTGAAACGAAATACGATCTATTACATCACCTCGCATGATACAAATACACTATATTATATTTGTAACACATGCTACAGGAATTCCAAGCCTAGAACCTCGTTTTATGAGATTATTTTGTCCAAGAGCAAGCTGGAAAAGAAGAAAAATGATGATGAGATTAAAGAACCGGTACGTGAAGATGTTGTGTTTTTAATTTTTCTGGCACTTTTTAAGTTGTGGTAGAACCGACTCCTCACAATTGCTGTGTTTTCAGTGGGTACAGTGTGATTCCTGTAAGCAGTGGCAACACCAGATATGCAGTCTGTATAACAGTGACCGCGATATGGAAGGGAAAGCTGAATACAAGTGCCCCAAGTGCTATGTAAAGGCATTAGAATCCGGGGAAAGTTTCCCGCTCCCAAAGGCAGTCTTTTTCAATAGTCAAGATTTGCCAAGAAATAAACTTAGTGACTTTTTAGAGGAGAGACTTTTTAGGCAACTCAAGGTGGAACAAGAAGAAAGAGCAAAGTCCCTGAAAAAGAGCTGTGATGAGGTTAGTGCCAAC
Source organism: Hypericum perforatum (assembly GCA_012979155.1). Taxonomy (NCBI): domain Eukaryota; kingdom Viridiplantae; phylum Streptophyta; class Magnoliopsida; order Malpighiales; family Hypericaceae; genus Hypericum; species Hypericum perforatum. The sequence continues at coordinate 119,409 of SOPF01028059.1, read as the reverse complement.
TCTTTTGTTCATGTAACTTGCTATCAGCTTTCCTTTTGCCATGCATATCCTCATCTAAATTTATCTTCTGCTGCTCGTTGCAAGCAAAATAGCTGGTTATCGTATGCATGTGGGAAATGGTTAGCAGTTACAGGTTGTAATCTGTTTCCACCATCATGTCATTTAGCTATCTTAGAAGCAATGGAGGATGGGTATACATGATCGTAGCAGAAATCGGAACTGTCCACTTTCACCTGCTCCATTGGTTTCTGTAGTATTTAGACCCAGAATGAGTTTGTTGATTTCTTTTTCTTTAATGATGAATTTTGTAACTTGTTTAACACTTTTTATATCAGCTTCTAAAAGTGCACAGCTTGTTGCGAGTCTTCTCTCACTTAGAATTCTAAGTCATACCATACAAGATTTTGGGGGTTTTATTGGCACTTCCATAAAAAGCTCTCTTTGTTTTTTGTCCCATTTACTTTGTGGGTTATTCATCTGATCACGTGCTATGTTCTTTGATAATCAGATCCCAGCTGCCAACGAACTTGTCGTGAGAGTGGTTTCATCTGATAGCAAACCTTTGGAAGTGAAGCAGCTGTTTCTGGATATCTTTGGCCATAACTACCCTACCCAATTTCCTCAAACATCTAAAGTGAGATACTTTATCATGAATTTGCTCAAATAATTTTAAATTCTGAATCTTCGTCTTTTCATTTCTCAAGAAAAGTTTACGTAATTGCATTTCTGACGTCCCTTTTCCAGGTGATTCTTCTGTTCCAAAAGATCGATGGAATAGATGTATGCCTTTTTGGCTTGTATGTGCGAGAATTTGGCTCAGATTGCAGATCCCCGAATAAACGATCTATTCATATATCCTATCTGGACTCTGTCAAGTACTTCAGACCTGCGGTAGCTACCACCACCCGTGAAGCCCTTCGGACATTTGTTTATCATGAAATTTTGGTATAATATGCTATTTGTCTTGGTGCTCAGGTTCAGCATATAGTAAACTACTTGCATTTCCTTTATCTAACACATTTCTTGTTCCTTTTCCAGATAGGATACCTGGACTACTGCAAGAAACGAGGTTTTGTGTCATGCCATTTGTGGTCTTGTCCACCTCCCAAAGGAGAGGACTTTATCTTTTACTGTCATCCCGAAAATCAGAGGACGCCAAAAAAAGAAAAGCTGCGACAATGGTGTGCTACTGCTTCTGTTTCTCTGCATTACATTCTGTGGAGTGGAATCACACTGTGATGTGGCCGATTCATCTTTATGTTTCTTCCTTTTGCGGTTTGATTTAACTTTAATTGTTATTTGACTAATTGATGCTTTGCTTGCAGGTATCACTCAATGTTTCGAAAGGCTGCTGCTGAGAACATTGTCACTCATACTAGCACCTTGTATGATGAGTTCTTCATTGCTACTGGACCTTATTCCAAAATAACAGCAGCTCGTTTGCCTTATTTTGGTGGCGACTACTGGGGTGACACTGCTGAGAAGATCATGACTTCCCCAGAGAAGGTTAAGAACTCTATGAGGAAAAGAACTTTAAAAGTCATGGGACACACTGACGTTGCTGATGGTGAATCAAAGGATGCTTGGCTAATGCAAAAGGTAATGTCCCCCTGAACTTTTTGTATCATCTGTTAAGACTTCTTTTTGTAATTAGGTTTTGTGACAAGGTAGAAGCAACCATAGGGTGTCTACCAGTGATCCAATAATTTTGCTCGAGCTGTTCGATGGAAAAAATTGACACTGAGTGTTTACCTAATATTTTGGAGTAGATGCAATAGGTGTTCTATGACTTGGCCCCCACACTATTTCTTCAGATTTTGGTGTCTAAATATAATGCACAGCACATTTGGCATGACTGATAAAGAACGAAACACTTAAACTCCATATACCTGTATTGTCTATCTGATGTACCTTTTTCTTCTCATGACCAGCTGGGACAAGCTCTTTTACCCAATAAGGACGACTTTATTGTTGTGCATTTGCAATATATGTGTTCACATTGCCAAGAGTTCATATTATCTGGATGGAGATGGTCCTGCAGCGACTGCAAATATTTCCAGCTTTGTCAAACGTAACACTTCTAGCTTTTTCATGTTGCACTGTCTTCTTTTTTAGTAATTGTTATATTGCTTACTGGCTCTTACTTCTACAGATGCCATGAGACGGAGAAAAACTTGAGGGGAGAAAGTTGTCACAGTTTTAATGGCAAGGGAAAACATCTGCTCTTGAAGGTGAATTTTAAGCTCACCTTTTAACTTCTGAGATTTGTTATTACCAAGTTGATGAATTTTGATACTAGCTGCAATTTCAGGTTCTGGTGGATGATGTACCGTCTGATACCAAGGATGAAGATCCCATTTCTGACAATTGGTTATTCAGCAATAGGCACACACTTTTGGGGGTGTGCCAAAATCGTCGTTATCAGTTTGACACTCTTCGCAGGGCCAAGTATTCTTCCATGATGTTATTACATCATCTTGGCAATTCGATGATGTCAGTGGTTCCTCCTTGTAAAGTCTGTCATGAGAATTCTGCGCAAAACGGAGATGTTTGTGCTGCTTGCTTTGAGAAGGTAGTTGGATTTTGAGCTTTTTTGTGCTGCTTGCTTTGACATTAACAAAGCTTAGCATCTTCAGGACTGGTCAAGTATGTGTTCCTACAGTTGTCTTATTCCTTTCAAATAATTAGGATAAAGGAGCTACGTTTACTTTTTTTTTGTGTGGAGGAAATGGTAGTTAAATGCATCAATATATTTTCCAGCTTATGTTCCCTTCAATGTTAGTTTAGTAGAGAACTCCCACGAGTACCTTTTCCTTGGGTGTATCAGTTGTTGCCTACCACAACTTCTGCATCTGGGTTTTTGGGTAACTTACAAAGAATCGTTGATGTCACTGCAGAAGGAACTACTTGGTGTTTTGCTCCATGCCTCCCGATGTGGTTCAGCTAAGGGGGAACCGTGCGCTGACCGCAAATGCCGCGTGATGAAAAAGTTGTTCCGCCATGCATTCAAGTGTACTATCCGCGCACCTGGAGGTTGTCAATACTGCCTAAAGGTTTGGTCTCTTCTGCAACTACACTCGAAATCCTGCAGTCGAGAAGACTGCTTAGTACCGCGCTGCAAGTGAGTGAATAGTTGTGTCAGCCGCCATTTTATTTTATGTCATTCAAAATCCTTCTCCAGCAAAGTATGTTAACGATGTTGAATTTGTAGGGATATGAAAGAGCATCTTGGAGTTGGTTGCACAGCGATCCGAGACGATTGACAGGAAGACACGTATTAGGACAACTAACTACATGGTTATTTCGAGGATTTCCGAGGATGTGCCTATTGTCGCAACTGTAGATATCTACTGACTTTCTGACCTGATCAACATGTACAGTCCGGTGAGGAAGAGAAACTCAGTACGTATAGGTATGTAGGCAATATTTAACACCATCTTAATTTATCCAGATGGTTATGGTAGGCTTTTAGAAGATAGGAGCAGAAGAAGAGGTAGAGAGAGAGAGAGAGAGAGAGAGAGAGAGAGAGAGAGCTCATTTTGTAAAGGTTATACATAAGTTTAGGCGATACTTTAACCTAGCAATAAAATTAAACGGGAAAGATCTGGCCAATCACCTGGTCTTCATTTTGTAAGAAGTTACAAGAATAAGTTTCTTCACGTGGAAGAATGATCCGTCCTGCGCGCAATAAAAGCAATTTTCCATCGTTAAGTTCTCAATTCAAAAGCTTCTTAAAGGTACATGGAGAGCCTTGGTGTTTCATTTTTTTTGTTTGAAGTATTTTGATATTTTTCAGGAGTGAATTGTTCAAATTTTATCATGTCAAGATTTATGATGGACCACGCGAATTTAGGACCTCTCCTTTAGGATCCTCAAGTACCATTGTTATTTCTCCCTGTTCAGTAATATGCGACAGAACGATGAAATAAACCAACCATTAAGATCGTCCAATCGAAGTTTAAAATTTTGAGACTACTAATAGAAAAGATTAGCCATCTTCTGGTCTTCTCCATGGAAAAGGCAGCTTGAGCCCGATAAGGTTAAAACTGCTGCTCCTTGACCTATCAAATGGCCATGAACCCTTTTGCTCCCCTCTTCGTAAAAGGTTAATAAATAGGTAATGCTGTTTACAAACACTAGCATAATCTTCCTTTGAAAACAAGACTGACCCAATCTCCATATAAGTCCGAAGTCAAAACGAAAGGGCTCACGCAAAGCCGAAGAGGATCATTCTCATCGCACCTGACCTTCAATGCTATCATCAGTCGCATCCGAGAACTTCTCCCAAAGTCTCATCTCAACACTTAAAAAACAGACCACCACCAAAACGACCATAGAAAAAAGGGTTACTAAACTTCTGATGTCTCAGCTACTAGCTTGCAATACAAACATCTTAATACAAACAATTTGGACACTGGAAAGTGCACTACCACTTGAGCATCATCATCCACCTATTGCTACATCAAATCATCTACGGCTGGACACTACTCGATAATGGCTGCCCTGTATGGAGCTTAGGAAAAGCTAAACCTGGAACCAAAGCCCTCCAGCAAAATCAAATCCGAGACAAGTTGCACACGCCATTAAACATTACAACTCCTTAAACTCTACGACGTCACAAGAATCAATAATCCCCTAATGCTTACTAACTCGGCGACACCACTAGGTTGTAAAGAATGTCCAAAGCTTCTTTCCAATTGAAACTTCCCCGGGGTGTTCAGACTCTTCTTCTTCTTCGTTGTCGCCCTGGTCGTCATCCCCACCGCGGGATAGACTTCCGTCATCATAAATGATGCCATGCTCTCGCGTACCTTCAGGGGTCCCATTTACCTCTTCACTCAATGCTGCACTATGAGCCAAGTTTTGCTCATTGGTAGCATCAAAATCTTCGGATTCCTGTCCCTTTTCGCACTGTCAGAAGAAGAAAAGGTTGTACGTCATCATATGATAGAAGTCAGAAAAGAAGGAATAAAAACGGGGCTGCAGGAACTACATGAAAGGGAAGGAGAGAGATCACACCCGTACTAGGTGACTGCTACCACCATTCTGACTAGCAACGCCAGTTGAGGCAGCTGCAGCTGCCATTCGACCACCATCTTCTTGAACACCCACACCATGAGGTTCATTTTCAGTGTTGACTTCTGAAGCCTTTGAGGTTGTGACAGCTACTGCACTGCATATGCATAAAACACAAGTGAGCTGCTGGACAGTAAACATATGAATACCAGTTGAGTAACTCTCAAATCAAAACTATATTATCAAAGCCAGAGCTAAAAGTTCAGGCCTCGATGCAAAAAAGAAAAGTGATAAAGCTAAGAAAGCATCAAAGACAAATAAATTCATAGCGTGCATCTTGTTGTAACTTAGATCTGACAGCCAACTACAAGCAGTATTCACCACCAAAGAAAATAAGGATACATACAACATAATAACTTACAGTTTTGGCCTCCTAAGATTGTATCGAGTTTCAACTGGTGCTTGAGGAACAGCAACTTTTCGGCGTCTCGTCCTTTGTGAACCAGCTGTAACACTATCAGATTGACCATCATTTTCATCATCATTCTGTTCGCTAACAGTAGCTTGGGATGCAGTACTACGATTCCGCTTCCGAGCATTTCTTGAGGGTTCTTTCTTCTCTTCCATCGCACCTTCCCCAAGGATAGCCTTCGCATCTTCAACAGTTGCTTTCATAGTGCCACGTCTACTGATCCTAGGTCTGCCCCTCTTTTGAGGGCCCCGGCCCCGCTTGGCAAGAGAAGGCTGAGAGTCACCCTCAGCTTCAGCCCCCTGGTTGTTGGCCTCCTCCCCAACAGATACGGAAACCTCCACTTCTCTGATGCTGACATCAGATTGCACCATTAGCATGTCACTTGAATCGTTCGCAGCAGCAAAAGATAGCTGCGGCTCATTATCAGCAAAATCTAATCTTTTTGATTGCTCTTGAGCATTACACGGATCAACCCCAAAATGAAGTGCATCCTTGGATAAATTCCCCCCTGCAGAAGCCTCAGTCTGTTTCCCAGGGGAAAGTTTGAATATCTTTGATGTGCATTTCCGAAGCCAGGACACTGGAGATACAGAATGAGTTATGGAGGGTGATCTCTCATCCCTTGGCGGCTCTGAAGGGCCCGTCACATGGTTACCGTCTAGTACGTGATTGTGATCGAGTCTAGGTGTAGGAAGCACATTAGCATTCTCAATTTCTTGGGAAGATACCAGATCAGAAAGAACAAACCGAGAGGTTACTTCGCCACAATTCTTACAGCCTTTGTGTTCCTCAACAAACAAGAGGAAGCGTTCCTTCTCCTTGATAAATTGTTCTCTGTGGTCCTTCAACTTTCGGCTAAGATCACCAAGCTTCTCAATATCTTCTCGAATTTCAAGTTGCTGCTCCTCAAGATGTATTTTGTTTTCATCAGCCTCCCGTCTCTCCTTTTCTATCCTTGATCGTTCCAGCTTTAAATCCTCCATTTCCCTTCTAGCCACATCTCTTAGGAAATCTACATTCTTCAGCTCTTTCTCTTTCTCTTCTTCAAATAGCCTCTCTTTCTCACCCAAAATCCTCTCTACCTCCTCTCTCCTTCCCTGAAGTTCATTCTCTTGCTCACTTCTGAACACCTCAATGTCATGAAGCATTTGATTTCGATCTGTGAGAGCTTTCTCTGCCAACATGGAACGCTCATGTGCCATATTAGCCTCAAAAGACTCTTTTGCAACTTGAAGAGCCTCCAATTCCCTTTTCACATACTCCTCTGTCACCCTTTTTTCTTCTTTAATCCTCTCTTCTTCTTTAAGTCTCAGCTTTTCAAGATTATTCTTTTCCTCACCAATGGCCTTCAGCTCCTTATCAATCACAGCCCTTTTCTCATCCAGCTCATCCCACTCTTTTTCAAAATTTTCCTTTTGCTGCTTCAAATCCTCAGCCTCCTTCAAAAGAAGCTCTTGCTGAACCCTACATTTCTCTATTTCCCCTTTGAGTTCCGACTGCAGACGTAAAAAGTCTGACCTCTCTTCTTCACTTACTCTTAGCCGCTCCTTCTCCTCGCGCATCTGCAGTAATTGTTCCTCATTAGCAGCTCTCAATTTTTCCAATTCAGTCTTCTGATTTAAAAGCACATCTTTTTCAGCATTCATCAGCTCAAGCTCTTTCCGTAGATTCTTCTCCTCAGTCTTGGAAGACTTCTCTCTTTCCTTCAAATCTTTTGACTTGAGCTCATATTCTTTCTCCTTTTCCTTGAGTTTCTCCAGTCTCTTTTCCAAAGCTTGTTCCCTTTTTGCAACTTTCTCTTCCATATGCTTGACTTCTATTTCCTTCTTTTGGATTTTGTTGGTCTTGTCTTTCAGATCCTCCTCCAGAGATTTTCTTCTCTGTTCAATTTCGATCTCCATATCACGTTTCTTTGCTTCCAAAATGGCATTCTGCTCATCAATCAACTTTTGCAATCCAACCTGTTGATAAAAAGTTGATCCCATCAATAAGTTACATTGCAAATTATAGCAATACATGTTATGAAAGCATATTACAGGAAATTATGACATTCAATCACTATTGTAGGAACTCACTTGTTCTCTTTCACTGAGACTTTCTTCCAACATTTGCAACTCTGCTGCCTTTAAATCTAGCTTCTCAGATTTATCATCAAATTCCTACACAATCAAAAAGGTAATGTCAAAATTTTGAATATCATAATCAATATTGACTAAAAATAAACGAAACATACCTTCTCCTTCATCTTTAAAGAAGCTATTCTGCTACTGATATCATCTTCTTTTTCCTTCAATATAGAGTTAGCCTCATTGATCTTCTTTTGTGCCTCCTCCAGATTTTTCTCCTTCTGCTGGAGAATCCTAGCGTTTTCAGTTGCCCTTTCCTCCCTTTGGTTGATAATTCTTTGGCCCTTGGACAGCCTCTCATCACCCTCTTGTAATTTCTTCTCCCATTCACGCAGGTCCTCTCTTTGCTTTGCCAACATTGATTCATGTGTATCTCTCCTGAGAACAAAAAGAAAGTTAGTTACATGAGGCCTGAAATGGCAAGCAAAAGGGAAACAAAAATGCAAGGCAGTGTAAAGCATACTCGGTAGTAAAGGATAAGCGCTCCCTCCGAAGAGCACTTTCTTGTGACTCAATCTCCCGATTCTTCCTCTCAATGTCAGAACTTTTTCTGCTTATTTCAGCAAGTTTTGCATCCGCAGCATGCAATTTTGCTTCAACTTCCAAGGACTTCTCCTCAACACTACTAACTAAAGCATTAGCTTCAGCCAGCTTGGAATCTGCAGTAAACTTGATTTCTGCAATCTCTGATCGCATCTCCCGTAAAGCCTTCTCCAGCTACAGCAAAAAGATATAAATTGAATTAAAGAGGGAGACCCACAAAATTTCTTTGATACGACAAGATCCCCAAGGGGTCAGCTGTAAACAAAATTCCAACTAAAACAACCTTCACAATAATGTTGTTGATACATATGTTTTACTAAATATGAAGGAAAACATCTTATGGCAGGCCCAGGCACTCAGCTCTACAAGAACCATTTCTAAGTTATTTTAGTGGGTCAACAGTTCTAAAATAATGCCATCAGAAAGCAAGGGACACAGACAAAGCAAAATCCATGAAATGATCACGAGAAATAGCTAAACATAAGCACGAAACAGCTGTAAATGGAGAAGAGAAAGTGAATACTCATACAGATGTGAAAATATCTTACATCAAGTACACATTGTTTCTCAACACCCAAAGCCTTCCTTAGATTCTCTTCTCGCTTCTCTGCATCGGAGACTGCAATCAAATGTGCTGCTTGTTCTCTCTTTAGTGCGTCCTTCGCTTCCACATAAGCATTGTTAAGCTCCTCGAGCTTAGAGGCCCATTCTTTCTTCTCAATCAATAGAAGCCCCATGTTGTACTGGTAGTCGAACAGCTGCAACATCAGAAATTGATCAATTATTAAACTCCTCAGAGACACACCTAGTCTTATTTCACTACCAGCATACTAACTACGACGCTTTTCATTGTAAGCAACAAGTCCGATGCATCATAATTGTTCCGAAGTACCCAACAATTAAACAAACAAATTATGGTTCTCAAGTCCAAGAAAGGGATACCCTAACAATAGAAACCGCTCAATCGTAAGCATAAAAAATTACTACCACATAGTCACATACCAATTCCATTCTATGTAAAACCCCAAAAGTTCACAACCCTAAAGTTCCAATCTTTAACCAGAAAAGGAAAACAGAAAACGAACCTCCTCCTCCAGCTTGGCGATTCTGACCACAACGTCACCCTCCCCGCCCCCGTTCTCAGCCAGCGGCTCCGCCAGGGCAACGATCTTCCCCCGGTCGGACCGCGGGTCAACCTTTGGGGCCGGCTCAGTCCGGGGGGTCAGTCCCCGTCCTCCGGGCCAGACCCGGCTCTTCTGGGGCGTGAACATCGCAACTTATCCTCAAAATCCCCAAATTCTAAGCCCTAGAACCCAATCCCCCAAAAAAATTTGAGCCAAGTCCCCGGTTTTTGAAAACCCTAGACCGGACGCGAAATTGATTGGTTTCAGATCCGTTAACGTCTCTCGGCCGCTTTCTCTCTCTAAAATCTCTCTCTCTCTCTCTCTCTCTCTCTAATCTTTTTTCCTTTCTTTTTGTGAGTGCTCGCTCTTCCGCCTTTCCTTTATTATTATTTTTTTCTTTTTTTTCTCTCGTTTTCCTCGCTTTTACTTATTACTCTCCGCTCCAGTTCAAGTTTTTGGCAATCTCCTCCTGTTTGAAATTACCTTTCCGCCCCTGCAATGTGGGTGGCTTTTGTGCCCTGTAGGGGCATTTTGGGGATTACTTGGTGGCATTTTGCCTTTTTCTAAGTTTGGAAACGTGGGGGCCAAAACTTCTAACGGGATTATTCCACCAAGGAAATATTTTTTGCTGTTTACCAAATTGTCCCTGTTCTTATAGTTGAGAAGGGATTTCTGGCCAGGGGTAGTGTTGAGATTTAGATTTTATTCGAGCATTTGAGAATATTCTTGGGGAAGAGTAAAGACATGGCATGTTGTCCAATTAATTTAATTTGAACACCTCCAATATATAAATCCAAAACCAAAATTATGCTTATAAAAATATTTTCCTGTGGAATGTTTTGACATGTGAAAATTATGCATACAAATAATAAAAATGTATTATCTTTCTGTAATTTACAAAATTGACATAATTAAATTCTAACAAACTATTAGAAGTAAGAATAAAAAAAAATAGGTGGAAAAAGGCGTAAATAAATAAATAAATAAAAGAGGAGGCGCTGGAAAGTAATGAATTGGGGGATAAGCATCTGGATGAGTTGTCCCTCACGTGGATCCAAATTTCTATCATTGTGGGCTTCTCTCTCTCTCTCTTACCGAAAGGGAGCTGGTGTGGGCCCCACCTGTTCTTCCTTGGAAAAAGTGTTTATTTGAAAAAAAATCATTTATCTTTTATAAATTTTTACACTTCCCATTGGGCATTGGTAGGGATGGCGATGGGTAGGGTCGGGTAGGGTATTTGTACGACCCTACCCATACCCTAGTTTAAAAAATTGGACTCATACCCTACCATAGACCTTTAAGATTTTTCATTACTAGATTCATATCCTTACCCTTAGGGTCCGTAGGGTCCGTAGGGTCTTACAGGGTCCGACCCTCGAATTAAATACAATATATTTTTAGTATAAAATTTAACTAAATCATAATGAATATATTAAATTTTATTTAGAAATATCTTATAGATCACTAAAAATAATTAAAAAAGTCAATTTCGTAGATTATATTTCAAAATATTTAAGAAATATATTATATTTTATAAATAAAAAATAATAATAATAAGTCTAATTAGAGTTTAATTATTATTTAGTTAGGGTCTAATTAGGGATAACATCTAAATTAGAGTAAAAGAGTAAGGGTAGGGTAAAAATTCATAGATTCATACCATACCCTCAACCCTACCTTTAAATATAGACACATACCCATACCCATACCCTACCATAGACCCAGTCAAAGTCAACAGACCCTCGACCCACGGGGTAAAGGTAGGGTCCGACCCGCAGGTATGGGCATTTCTGCCATCCCTAGGCATTGGGGCACCAACAAACCTACAAATCTAATATTGAATTGGATAAAATCTTGTCTTCCACGTTACTTCGATGCAGCTTTTCTTTTAAATTTTGATATTGGTTTAATAGTACTATTTTGAATTTTCAGTTAGTAAAAAGTCAGAGCGCATACAAAGTTTAGTTACTAGCTTTTTTGGTTTGCGGATATCCAAACCTTAATTTATAATGTTAGGATTTTTCAAATGTGGACAAATTCTGTTATAGCATATTTATTAATGTTGTCAAGGACTCTAACTTCAAACTTAACTAAACTAAAATATTATTACTAATTAATCTAATACTTTAGTCACTAACTTTGATCCACCTTTTGAACTGGGCTATGCTCTTTTTTACTTAGTTAAATTAATTCATTCATTCAATACCAAGAATTAATTAATTGATTGTTGATTATATAGAAGGGACCACTTGCGCACGCAATTTTGTACTTTTGTTTTTAAGCCCTTGGCCGCCGTGACAACACTTTTTGAATCACATGATTAAGGATCATACTCGAGAGTTTTATTTTCCCCATTCCCCACTTATGCGACTGTTATAACGACACTTGTGAACGATACTGTGGAGAGAAAGTTTATCGAATAGTTCAAATTTAAATTAGATTATAATTTTATATTGTAAATTTATGGTAGTTTCCTCAAGATATGTATTTACTATCTCATTTATAGCATACACTTAAATATGCCAAATGTATATGAAAGTTGCATAATGACATATTACTACCTAAATTGTGGTATACAGTATACACGACCTGAATAGGTCCAATATTTTGCAGCTGATTATATTATATTTATTAATTATTGGTTGCGATTCTGATTTCTGATTTTGAGAATCAATTCGTGCTGCTTAAAGAAGGCGATTCGGAAATTGATGAAACGAATAAGGGGATCAGAGAGTTGCGTAACCACTTAATTTCATCGAAATTTTATTTTTTAGTTGTTTCACTCACTAAAAATTGCAACGTGTCACTATAAATTATGTGGCAAATGTTTTATATAATATCAATAAATCTTAATAACATTATATGTTCTTCGTTATAAACCAACCACAAATGCTGCCTGAAATTATACAAGAAGCATGGTTTTATTAAAAAATATAAATATAAGTAAATTATCACTAATATAATGATAATTAAAAAAAAAAGGAGATAAGACAGAAGGAAAGTGTTTGCGAAGATCGAGGCTACTCCGCTCCAAGAGAGTTGGTGAGAAAAGAAGGGGGCTGCGGACTTGGATTTGTACTTCCGCGAAGAAGTATGTAACTTGCTGGGGAAGAAAACGAAAATAATCAAACAATTCTCTTTTAGGTTAAATTGCTCGCAGACTTACTGTTAAGTTACGATATTTGTATTCTTGTATTATCTACTTATTTTAAGATGTATTTTCATGATATTTGAACTCCAAATTTTCTTAAATTGATTTAAGTTTATTACTCATTTGATTATCAACTCTCATTTTTAGGTTGAATACCCGAAGTTAGTCTCTCTAGGAACAAAAAAAAAAAGCGAATAACGCGAAATAAGATCATCTTGTGTAATACCCGCAGTGAATGAATGAAATATGTTGTTACTGAATATATAATTCGATAAATCCACGATTTAGGCAGTTTAATTCAATCACAAATTTAGGCGATTAAGATTTCATTTTCTTCATGAATCTTTTAAGGTTGGGGGATTAGTATGATATTCTATTGTACTGTTTTTTTATAAATAAACTTTTTTATTCCTCAAAAAACCCGCCAATGAGTAATCTTTGGAAATTAGCGATGGTTCCACCTGGAAAAACCTTTAAAAATCAGAAAGTGAAATGTTCAAGGATAAGACTGAAGATCCTCATAGTGTACGGTATGGGTCTCATAAAAAAACTTTAGGGTCTGATATGGATCCAATATTAAATAGACACTAAATTAAATTACACTGGATCCTCATTATTTTGGTCCTTTTTAAATTATAGAGCAATATCAAAATACGGTATAAAAAAATGGACTCTTCCGAATTGTTTTACTGATGACCAGGATCAACTGGAAATTAACATCCAATTGGATTGGATCCGGTTCTCAATTACAGATAGAGAACGTGAAAATATATACCGATACCAATCAACAATATTTGAATCACTATTCTTATCGTTGATTTTCATAATACTTAGGAAAAAAATAAACCATGTCGAACCCACATTATAAAATCCCAACAATTTAGAACCGTTGTAAAATTTTCCGCACGGGTAGACCAAATTCGCTGATACCACAAATAAGATGCTGAAGTTGGATGACTGTATCCTCAGATATTAGGAAGAGCAGAAATTCACTGACATTCAACATGAAGTAACAACTGTTTCAACTTTCACGTGATGAAGAGAGGTATTCACTGCTATTTAGACAACTGTTTCACGGTGCTCGGATTAGATGAAACTAGGACAGGCCGGGCCTTTCGAGAGGCCGAGGCGAACTTCCATACCGTGGTGCATGTCCAGAGGCCTCACACTTTCAGAATCATGCGGCACTGCAACAATTGACATCAGTGTCATCAGTACGCACATACCATATTTGTAATCAAAGTATTTAGCTATTCGATTGCAAAAATCAATCAAATTCAACTTTATGGTGTGGAAAGAAAAACCTGGCTCTTGTCAAAAAGTTTGTACATCAGTGCCATACGGGGAATATTTGACTCCAAATTATTAGACTCACAAAGATTTCGCAACAAGGTGGAAGCAATATATCACAAGTCTAAGCTCGCTCAGCAAGGCAGGAATTCCCACAACATGAATTTAGCTATATGATTGTGCAAAGAGACTTCCAAAGGGTATACGGCAAATATTTGATTACCAAATCAATGGAAAAATGTTGAATAACAAAACTAAACAACATAGTAAGGTGTTCGGAAGAACTTGTATTACCATTCAGGTAATCCTCAAAAGCAAAACTATCCAACTCTCCTGTTGCCGATTCCAGTCCAAGCATGGATGACGGAATCGGCCCAGGTGGCCTCTGAAATCTGCAAATTATCACATAAAATGGGTTAACAGAAAGTCGACTGCACGAACTGACAAGAAAGCTGTTCACAACTTCCAGCTGCACACCTTTGAGCTTTCAATGCAAATGCTGGTATTAAGTATTAACACATCCATTTCCAAATTCTGCCCGCAAAGTGAAAATCCAATCCATACCGCTCAATCCAGACAGTAAAATATTGTTCCCAAGATTTGCAGAAAGAAAAAAAGCAATCTTAACCTACATGTGATAGCTTTGAAACAAAATCATGTCTAGAAGATTTAGCGGTAGGTTGCGTTCATTAATGGGCAAGTCTCAATTTTCATAACAGAAACCCTTTTGCCAAAAATGGCAGCTCGACAGAGGATCAGTAAAGTTGCATGTGAACCCCCTTGACTATAACAATTCAAGTCTAAAAGTCCAAAAGCAAGCACTCTAAGCTAATATTTGATACTGCAATAGGAAATAAAAACCAAGTCACGACGTTAGATACAGATTACTTTGCTGCAACTTGCAAGACAGGGCCAAAATAGATTCGCAATATTTATTTGGAAGGAATGCTCACATTACTGAGGTGCCATAGACTCATAGTTGATGAGCTTGATTGCAGTCAGCAACACTTTTTCTAGATGTTCATGGAGTAAATGCCAGTAATTTATTTTTCCAAACAAATCATTTGACCCTAACAGACGACAAGTACTCTGACCAGTTTCCAGAAAATTACCACAACTTATAAGATACCTGTCATCACAGTATATTCATCAAACTATACCCAGAGCCCAGTCAACTGCCAACAGACAGACCAACAACACCAAGACAACAACCACACAATCACCTTCTCCATCCCAATACTACGAGACCAATTTCCCTTCAACCACCACTATAGCTGCCGTACGATATGGCTGTGATTCCAGACACCGAATGGAATTCATTAACCTCGGTACTTGTCTAAACAACACCTCCCACATACAAATTCCGATTCAACTAGCAACTATATGGCAGTGACTGCAGACACTGGACAAAACGTGTACTTATCTAAACAATTAACAACGGCGACGACATACGAACAAGCTTGTTCTTTTCCGACTCTACACGATTCCTCGAGTCAGAACCAAGCTTCCAACTAGCAAAACTAAATTAAAAAATCAACAAAGCGCATACCGGGAAAGGATTTGCCGATCGAGACTCATCTTCATCGGGAGGGCCGACCCGCACGTGTTGGCTATCACTTTCCTCTTCATCTCCTCCTGAATATTAACCGCCTGAAAAAAAAACCCAATTCGAAACAATTTTATCAAACGAGCTTACGGTGCAAAACCCTAGCAGCAGCCAAACCCCTCCAAAGAACCCCAACTAACCAAAAAAAATTCAAATTAAACAGAGATAGAGAGAGGGGCGATGAAGTTTAGGGTTAGGGTTCGGAGCTGACCGATCGGTAGGCAGACTCGAGAGGGTGGGACCCGACGAGGTCGCTCCTGACGTTATGGAGGCCGAAACGGAGCGTGTCGTTCTGGATCCCTCCGATCTCGTGGGCGATTGTCTTCTCTCCTTCCATTATTCTACCTTCTCCTTCCAAAAAAAATCTCTTTTTTTGCTTGATTTGTTTTTATCTCTTTCTGCGACTAAATACTAAACACTAAATATAAGAGCAAATAAGAAACGAAAGAGGAGTAAATTTGTTGGTCAAGCAATGCAAGAGACCGGTTCGAAAGCCTATGCGACGCCGTTTGTGAGCCTTGTTTAGACTACTCGTTGTCTGTATTACTCGACCGACTAATAAAAATGTTACGACTGTCAATTAGTCGAACAGCTGGTGGGCATAGGCGAAACAACTGGTCGTTTGCAATTGAAGAATGAGAGTTGCACAGTGGCGTGACTTAACAGCTGACAATCCATTATTGGCTAAAGTGTACACGTCATTAGAGTGGGAATAGGCGGAAAAGGTGATAACCGTCATTGTAACAATTGCATATAAGAACTCAGTATTCTTTGTAATTGATCATCCAGTTAATAATACTCTACAATTTCCTTCTCAAATTCTCTCTCTCTTTCTCTCTCTCTCTTTCCCTCTCTATCTTCTTCTTCTTTTTCGATCAAGAACGTAACAAGTGGTATCAGAGCAGTTTCTTCCGCCATGGATACGCGTTGGAAATCAGTGGACGAGCAATTCCGAAAGATCGATGAAAAGTTTGCAACTTTGGCTGAAGTAACCGACAAGAATAATCAAGAACATCAAGAACGGTTTGATAAGCTAGAAAAGGCACAGCAAGAAATGTTCGAGTGGCTTAGGAAGGAGATTGGAGACAGGGGAATACTGGGGGCGGCTCCGGTGACAGTTGTGTCATCTTCCCTGAATGGGTCCGTGCCTCAGGAGGTGGTTTCCGAAGCTGTTCCATCATCAACTTTCTTCAAGAAAGATGGAACACCAACTCTAAGGTTAGACTTTCCCATTTTTACACCTTTGAACCCTAGAGCTTGGATTAGGAAGTGCGAAAAGTTCTTTTCAGTCTATAAAATAGAGGATAACCGAAGAGTGGAGATGGCCAGCCTTCAATTAGATAAGGTAGCGGAGACCTGGTTTGATGGTTGGAGTTTTCAAGCCAAGGAAACAGGATGGAAGCAATTCGTAGATGGGTTGTGTCAGAGGTTTGGTAACCGTAACCTTGGTGGTGTTGTAGAGGAGTTCAATCATTTAAGGCAATCGGGCAGCATTGAGGATTATGTGAGGAAGTTTGAGGAGTTGAGGGGCTTGATGTTGAGGGAGAACCCCACACTTTCCGAAACTTACTTCACTCACTCGTTTGTTGGTGGACTTTCGGACCAGCTTAAGCCTCTCGTGAGGACTCATGCTCCTGTCAAATTGAGCGATGCTATTGAGAAGGCACAATTGCACGAGTTGGCATGTAAGGCTAGCCAGAAGTCTTATGGGAATCGAAATGCAACAGGAAGTTTGAATTTTGTTCATCGAGGGGGAACGGGCAATTTATCGAACACTTGGTAGGCTAACAATGGACCCAAAATTCTCAGACAACAAGGACCTCACAATGCGGGGTGGAAGAAGAAGGAAGCAAATCCGAATTGTTATACTTGTGGGGAACCTTGGATTAGAGGGCATGTTTGTAAGTATAAAAAGAGGTTGTGCACATGCTAGACAATGATGAGAACCTTTGTGACGATGAAGAAGCTGTAGATGAATCAGCAGGGGAAGTGGCTGAGTTGTCCATGCATGCGATCAATGGTAGTATTGGAAGTTAAACGTTGAAGTTGTGTGGTCGCTTGAAGAACAGACCCATTTTGATACTGTTAGACACGGGTAGTACTGCCACGTTCATCAACTCGAAACTGGTGCAAGAACTGAAATTGAATGAGATGGATATTTCTGGGTTGATTATCTCATTGGCGGATGGCTCGCGTGTCTCGTGCTCCAGCTTGTGTCCGGGCATTACGTGGGAAATGAGTGGCAATAACTTCACTTTTGATTTTCGAGTTTTGGACTTAGGGACTTATGATTTAGTACTCAGTACGGATTGGATGCAAGGTTATAATCCAGTGCTATTTGATTTCATCAAAGCTGAAGCTACCATCAGGAATAAGGGCGTGAAATTGTTCTAAAAGGTTATCGAAGCAATAAAGCCGAGGGAGGCGCAGAGCTCAGTATGTTAACAGCAGTCGAGATAAACCAGGGGATGATCGAGGATCAATTACAGGAATTATTATTGATTTCTTGGTTTGATAGTGAGGATGTTGTGGAATTGTCAGGGATAGATAACTCTCTGAAGTTGGATGATGACATGGGAGCACCTTTGGACCTGAATACTAGCAGCAACTATATTGCAATCATATCAGGAGGTGTTTAGTGAACCAAAAGCCTTACCTCCAGAGCGCAACTACGACCACATCATACCACTTTTACCAGAAATGATTGTTGTGTCCATTCGACCCTATAGAATATCCCTATTTTCAGAAGGAAGAAATTGAAAAACAAGTTGAGACCTTGCTGAAATCGGGTTTTATTCAGAAGAGCAAAAGTCCCTTCGCCTCTCCTATTTTGTTAGTTAAGAAGAAGGACGGATCGTGGCGTATGTGTGTTGACTATCGTCAACTTAACAACCAGACAATCAAGAACAAGTATCCCATACCAATTATAGACGACTTACTGGATGAATTGAAGGGCGCTCGAGTATTCACTAAGCTTGACCTTCGGGCTGGTTACCATCAGATTAAAATGAAGCCCGAGGATGTTCATAAAACTGCATTTCGGACCCACCATGGTCATTTCGAGTTCAAGGTAATGCTGTTCGGACTTACTAACGCACCAGCAACCTTTCAGTCCGTTATGAATGACATATTGGCTCATCTACATGAGAAAATTTGTGCTTGTGTTCTTCGATGATATACTCATCTATAGTCCCAATGAGAATATTCATCTGGAACAATTGCGAATGGTGTTACACTTATTACAGAAGGATAGTTTTTATATGAAGCTGTCCAAATGCAATTTTGCAGTATGTTCGGTGGATTATTTAGGTCATGTTGTATCGAGTGATGGTGTGAGAACTGATTCGAAAAAGATTGATGCAATGAAGAGTTGGCCAGTTCTGAAGAGTGTTAAGGAATTAAGGTCATTCCTTGGACTAACAGGGTACTACCAAAAATTTATTAAGGGGTATGCTGCTGTGGCTAGACCTTTGTTTCAACTCTTAAAGAAGGATGGATTTTATTGGATAGCAATGGCAACTAAGGCATTCGATGAGCTGAAGGAGAGGATTTTTTTAGCTCCGGTTCTCGCTTATCCAGACTTCTCACAGCAATTTGAGTTGGAAACAGATGCGTTAGATTATGATATTGGTGATGTAATGTCATAGAAAGGTCAGCCTATTGCATTTCTCAGTCAGGCTCTAGGTCCAAGAAATGCGGGTTTGCCAGTTTATGAGGAGTTGTTAGCTGTCTTGTTAACTGTGTCGAAGTGGAGACATTACTTTGAAGGTGCGACCTTTGTTATCAAGACGGATCATCGGAGTTTAAAGTACCTACTGGATCAGAAGATGCACATGAATTTGCAGAAGAAGGGCATTTCTAGGCTGATGGGACTTGACTTTATCATAGAGTATCAGAGGGGTGTGGAGAATCGTGCAGCTAATGCATTGTCGAGAGTGATGGGACATGAAAGTGTTGTGATTTCGGTATTAATTCCAGAATGGATGACACAAGTGGAGCATAGTTACGAAGACGATGACCATTCGCAGCAGTTGGTTCAGTCCTTGTCTATTGATCCCACTGGTCAGCAACATTTCAAATTGCAACAGGGTGTGGTTCGTTATAAAGGGAGAATATTGATTGGATCCAAAGGAACTTTGCGAAGAGACATATTCAATCAATTACATGACTCAGCTATGGGAGGTCATTCAGGTATATTAGTGACTTACAAGAGGATCAAGCAACACTTCTATTGGCCTTGATTGAAGAGCGATGTGCAACAATGGATCCAATAGTGTGATACCTGCCAGCGATGCAAGTCCGAACATGTGGCATATCTGGGGTTGCTACAGCCTTTATCAGTGCTCGAAGGAGTATGGAAAAGCATTTCAATGGACTTCATTGAAGGCCTACCAAGGTCCGGGAAGATGGATTCGATTTTAGTAGTTGTAGATCGTTTCTCAAAGTATGCACACTTCATCGCATTGGCTCATCCATTCACAGCGATGCAAGTTGGAAAGCTATTGGTAGAGCAAGTTTGCAAGTTACATGGGTTGCCTGACAGCATAGTCTCGGATCACGACAAAATCTTCACGACTAACGTATGGAAGTCACTATTCCATTACTAGGGAGTTTCCTTACATCTGAATTCAGCTTACCATCCTCAATCCGACGGCCAGACCGAGAGGTTGAACTAATGCTTGGAGAACTATCTTCGTGTTATGTGTTTTCAAAAGCCTTCGAGTTGGGAGAAATGGCTTTACTTAGCTGAATATTGGTACAATTGTTGCTATCATAGTGCTTTAAAATGTTCTCCTTTCGAAGTGGTATATGGTTACAGCCCTCCTATACTGCCAGGACTTCGAGATGAGCAACCATCAGTGGCTGTGGTGGCTGAGTTTGTAACTCGACAAGCTCAGATGATCAGGTCTCTACGAGAAAATCTGTTGCAAGCTCAGTCTCGCATGAAGATGATAGCAGATAAGAAGCGAACCGAATGCTCATTTAATGTTGGTGATCTTGTCTTCCTTAAGTTACAACCTTACAGGCAAGTTTCTCTTGCGGTGTAAAAGAACTTAAAGCTCTCGGCTAAGTACTTTGGTTCTTACATGGTGCTGGAAAGGATTGGCACGGTAGCTTATCGTTTGCGACTTCCTGATGATTGTGGTTTGCATCCTGTGTTCCACATTTCTCTATTGAAGAAGAAGATTGGCAGTGATGCAACAACCACGAGCACACCTCTGTTAACTAATGCTGAAGGTCAGTTGAAGTTAGAGCCAGCAGCTGTCATTAGACGATGAGTGGTCAAGCGCAACAATGTGGCTTTGGTTCAGGTCTTGGTACGTTGGTCTAACTTGGACGAGGAAGAGGCCACATGGGAGGATTACCATGCCATCTTGGCTCAGTTTCCATCTATTCGTGCCCTCAATTGTGCTTATGATCCTTGAGGGCAAGGATAGTTTTCAAGAAGGGAAGCATGTTACGACTGTCAATTAGTCGAACAGCTGGTGGGTATAGGCGAAACAACTGGTCGCTTGCAATTGAAGAATGAGAGTTGTACAGTGGCGTGACTTAATAGCTAGCAACCCATTATTGGCTAAAAGTGTACACGCCATTAGAGTGGGAATAGGCGGGAAAGGTGATAACCGTCATTGTAATTATTGCATATAAGAACTCAGTATTCTTTGTAATTGATCATCCAGTTAATAATACTCTACAATTTTCTTCTCAAATTCTCTCTCTCTCTCTCTCTCTTTCCCTCTCTATCTTCTTCTTCTTTTTCGATCAAGAACGTAACAAAAAATTTGAGAATTAGCTCCACGACCTCATTTTATCCTCAAATCACCATGAAAATACCTCAAACCTAGGAGAGACAAAAAATGCGACGACAATGATGTCACGAACCCAATTGAATTGGAGTTCAAGGTTGATAAAAATTGGGAGGGGTTTGAGAAGAAATTGAGAATTAAAGGAGGATAGAAGAAAAGAGAAAAGAGGAAGAGTTTCAGAGAAGAGGAACGAGAGAGAGAGAGATAAGAAAGAAGATGGAGAATCAAATTGATGTAAATGTGGATATCCTTTACAATATTCCTTGTTTTGCTACTTATACTATGACTTATTACACAGTAGTCCCTGTCATATTTTCTAATAACATTCCTGTCCCTGGTGCGTGACATTACTCCTCCCTTCAAAGAACCTTGTCCTCAAGGTTCATGGAACATCAAAAATGTAATATCGATAACCCAATGCAGAATTCATGATTCGCTGATCAAAATGCTTGTGTAACCATAAAAAGAATACCATCTCAGTAGCAATCAGTCTACCAACAACTCCACGGACTGTCAATTGCAGGCATGTAGTACCCAAAATCACAAGAGATTGCAATTGAGATCGGTCCACAAACGTCCACTTGGTTCCAAGTCTGTCTAATTGCAGCATTGTTTCTGCAATAAATTGTAGTGTTGTCGCTGCAATTCGAGTATGCTTTCGAGTTATATCATCTCGAGTCTTTAATTCGATTAGGCTTATGTTCATCATTTGCAACCACAGTGCTCCCTGCACCATATTCAAACTTAACAACACATGAACATAACATACACAATTGCATTCCTAACTATCTTGTATTACCCACTGCTCATTTGGTGGCCTATATTTCCAACTTGATAGCTGCCAGTGAGAAAAATGAAGCTCAGCTTCAAATGTGTTGTCCACTTGCATGCCTCTAGAATCTGGGAAGTCCAACATTAGTAATTCCTCTTTCTTGCTCAAAACAATTGCCCTTAACCTCTCAATAATGTCTACATTAAGATCATCAGTTGAGCCTTCAACCAGCAACTTAACCATGTTTCTTAAGCTGGCACCCATAAGAGCATCCCAATTTTCAACCAACTACTTGAACATCCCATCTTTTTTATCAACAATTATAAACTGTAAAGCATCAAAGACATCATTTCCTCCACCAATTGTTAATGAACTAATCTCTGAACCCATCTAAAATGTTGATCCTGCAGCAATTGTCACAGCCTTGAATGTTTCTAAAATTTCCAAAACTATAAACAAGTTATTCCCACCTAAACAACTCAACTTCAGCTCTTTAGTTGCTCCGAAATTATGAGGCAGCTTAGATTTGACATTAAAATATTCAAAATCAACATCAATATCTAAGAAACTATTACTTCCTATTGCCACTTTCATTATAACAGCTTGTATAACCAATTCAGTAACATCACATTCCCCATCTGTATCATTCTTCATACCCATTTGGTTTTCTCTTCCAAATTCATAGAAAGTCTCAACAAGATGACGATATTTAGGCTCCACCAAACTTAACCAACAAAGTGCTTGAGTAGGCATCAATACCTGATCTTTACAACCACTCTCTACTTCTAAACAAATTTTCTTAATAACCTCGGGTCTCACCAGCCCGCTGCCATCCACATCGTTATGGCCCTTTCCAGAAAAAGAATCTGGTGGCCTTCCCCTGTACTGTCCATATTCACCCATCTCATTAGAAGACCATAACTTGACCGAATCATCTTCTTTTCCATGAACTTCTTCAAATTTGTCCCACCTCACTCGACTTTCCAATCTAGAATCACAAAAATTCTCCTCAAAACCATCTTGGTTCTCTCTTTCATATTCACTAAAATTCTCAACAAATTCTTTGTTGGATTCACCTTCAAGCACATCATGTTTCTCTAAATCAGATTCTTTGTTTGCTATAGCTTCAATTTCACACAACCCTGTTGAGATATGGAGTCTAATGATATTCCAGAAGATAGATATGTCAATAGGGGACACCCAGGATTCGACGGTTCTGAAATCGGAGTTCGTATGAGGAAGAAAACTGAAGTTGAAGTTTGGGCTGCAGAGGGCCAGCGTATGCTGGGTGAGCGAGCGTATGCTGGGCTACGCGAAGGGAGTTCCGCAGCCAAGGCCAGCATACGCTAGGTGAGCGAGCGTACGCTGGGCTATGCGAGCAGATAACATAAATTGGACAGTTTAGTCCCTAAGCTTGTAAAAACCTTTAAATACTTCCTCCCACTCATCTTTAACTTAACTCCAAGCATATCCTACACATAATATCTAGATATTTAGGAGAGAAAAAGTGTTCTTCTTCTTCCTTCAATCTTTGTAAGATCAAGTGTTCTTGATCAAGATCGAGATAGTGGATATTCCTCTTGGCTTGGTATGTCTCCGGACGTAGACAATCTCGTCGAACCGGATGAACAAATTCCTTGTCTTCTTTATCTTATTTTCATTATGAACTTCGTTATGTTTTCGTGGCTTGCTCG
Organism: Hypericum perforatum; assembly: GCA_012979155.1. Lineage (NCBI taxonomy): Eukaryota > Viridiplantae > Streptophyta > Magnoliopsida > Malpighiales > Hypericaceae > Hypericum > Hypericum perforatum. The sequence goes on along the minus strand of SOPF01028059.1, from coordinate 95,808 downwards.
TTGTTTCCGTTGCACGTGGGATCAGTTTGTCCCAACAATTGGTATCAGAGCACCTGAGTTTAGGACCTGGTGGGAGCAACCACAATGGGTGATGAAAAATCTCCCGTTGAGAAGTTCGATGGATTGGACTATGGCTTTTGGAAGATGCAAATCGAGGACTACTTGTATGGTAGAGATTTGTACCTTCCCCTTGGTGAGGGTAAGCCGGGCGAGATGTATGAGAAAGATTGGACTTTGTTGGATAGGAAAGCGATGGGTGTGATTCGTTTGTCTTTGTCGAAGAATGTGGCGTTACATACAGTGAAGGCAAAGACTACGACGAAGTTGTTGAAGATATTGTCTGAGTTATATGAGAAGCCCTCGGTAGCTAACAAGGTTCACTTGATGAGAAAGCTCTTTAATCTAAGGATGTCGGAAGGTGCTTCAGTGGCTTTGCATCTTCATCAGTTCAATACGACTATAGCGTCTTTGAGCTCGGTGAAGATCGACTTCGATGATGAGGTACAAGCTCTAATATTGCTTAGCTCTTTACCTGATAGTTGGAGTGGTACAGTGACCGCAGTGAGTGCGTCAGCATGATTAAGTTGAGGGACTTAATCATGAGCGAGGAGATTCACAGGAGAGAGTCTGGTGCAACCTCAGGTTCAGCTTTGAGTACTAGCAATAGAGGAAGGTCTGAGTCTAGATAGAAGGGCAAAAGGGACAAGAGCAGGGCTAAGTCTAAGTCGAAAGATAATTCGAAGAAGGACAAGAGCTCGGTTCAATGTTATAATTGTGGCAAGTATGGCCACTATCAGAACAAGTGCAGAGTACCAAAGAAGGAGGATAATTCAGCAAATGCTACAACGGAGGATCACGAAGAGGCGTTGGTCTTAAGTGTGATCAGTCCATTAAAGTCTTGGATATTGGATTCAAGAGCATTGTTCCACTCTTGTGGTGACAAGGGTATGATGGAAACCTATAGTCCGGGAGAATTTGGCAAAGTTTATCTAGCTGATGATGAACCGTTGCAAATTGTGGGTAAGGGAGATGTGAGAGTTAATACTCCAAATGGATCATTGCTATTGCTGAAGGATGTGAGGCGTATTCTTAGGTTGAGGAGGAATTTGCTTTCCGTGGGACAACTTGATGAAGAAGGCTATGATGTAACCTTTGGTTGTCAAACATGGAAGATTACCAATGGAGCTTATGTAGTAGCTCGAGGTGAGAAGGAAGGTACATTGTATATGACAAAGAACACTCATGCAAGCATTGATCTTATGGGAGCTACAGACGATGCAGACTTGTGGATCAGCAGACTAGGCCACATGAGTGAGAAAGGGATGAGGATGCTTTGTTCAAAGGGGAAGCTACCAGGTTTGAAAACCGTGAATGTAGGTCTTTGTGAAGACTGTGTATTTGGGAAACAGAAGAGAGTTAGCTTCTCAAGAGGTAGCAGAACTCCTAAAGCAGAGAAGCTTGAATTGGTCCATAGTGATTTATGGGGACCGGCACCAGTATCATCCATGGGTGGATCCTTGTATTATATGACCTTCATAGATGACTCTACCAGAAAGGTATGGGTTTACTTTCTAAAGCACAAGTCAGAGGCCTTTGATGCTTTTAGGAAGTGGAAGGCTCTTGTAGAGAATGAGACAGGTCTTAAGGTAAAGTGTCTAAGGTCTGACAATGGCAGAGAGTATGAGCTTCAATAGTTCAAGAACTTCTATGCAGAGCATGGTATTCGTATGGAAAAGACTGTAGCAGGGACACCTCAGCAGAATGGCATAGCTGAAAGAATGAATCGGACACTGAATGAGAGAGCAAGGGCCATAAGATTGAAATGTGGTCTACCAAAGATATTTTAGGCAGATGCTGTCAATACTATGGCATTCTTGATCAACAGAGGTCCATCGGCTCCCTTAGAGAATGGGATTCCAGAGGAAGTTTGGAGTGGCAAGAATGTTGATCTGACTTTCTTACGTGTATTTGGTTGTGTTGCCTATGTACTTGTGAACACAGGTAATAGGAGTAAGCTTGATGCCAAGTCCAAGAAGTGCACATTTATTGGATATGGAGGAGATGAGTTCGGGTTCTGCTTCTGGGATGAGAAGATTCGCAAGGTTGTGAGGAGCCGGGATGTCATATTCAATAAAAAGGTGATGCATAAGGACAATGAGACTGTAGCTGAGGAAGCAAGTTCTAACAGTGAGATGATCGAGTTAGACATCTCAAACTCGGGTGGGAGCAGATTACCTGAAAGACAAGAGGCTGAAATGGACTCTGAGATGGAGCCAAGATCTCCATTACCGACAGTTCCATTGAGGAGGTCTACCAGAGAATGTGGGTCTCCGGATAGATATTCGCCATCAAATTTCTATCTCTTATTGACTGATGGAGGAGAACCTAAAGATTTTGCAGAGGCTCTTAATAGTGATCAAGTTGGCAAGTGGAGAACTGCCATGGATGATGAGATGGAGTCGTTGAAGTGCAATAGAACTTGGGAGTTAGTTCAACTTCCGAAGAACAAGAAAGCACTGTAGAATAAGTGGGTCTATAGAGTGAAGAAAGAGGCGGATGGCACCGAGCGTTACAAGGCAAGATTAGTTGTAAAGGGATTCCAGCAGAAGTATGGATATGACTTCACTGATACCTTCACTCCTGTGGTGAAGATAACTACTATCCGGATGGTTCTGAGTATAGTAGCTGCTGAGAATCTATTGCTAGAGCAGATGGATGTGAAGACGGCATTTCTCTATGGTGATTTAGAGGAAGAAATCTACATGGTGCAACCAGAGGGATTCTTGCAAGGTGATAAAGAACTCGTGTGCAAATTGAGAAAGAGCTTATATGGATTGAAGCAAGCTCAAGGCAGTGGTATAAGAAGTTTGATGGATTTATTCGCGATATAGATTTCACTCGCTGTGGAACAGATCATTGTTGCTATGTGAAGAGCTTGGACAATGGCTATATCATCCTCCTGCTTTATGTTGATGACTTGTCAATAGCAGGCACTAGTGCTAGAAAGGTGAGCAAGGTGAAGAAGTAATTGTCTGGAAGGTTTGCCATGAAGAACTTGGGTGAGGCTAGGCCAATCCTCGGAATGAGGATCGAGAGAGATAGATATACGGAGAAGTTGTTTCTCCTTCAAGCTGAGTACGTTGAGAAGGTGCTAGAAAGATTCAGCATGCAAGATGCAAATCTCAAGCAAACTCCTTTGGCTGGACACTTCAAGCTGTCCAAAGATGACTCGCCTCAGAGTGAGGTAGAGAGAGCTCGTATGGAGAGGACTCCTTATGCATCAGCGGTGGGTAGCTTGATGTATGCTATGATTTGTATAAGGCCAAATATAGCACATGCGGTGGGAGTTGTGAGCAAGTTCATGAGCAATCCGGGTGAGCAACATTGGGTCGCAGTGAAATGGATCTTAGGTTACTTGAGAGGTACTACTGAGAAGTGCCTTTGCTTTGAGGGCAAAGAAGTGAAGCTCCTAGGATATTGTGATGCAGACTTGGGGTCTAATAATCATGATGAGAAGAGGAGGACGATAGGTTATGTCTTTACGCTGGGAGGTACAACGATATCTTGGGCATCGAGGTTGCAGAAAGTGGTGGCTTTGTCAACCGCGGAAAGTGAGTACGTGGCTGTGACGGAAGCAAGTAGAGAGTTGGTGTAGCTGAAAAATTTCTTGTGGGAATTGGGGAGAGAGCAAGAGGAGAATGTACTCCACTGTGATAGCCAAAGTGCGATACATTTGGTAAAGAATCCCGCCTACCACTCAAGAACGAAGCATATCGAGCTGAAGTTCCACTACATCCGTGACCTTGTAGAGAAGAAGATCTTGAGGCTTGAGAAGATTGACCAGAAGGTGAATCCCGCAGACATATTTACCAAGGTGGTTACCTTAGAGAAGCTGAAGCTTAACATGGCTTCAACGGGTCTAGTGAATTAGTGAATAGACCCGGCGTACCATAAGGAAAAGGAGTTATCAAGTGAACAGTGACATGTGTTGAGATTGAGGTTAGTCTCCAGGTGGGAGATTGTTGAGATATAGAGTCTAATGATATTCCGGAAGATAGATATATCGATAGGGGATGCCCAGGATTCGACGGTTCTGAAATCAGAGTTCGTATGAGGAAGAAAACTGAAGTTGAAGTTTAGGCTGCAGAGGGCCAGCGTACGCTGGGTGAGCGAGTGTATGCTGGGCTACGCGAAGGGAGTTCCGTAGCCAAGGCCACCGTACGCTGGGTGGGCGAGCGTACGCTGGGCTACGCGAGCAGATAACATAAATTGGACAGTTTAGTCCCTAAGCTTGTAAAAACCTTTAAATACTTCCTCCCACTCATCTTTAACTTAACTCCAAGCATATCCTACACATAATATCTAGATATTTAGGAGAGGAAAAGTGTTCTTCTTCTTCCTTCAATCTTTATAAGATCAAGTGTTCTTGATCAAGATCGAGATAGTGGATATTCCTCTTGGCTTGGTACGCCTCCGAATGTAGACGATCTCGTCGAACTGGGTGAACAAATTCCTTGTCTTCTTTGTCTTATTTTCATTGTGAACTTCGTTGTGTTTTTGTGGCTTGCTCGTTGTTTCTGTTGCGAGTGGGATCGGTTTGTCCCAACAAATCCTTCAACAAGAATGCAAGAATTCGATTTGACCAACAAGACTCCATCAAATGCAACCTCTTGTTCATTAACCCTGCATCCTAAATCAGTTTCTTCCTTCAAACCCACTTGACTTTCTTCTTCAAAGTCACTTAGTTTTTTAACAACAGAACTCTCAACATTGTCAAGTTGCTCTTTATTTCCAAAATACTCACACAAATCGTTTACAAACTCGTCCTAATCAGCCTCTTCGTTCCCTACACACCAAGACCAATACCATGCCTTCGCCTTCCCAATCAACAAATCAGCTACTAAACTCTCTTTGCAAACTTCCAAGGATGGGTTAATGTCAAATAATTCCTCGCAAATCTTAACCCAATCATATGGGTTAACACCTGAAAAAGAGGGAAGATTGGGAAAACCTAATCGAGACAAGGTAGCATTTACCTTATTCTCATGAATCTCCAACGCCCACTCGCCCAAGAACCTATCCAAATATCAGCTCCAACGAGGCTCAACTCCATTCACTTAAACGAAGATCTCTAGGGCACTCTCTGGCACTGCAACTCTTTTCGATTCCCTCTAAAATTCGTCAATTTGCTTCCTTCACATGTCAGATTCTTCTCTGCTACTCGACCCATTTGCCTTAACAACTTCTTAACGATTGTGATGATACAAATCCATGCTTTCCAATTCATCTCCATTTAATTCTTGATCATCTTGTACGGTAACTTCAACACTAGAAGACATGAACATACCCACTTCCTCTTCTGGAATCATCACAGTTGTCAGCTCCATCTTTGTTTCCGACGAACTCCCGACCACAGGGATCAGACCCAAAAGACCCCGGCTTTCGTTGTTCTTGTCAGCTTGTTCAGCGATTACAGTGTACTTCTCGTCGACCTTCCGGAATTGATCTCCGCTACCGAACGCCTTCTTGAGAAGTTCCATCATTTGTTTATTCATATTCAAGAATTCATCCATACTTTTCCAGCGGTTGTCCATTGAGAGCTCTGATACCAATTGTCACGAACCCAATTGAATTGGAGTTCAAGGTTGATAAAAATTGGGAGGGATTTGAGAAGAAATTGAGAATTAAAGGAGGATAGAAAAAAGAGAAAAGAGGAAGAGTTCCAGAGAAGAGGAACGAGAGAGAGAAGAAAGAAGATAGAGAATCAAATTAATGTAAATGTGGATATCCTTTACAATATTCCTTGTTTTGCTACTTATACTATGACTTATTACATAGTAGTCCCTGCCATATTTTCTAATAATATTCATGTCCCTGGTGCGTGACAAATGACAAAGACAATGATGACAACAATGACAACGGTTATGAAAGTTAGAAATTAAGAGAGTCTGCTCGACGAAGCCATTTCACCCCTAAATCATCATGAACCAAATCCTTTTGGAATTGAAGGTTTGCTGAAATGCTATAAGTGTGATCTAATTAAATAAAAAATCCTTCGATTAATCCATCTAAATATCATGGTCATCTACTATTTTATGCTGATTGTAAATAGAAAACGGGGTGATATAACATCTGAAAAATGAAGAACACAGCTACAACAATATTTTAGATAGGTAATTCAATGACTTGGTCAATGGTAATCCAATAGATTGATTTGTTTGATAAAATAGTTTGTTATGTTGTAATTCAAATGATTTGTTTTGTGATATATAATGGTTTGTACTATTGTAATTCAATAGTTTGCATTATTGATAATCAATAATTTGTCCTATTATGATTCAATGGTTTGTATTGTAGTTATTCAATGATTAGGTTTGTTGTGGTTCAAACGTATATTTTGTATAATTCAAATATTTGCTGAATTTTGATTCAATAGTTTTGTGTTCTATGGTAAAACATATTTTGGTTTACTATTATAAAATAGAATTGTCTTCTGATATATATATATATATATATATATATATATATAACGATTTGATATATTTGATTACATAGTTTCGCAAGTTATGATTAAGTAGTTTTGTCTACTCTTCTATTTCTGCAATACTATAGTTGATTACATAGTTTCTTCTATTTCTGCAATACTATAGTTGATTACATAGTTTCGCAAGTTATGATTAAGTGGTTTTGTCTACTCTTCTATTTCTGCAATACTATAGTTGAAAATTGGGAGCAACTTAAGAGATAGAAAATCTACAGACAAAAACTATTTGAAACATCTGAGGAACTTGAAGATCTACACATCTTATGAGCATAAAAAAAGTTTTAATGTGCATTATATGCATAAGACACCACGAAAAAGCAATCGCAAGAAACTCATATTACACGCAAAACTTTATAAAACAAAGAGGGGTTCTATCGACTAAGTAAGCAATTGAAGAAGGAAGATGCTCGCTTTTATGTACAAAAAAAGGAGCGAGTTGGTTGGGGGGAACGATGATTTATTTCAAGTATTTTATGGAGAAAGTAGTGTTTCTTACAAAGAAATGAGTTTTGGAACATACTGATCACATACTACATTCGGTTGATTACTCCCATATGCCTATTCACTCAGTCAGTCAATTCTATTCAATAATATATAGCCCAGAGGAACACTGATGCTGGTATATCACTTAGGTAAGCATCTTCAGGCAATTTTGTGACCAGTTCTTAACAAACACATTTAGATGTTTTATTCGAGTTCTTCATTATATAAAATAATCACCCGGGCAAGGTATTTTCTTCTTTTAATCAACTCATACACAATTAATAGTTTATTGTGATACTGATTAAGGACAGTGCCTGATTACTTAAAAATTTTGAATCGATTATTTTATACTTTTTGGTGGCTCCTCAATTTCTTGGCGAACCAAGAAACAATTTATTATTTCTCGCTCTATAGCAGAAGCCAAATCGTTCTATGGCGTCAACTATGAGCGAAGTCATCTAGCTTTGATGGTTACTATGTGAACGTCGAAGTCGTACAAATAGTCCAACTCCTTTTTATTGTGATAATCAAGGTGCCCGGTGGGCTGGCCGATCTCCAGTCGGACAGGTCTGACCAATCGGATGGCCAGTCGGACCAATTTTTTTATAAAAAAACTCTATTGTTTTGAAATATATATAGGTATATAGATAAAAAAATTTATGTAATAAATTAATAATATATAAAATTATACTATATTTTATAAAATATCCCAAATAAAGTATCCATACGAACGTTTAATCTCGAATCGAAAATAAAAAAAATAAACCAGATAATATTTTCCGGTCGAACTGCCAGTGTTCTGGTCGGACCATCCAGTTCGACCGAAAAATCCCAAAAAACTCTCGGTTAGTAAGGTACCCGATCGGATTATCAATTTCTGATCGGTGGAGTGTCCGATTCGCGGTCTGACTGGTCGGACCACCGATTTAAAAACAATGCTCGCCACATAATAGTCATCTGTGTATTCTTGATCGGTAATTATTAATCAAATAGAAAGTTGCATTTATTAGAAAATATGGTAGTTGGTAATGTATCTTGTAGTAAATAAATAATAAATTCTTTGTTTTAATGTCTCACTTTCCCTTTCTCCAATTAAAATTTAGTTGTAGTAATAGTTTTTTTATAACTAAATTTTTGTTTACACACTAAAAAAATTAATTTATGTGCATTAATGCACTTTATTAGACAGATTTGAATTGGATTCGAAATGAATAAGTAATTTAGTATGGTACATAATTTAGGTGGTCCGCACCGATATTTTTTTCAAGCCATATCAATAAGTGTATTTTTTGTATTTTTAGGCGGACCACGTTGACATTTTCTTCAATGTGATACTGACATTTTTTCATGCGATACCGGCATATGTATTTTTTGAAATTTTTTGTATGTTTTCAATATCACCATTTTCTTTATATAATACTGGCCCGAATATATTTTTCAATTTGGTCCTGTGATTTTTTGATTTTTCAAAAAAGCCTCCAACATTTATATTGTTGTATTTTTTATTTTTTGCATTATCGGTATTTTTTCATGTGATACTCGTCGTGTGGGAATTTTTCACTTTGATCCCATAGTTTTTTAAATTTTCCAAAAAAATTTATTTCGTACAGTTCAAAAAATATGATTATGTACCCGATACATCCGACTATTAAACATAACATTTTTGTGTTATTCGAAACTTTTCCAACTACCAAGTCAAAACGCTTTTCTTAGGTTCTGGATTGGATACTTGGAGTTGGGCCAAAAGGAGGATACTAATGGATGGATGCATAATTTTATTGTGTTATAAAATAACGGCGATGTGCACCAACAAATAATTACATGATAAGTTATGAAATAAAATACTCTTGATCCAGTCCAATCCAAGGTTATGCTCCGTCCGTGGATGTCATCCATCGGAGCTGTTCCTGTGGAATGATATGGGTCAAAGTTGCGTGTATTTCACAAAATATTACGATCTTACCCCTTTCTGGGCCCCGGTAGCAAACATACTAATTGCCATAGATACTAACTGGCAAACATGTTAACTGTGAAACTTACAAGTCTTAACGAATCTTAATGCAATGTTTTTAATTGAGACTAGGAGAGATCCAAATTTCTTCTGTTTTTTTATCTTCACTGTAAATTGGACCAAACTTTTTTTTAGAAAAATAAGTTATATCTGCTATTAAAATATTTACAGGTAGATCTTTATTCCAATTTTTTAAATTATAAATTATCAAGTTATAATATTGATAACTTTATTTTTTCAATAAAATTAGGCTTCTTAAAAATTACGTCATTTTCATTATACTTATTATTATTTATTAAATTATATAATATTACAAAACATCTTAGATCAAAATGGTTGTTATCGTAGAACAATGTCCTCCTTTGACTTTTTTACGATTCAAGCCATATATATATATATATATATATATATATATATATAACGATTTGATATATTTGATTACATAGTTTCGCAAGTTATGATTAAGTGGTTTTGTCTACTCTTCTATTTCTGCAATACTATAGTTGAAAATTGGGAGCAACTTAAGAGATAGAAAATCTACAGACAAAAACTATTTGAAACATCTGAGGAACTTGAAGATCTACACATCTTATGAGCATAAAAAAAGTTTTAATGTGCATTATATGCATAAGACACCACGAAAAAGCAATCGCAAGAAACTCATATTACACGCAAAACTTTATAAAACAAAGAGGGGTTCTATCGACTAAGTAAGCAATTGAAGAAGGAAGATGCTCACTTTTATGTACAAAAAAAGGAGCGAGTTGGTTGGGGGGAACGATGATTTATTTCAAGTATTTTATGGAGAAAGTAGTGTTTCTTACAAAGAAATGAGTTTTGGAACATACTGATCACATACTACATTCGGTTGATTACTCTCATATGCATAGATTCACTCAGTCAGTCAATTCTATTCAATAATATATAGCCCAGAGGAACACTGATGCTGGTATATCACTTAGGTAAGCATCTTCAGGCAATTTTGTGACCAGTTCTTAACAAACACATTTAGATGTTTTATTCGAGTTCTTCATTATATAAAATAATCACCCGGGCAAGGTATTTTCTTCTTTTAATCAACTCATACACAATTAATAGTTTATTGTGATACTGATTAAGGACAGTGCCTGATTACTTAAAAATCTCGAATCGATTATTTTATACTTTTTGGTGGCTCCTCAATTTCTTGGCGAACCAAGAAACAATTTATTATTTCTCGCTCTATAGCAGAAGCCAAATCGTTCTATGGCGTCAACTATGAGCGAAGTCATCTAGCTTTGATGGTTACTATTGAACGTCGAAGTCGTACAAATAGTCCAACTCCTTTTTATTGTGATAATCAAGGTGCCCGGTGGGCTGGCCGATCTCCAGTCGGACAGGTCTGACCAATCGGATGGCCAGTCGGACCAATTTTTTTATAAAAAAACTCTATTGTTTTGAAATATATATAGGTATATAGATAAAAAAATTTATGTAATATGGGTCAAAGTTATGCTCCGTCCGTGGATGTCATCCATCGGAGCTGTTCCTGTGGAATGATATGGGTCAAAGTTGCGTGTATTTCACAAAATATTACGATCTTACCCCTTTCTGGGCCCCGGTAGCAAACATACTAATTGCCATAGATACTAACTGGCAAACATGTTAAAAAATTCGAAAAAAAAAAGAGATGATTGAAATAAAAAAAGGGAGAAGGGAAACCACCCGCAGGGGGGGGAAGGGAATGGAATTCCATTCCCCATTAAACAAATCTATCAAATTCCATAAAAAAAGGGAGAAGGGAAAACCCCCGCAGGGGGAGGGGGGGCGGGGGAGGGAAGGGAATTCCATTTCCCATTGTCCATCGAACCCACCTTTACACTTTCTACTCGGCGGACGAATTCTATAATACCAAGTGAGGATGTACGTCCACCCTAAAAAAAAGTGATGATGTATGCGAATCTGTGTCAACCCTTTGGTTCTAACGCCCGCTTGCTAATATAAATACCTTCGAACCGGTTCCTGTAAGCTATAGAAACAAACAAAAACTACTAAAACCATGAATTATGATTGCCTTTTCGTGCTGCCTCCAATTCTAAACACTAACCTGCAGCTCCTCTCCAAATTTCTCGCACCCGGCGGCTCCTTCTGCTCGCCTCAGGACCCACTCTTGCTAGTGTTCTTATGCATCGTCTTAACGATTATCATCTGCTTAGTTCTACTCGTGCTTATTCGCCAGGTGTCCACGGGCTCAATCTCCCCTCTCCCCCTCCTCATTTCCCTAACATCCTCCATCTGCCTACCCACTAGGTTGTTCTGGGTGTTCCACCTCGCTGTCCTGCTTCTCCCCAAAGTGTCGCTTCCTTGGCTCTTTGTCATCGTCAAAAGGCCACCCATCAGGACTCCTGTCTCCGAACCGTGGGCCGAGACGCCTGTTGCCAACTCCGGACCAGTAGCTGGAACCAGTAGTACTCCGGACAGCCATGAACCTGTTTTGGAGCAAATCATTACCTCGTATGAACCGGTTTCAGTGTAATTTGAAGAGTTTTCTGTATTTGTTTAAGTAGTTTTTCTATACATCGTATACTGGCGTGAACCATGGTTTGAATAATTTTATGTACTTGTTATCGCTCACTCACTCGCTCTCATGTATTGTAATAAAAGGAAGAAAATATTAATGTTGGAAATCGGCATAAGTGTTCAATACGTTCTTGATGTTACCTTCTTATAATACCTATCATTGTCCTAAAAGAATTGGGATTCTCATTTTATTTATAAAAAGAATTCTATACGAATTTACGTAGTAATTTATCGGAGTCACTATAAATAAACTCCTGATTTGTTGTAAAAAGTATTTCTTGACTAGTTGTCCTCTGAATTCATTGAAAAATTATATTGCGGGACTTGCTCTTATATAATGAAATTCATATAATTCGTTGAGACAATTTTAACAAATATAATATAAATTAGCTATTCAATCAATTCTATAACTTTGGATACCAGATTATATATTCAAAAAATAGGTTATATAGTGCGATGGAACTGGACTAAACATAAATCTCCGTGCATGGCCCACGGAATTTGTAAAGAAACAACATCACCAAGAACGAGTCAAGCTCTTCTTTTAGTGAATATTTAACTTAAATAATTATGCATAAATTTTGAATTTTAAACGATTTTTATCTTAACAAAGTTTATTTTTCTTTCGAACTGATGAAATTCGAATCAACTAACTCTTATAAATAAAATAAAATGTATTCTCATGTTATCCACCAACAATAAGTCAAACATCGAGTGCTTGTCACCTTCTCCTTCTACGCGTCGTTTTGGATCCCTCCGATCTCGTGGGCAATTGTCTTCCCTCCTTCGATCGCTCTACCTTTTCATTCGATTCTCTTTCTTTTTTCTTCACTTGCTGTTTTTTCTCTTTCTGCGAGTAACTAAATAGAGGGAGAGAGCTTGGAGAAGAAAAATAAGATAAGAGGAGTTAACTTCTTGGACAAGTAAAAGAGACCGGTTCGAAAGGTGAAATGTCGGCATGTCGCCGTTTTCATTGGGCCGTGTTTAGTTGGGCTTTCCTTTCGGCCTTATAACCATTGTTTTAAAATCCGCATTCAATGATAAATTATTGTTAGATTTCATGTTATTAAGTTGTATTTAATTTTAAAGCAAAATTAATAGAGACGTTGAATTATCTATTATTTTAATACTACATATCATCATTTATATATATATATATATATATATATATATATATATATATATATATATGAAGGGGGCGTAAAGCCCAATGATGCTGTTAAAAGATTACTAGTTTGAATATGTATTCTTGATGGGCGTCAGAATATTATTTATAAATTGATGGTTTAAATACGCGTAAATGTTTTTTTGGATTAATACGCATAAATATTTTTCGGATAACTATTTGAATTGCTGTCAAAAGTCTGGAGGTCGCTGCTGCTCCGAGAGCGTCTTCGTTTAGAGTCGGCGGAACGTGGTCTTAGTGGGAGACTAAATGCAATGATTTATTTTCAAATGTTTAATTTACGCAATTAGAATTACATTTCATAATTTTAGAAATCTTTATATTTTTTTTTATCTCAAACAATATTTTTTTATTTTTCAAAAATTAACATTTGAACCATCAGAATATCTTGGTTGACATTCGCTTGTTGCATGCATGTCTGTTGACGATAATGATGCATGCTCGTTAAGAATTCCGTAATTGCATCTGTTATTATTAGTGGGTGCCTGTGGCTAGTTGCTTATCGGAACGGTAAAACTGACGGATGTGACGTAAATTTACTTCGAGTCGGTCTGCCTTGACGGATGTGACGTAAGTTCATCTTTGTGCAACCTGAAACCTGGAATCATTGGCACGTTGAAAAATAAAAAAATATTTTTGTGCCTCCAAAATTTTTGAAATATTTTACGTAAATCATGTATATTTTTAGGATGCTTTATGAAAAATTTCAGCTCAATACAAATTAAAATTGTGTTTCAATTTATTTTTTTACTTTTTAAAAGAAAATGGTATTTTAGTAATCTTAGGTCCATTTTCGCCGGAGAAAAGAGCTGATTCCGGCAACAGGGGTTAAATAAACAAACTAGAGGGGCTGAATAATAAAAAAAAAACTAGAGGGACTGAATCATTAATTTCCGCAAATCCGAGGGGCCTAAGGGGAATTATCTCTTTGATATTAATATAAGGGCACATGCGTCATTCTCAAATCTCATTTCATTCCGTTTTCACTTCCCAATTACACTAATTAGTAATTAACAACAATCCCAATTTCCATCCATGTTAAGTTGTTAACTCATTTTTCCGTTCCCTTCTTTTATTTTATTTGCTTCCACAATTTTATAACACACGCCCAAGCAAATCCCATCCGTACAAATTTACACATGCCCAAAATGGAGGCCACACCAAGTCGGACACCAAATCGACAAAAGGAGAGAGAACATGGTAACCTTGAGGCAACGCACCAGGCCGGTCTTTGCCATCGGAGGTCGCGGAAGAATCGTCCCCCTTTTTCCTGTGTTTGGGTTGGGGGAAACGTGAATTTTGGATTTTTTTGAGCAAATTGCCTTAAGATCCCTGTTCTTTGCTAAAATCACCATTTTCGTCCTTACTGTTTCAAAAAAAGGATTTCGTCTCCCATCTTTGCTAAATTAACACTCATAGGTCCCTAGTGCCAGAATTGGAAAATTTTTCCGGCACCTAGGGACCTAAAATGTCTTCTTTGCCCTTGCGTTCAAAAGTTAAAAAAAAACTGCCGTGAAAGGGGAGGAGGAAGGAGAAAGATGATAGGAGAAGGAGGATGGAGGAGGAAGAGAGAGGTGGGAGGATAGGTGAAGGAAGAGGACAGAGAAGGAAGATAGGAAGAGGAGGAGAGAGGTAGAAAGAGGAGGGCAGATGAGGGGGAGGAAAGGAGGAAGAGGGGGAAGGATGAGGGCGAAGGAGGGGAGGGGGATTAGAGGATGAGGGAGGAGGAGGAGCGAGAAGGAGGAGAGGAGAAGGAGGAGAGGAGGAGGAACATGACTGTTTTTTTATTTTTGAATAAGGGCAAAAGAGATATTTTACGTCTCTGGGTGTCGGAGAAATTTTCTGATTCCGACACTAGGGACTTAAGGGTGTTAATTAAGCAAAGATGGGGGGACAAAATCCTCTTTTCCGAAACAATAGGAACAGTAATTTTAGCAAAGGCCAAGGACCTAAGGGCAATTTGCTTTTTTTTTTTCACTAATTTTGGGAAAGAAACTGACCTCATTATCCAACTGATCTGACGGACCGAAAATTTTTGGGTCAAAATTTCGTTCCAACCACTTTGTCCGACCAACATTTTTCCGGTTCCGTCGGTACCACTGTTTCTGGCCCAGTGACTATTTAAAAACTGTTTTTTTATATTTAAAAACTATGGTGCTTGTGGCAAATTCCTATTATCTCTATTTTTCAATAGCAAAATTCCTGTTAATCGAACAAAATTTTCTTTTTTTATCCCTTAAAAAAATATACAGATGTGACGTGAATTTTTTTCGAGTATTAACAAATACATAGATTAACTATCAAATTGATATAATTTAATCAGTATAGCCTGCAGCATATTTGTTTTGCAGTTGATGTCTTTTATAATTTTCTTATTTGACCGTAGTTGTCAACGAGGATGGATTGGTTTCATAGTGAGAGCTCAACTGTTTTGCATGTTTTGTCTATCATATGGAGGATATATTTTGTATGACAATATTGACATGTGTAAATTTATTTTTTGATTTTTTGGTGAAAACAAATATGAGGTAATTAAATAAATGATCATATTGTCATATATTATTTTTCAACATTGACATGTTCGTTTGTCATATTCACATATTTTGTACGCTAACAATCACATACTCGTCTTATGTATTTTTTTGTAAGTTTTTGAATTTTTTAAAAAGATTTATACATGTCAATATTGACATACAAATTATTTCAATATTGACATACAAACCATGTTATTAATTACATATTTGGAATAATAATATTAAAGAACAAAATATGTGAGCGCCATCCATTTTTTTATTCTGTATGGTCGTAGAGTAATTCTCATCCCTACTCAATCCATCTCCAATTTTCAATCTGCAACTTTCTGTTTGGTCAAATGTGGGATCCCGCCGTGCTGCTAATGTTTCGTCATCAATTATAGACGTGACGGCATTTATTGGCAATTTAGCTGCTCCATGGAAATGTCCATTGACAAAACTGCAAACAATTACAAGTCGGTGGTAGTGTGCACTAACAAGTTCTATAAATACCAAAATGGCTACTTATATTCGGTATCCTCAGCTAGACCAAAAATACAAAAAAGCTACTAAATATCATGAATCACTACTACTTCCTCCTCCTCCTCCTGCCTGCCATGCTAAACACTAACCTACATCTCCTCTCCCAAATTCTCGCACCTAACGAGATCGGAGGCTCGTTCTGCTCTCCTCATAATTCAATTCTCTTGATCTTCTTTTTATGTATCTTCCTAATGCTTGTCGTCTGCTTCATTTTATTTGTGCTTATCCACAAGCTGCCCCAGAGCTCGAGCCCGTCTCTTCCTCTCCTCATTTCCCTAACTTCGTCCATTTGCTTGTCCACTAAGTTGTTCTGGGAATTCCATCTGGCTGCCATGCTACTACTCCTCCTCCTCCAGGGGTCGCTTCCGTGGCCCTTTGTCCTCGTGAGACGTCCGTCTATCGGGACGCTGCCTATGTTTGTTGCCTCCTCCGGACCGGAGGCCGGGACCATTAGTACCCCTCCTCCTGCCAGCCATGAACCGGTTTTGGAGCAAATCATTACCGAGACCTAGCAAGATCAATTGTAAACAAACCAACAAATTAGGGATAATTGTCTTCGCCCCTGGAGTTTGAGGAAATTATTATTGGTTTTGTGCACGTGTATTCGGTCTCATGTGATTGTAATAAAATGAAGAAAAAAATATGTTAAATGTTGTAAAAGGGATATAAGGAGTCCACACCGTTGTAGAAGTCAACTTCAAAAATCCCTATGTTTGATGGTCAATGAAATATTATTTCATTTGATTTACAGATGAAATCCGTACGCTTTTTGTTTCTAAATTTATTCAGGTTATTTCTGTTAAATCCTTACTTTTATTTGTAACAAGTATTTTTGTTGTTGTTATTTTTAGTGAAATATACACAATTTTAAAAAGTGAGATTTACCTCATTAATTATGCAAATATAATTAAATTATAGGGCAAACCAAATTGGTATAAATAGGGATGGTGATGGGTAAGGTTGGGTAAGGGTATTGGTACGACCCTACCCATACCCTAGTTTAAAAATTCGGACTCATACTCTACCCAATATTTTTAAGATTTTTCATTACTAGATTCATACCCTTACTCTCAGAGTCCATAAGGTCTATAGGGTCCGACCCTTGAATTAAATACAATGTATTTTTTAATACAAAATTTTAATTATATATATGAAATTAAACTAAATCATAATAAATATATTTAAATTTATTAAGAAATATCTAATATATCACTAAAAATAATTTAAAAAGTCAATTTTGTAGAGTATATTTCAGAATATTTAAGAAATGTATTATATTTTATAAATAAAAATAATAAGTCTAGTTAGAGTTTAATCATGATTTAGTTAGAATCTAATTAGAATAAGGTGTAAATTAGGGTAAAAGGGTAAGGATAAGACAATAATTCATAGGATTCATACCATACGCTCGACACTACCTTTAAATGTAGACTTATATTCATACCCTATCCTAGACCCAATCAAAGTCAACAGACCCTCGACCCACAGTGTAAGGATAGGATCTGACTCGCAAATTATGGACATTTATGCCATCCCTAGGTTTAAATCTCAGCGGACCACAACGTGTATCAATTACTCTCCCATGACAAAATTGTTCGACAGTGAAAGAACCATCTAATACAATGATCTTCGTGCCATTAAGACATAATTATAATTATATTTTGATAATTTTATAACGAAAAAAGAAAAGAGAGACTATATATTTTAGTGAATATTTTTATATTCTTTTATATTCAATATCAATAACCTTAATATTGATGCACAAGTAACATTCGAATAGACGTTGAAAATAAGTGGGTGTTTGGTTTGGCTGTTAGAGAGTAGAGGTTGGCTTTTAGATATCTATCAGCTGATTTTAAAATATTTGGCAAAAGAAAAACAGGTTAGCTCATGACTCCCAACAGCTATTTATCTAACAGCTATAATTTATAGCTGATACATTTAATGGATAGCTGTTGGAAGATTAAATTACGAACATATCCTTGATTCAGATAAGCCTAATTAAGAGAATTTTTTAATAAGATCTACTTTAAGATTGATAATTTTTTAATTGGCGAAAACATATGGATAACCAATATGCATTATATTAACTATTAAATTAAGTGAGATATTTCTTTAATTGGCAGAAATATATAGATAATAATAATATGTACTCTATTAAATATTAAATTAAGAAGAATACTTTTTTAATTAGAGAAAGCATAGAGATCAATAATATATACTATATTAAATATTAAATTAAGAGAAACACTTTGTTATATATTAAATAATGATGTTTATTATTCAATTACCTTTATAAGTAATTTTACAACTCAACAGTCAGAGCCAATGCTAATTTAGCAAATACTTTTGCAAAAATCGAATATCAGCTATCACCTGAATACTATTAGCCGACAGCTGATTAGTTGACAGCCAACAGCTAATAGTTAAATTTTATCAGCCATACCAAACAGACGCTCGGTCGTTTAGAGCTGGCTTCCTCCGTGTAGAGGCGGAGATGGGAGTGGCAGTGGACATGGGTACGGGCGGGAGGTCTTCCAATGGATTTCTGTTGCTCCCCGTATTGCATTCTTCCCCTAAACCCACAACTTACCGAGGTTTCGTTTTGCAGATGTGGATGTCGTCGGCGAGCTCAAGGCGGAGGAGTTGGTGGCGTTGCCCTTGGAGTTTGACGAATGGACCCGTCTCATCTCCCGGGTTGAGCAATTCGGTTTGGGTTGGACATGGATTTGCCGATCGAGATTCATCTTCATCGGGAGGGCCGACCCGTACGTGTTGGATATCACTTTCCTCTGAATATTAACCCTAGCAACAGCCAAACCCCTCCAAAGAACCCAACTAACAAAAAAAAATTCAAATTAAACAGAGAGATAGAGAGAGGGGCGATGAAGTTTAGGGTTAGGGTTCGGAGCTGACCGATGGGTAGGCGGACTCGAGAGAGTGAGACCCGACGAGGTCGCTCCTGACGTTATGGAGGCCGAAACGGAGCGTGTCGGTCTGGATCCCTCCGACCTCGTGGGCGATTGTCTTCTCTCCTTCCATTGTTCTACCTTCTTCTCCTTTAAAAGAATTCTATCTTTTTTTGCTTGATTTGTTTTTATCTCTTTCTGCGAGTAACTACTAAACACTAAATAGCGCGAGGGAGCCGGAAGAAGAAATAAGAAAAGAAAAAGGAGTAAACTTATTGGTCAAGCAATGGAATAGTCCGGTTCGAAAGCCTATGCGACGCCGTTTACTGAGCCTTGTCTGGATTACTGGACCCTAAAAATTCGAGCCCCGGAATCGAGTCTTAACTTAGTGATGTAGTATATAATACAGTATGGTGTTGCACTCTTATAGAGCAAGGTCATGATGATCATTTACACAGAAGAAATTTAGTCAAAAATTCGAATTTTCAGAAAATCAGCAAACATAGCGGGATTATTTACTGAAAACTGTAAAAAATTTGGATCTCCCAAGTGACGACAATTATGAAAGTCAGCTCCACCATTAAAATGCCTCAAACTTTAGGAGAGACAAAAAAAAAATACAACGGTTATGGAGATCGGAAATCAAAAGAATGAGTTCTAGGAGATCATTTTATCCTCAAATCACCATGAAAATATCTTAAACCTAAGAGAGAGAAGAAACGGGACGATGATGGCAATGACAACAATCATGAAAGTCAGAAATCAACGGAATCAGCTTTGAAGCCATTTCATCCCCAAATCACCATGAACCATTGTCTAACTAAACATAAAATCACCATTATTATTCTGCAATTAGAAGTTTGTTGAAATGTTAAAACCACCATTATGTGATCTAACTAAACATAAAATCCATCGATTAATCCATTGAAATATGATGGTTAACTATGATTTTATGCTAACCTGGAGTAGCAAGCGCGTGATATAGCATCTGAAAATGAAAAACACTACTCAATATTTCTGATATGCCGTACAGAATAGGTAATTCAATGATTTGGCCAATGTTAATTCAATGGTTTGGTTTGGTACACATTATTTACTTTCAATAGTAGACAATTATATATAGCAGTGGAGTCTAGCTTTATCTCTTATGATATAATTATAGTATTGCAAAATACATTATAGAATCTTTAATATTTAAAGTTTTTTGAAAATGAAATATTAGAGAATCTTTAATATTTATAAATAAAACTATTAGATTCTCAACCAACTATAAAATAAGGGTAAATTACTCTCAGGTCACTGAGTTATGGCCATTTTTGTGGTAAGGTCTCTGAATAATTTGAATTGTAAAAGTCCTTATTTTTTGAATTATTATTAGTCTCGGGTCCCTAAAATAACTGAGATGATGTCATCAATCAATTTTTTGATTTTTTTCACGAAAAATGACTAAATACCCTTACATAAAAAAACAAAATAAAATTCATCTTCATCTCTCTTCATCTTCAATCTTCATATTCAACCTTCATCTTTCAACCTGATGAACATGAAGAATAACAAACCCAGAAAATTTGGAAAAATAAAAGCATTCAAGAATCTGAATCCAAACCATAATCAAATTCAATCTCAAACCATAATCAAATTCAATCGCAAAACAATGACTATTAATTAAATCCAAACTACTAATAACCTCAAAACCAAAAGTAAATCGGAAATAAAAACTCTAGATCCGAGCGACAGTATACCTTGAACTTCGTTCTTGAGTTGATTGAGCTCTACCTTGACCAGATCAGAACCATTGTCAGCATCGAAGGATCTCCGCCTTATGAAACACAAAACCTGAGCCCGATAAAGATGCTTTCTAGATGAGGCTGTGTTCTCGTCGACTCTGACAATCGTGAGCCTAACTCTAATGGGGACAATTGAGAGTCCCCTAGCACGGAAGATGACACCCACACCAAGGCAGAGTACACCATCGCCAGATCAATCTCTGGAAACCTAATTTCTCCTAACCGCTTAATCTAAACCTAAATGACAAACCTACGAGCGAAGGGGGCCTGAGTGGTCGGGGCCATCGTCTTTATGGAGAATGAACATTGATGTACGGAGAGAGGGGGAAATAGAGAGAAGGAGGAGAACCCGAAGAATTTGTCAGTGTCGAGGTCATCGTCTGCTGTGTGGGGGCCCTCGTCTAGGAGTTGTTCCCTCTTGGTCTCGGCAGTGAGCTCCGACCACTCGCGGTGAGCTCTTCAAAGTAGAGAGTGTATCTGAGGTCTTCTACTTGGGCCCGGCGCTGAGGAGAATTATCCCCTATTTTCGATATAGTAAGAATTATCTATAGAGATGATGAAGGTTGAAGATGAATGTTGAATATGAAGGTTGAAGATGAATGTTGAATATGAAGGTTGAAGATGAATGTTGAATATGAAGGTTGAAGATGAAGAGAGACGAAGATGAATTTTTTTATGTAAGGGTATTTTTGTCATTTTTGAGAAACAAAACCAAAAAAATGATTGATGATATCATCCTCAGTTATTTTATGGATCCGAGACCAATATTAGTTCAAAAAGTAAGGACCTTACATCTAATTCAAATTATTCAGGAATCTTACCACAAAAATGACCATAACTCAGAGACCTGAGGGTAATTTACCCATTAAATAATTTTAGCATAGTCACTTAAATAAAATTCATCGGACATAGGCAAGACTTATTCATTCTAAAAGCAAAGGAAAAATGAACTTCCTCTGTGCCATGCCATGTTTCAAGTAGCCGGATTCAAAATTTCCGGTACTCCGTGAAATTTTATCAGTCAATAATAATTAATTACATATTTCACCTATTGATGCGCGCAGAGGATGCGACCTTCCTGGTCCATGGTTTACGTGCCCAGATTTCAGACTGCCAAATAATTTTAACTTATTATTGTTATGAGACGTTGTGAGCCATGTTCATTAGAAAAAATATTTAAGCTGAGACGACTCTGATGAAGTTCTAATATTTTAACCAAAAAAAAAACGAATGTATTGACTTGCCGACTTGCAATAGAAAACTAAAAATTCGAGAAACACCCATCTTCCACGATACTTCAAATTTTCCCCCTTTTTCTCGTTGTTTTCAAATCGGTGGTCCGACCGTGAATCACCCACCATACCAAGTAAAAAAATTACTAATTTACCTAATGGACCAGAATTTTTTGGTCCGAACGGCCAGTCAAACCAAAAAATTAGACCCGGATTTTCCGGTCTTTTAGGTTTTTATCCAAATCCCCCCTTTTTAAAAAAAATTATTTTTACTTCCTTTTTTTTTGAAAAAACCCCCTTTTTTAAATTATTTCTCTCCACCCACTCCCTTTTTTCGGCCTTTGCTTCTTCCTCTCCCCCTTTTAAATTTTTTTTTCCTTACACTAATGCTTAACATTAATATTTTTTAAAATAATGAAATCCGGTCCGATCGACCAGTTGACCCAAAAATTGCCCAAAAAAGCGGATCAATCTCCGGGTCATTTTTGAAAATACTACTTTCTCTCTCTCGGAATTCAAGAAAATTGTATTGTTATCATGAACAATTTATATTCTAAAAAAATATTTGGGAAAAGTCCATAGAAGGTCCCGTGGTTCCACCGATTTTGCGACGTTGTCCTGTAGTCAGGAAATGTTCAATTTGGTCCTGAGGTAACCCTTTTTTCAGTTTGAGACTTGGGTGTTACTCAAGCCAAAACTTACTCCGAGCCTAAAAACATCGCTATTTTGACACCTCCAGCTTGCAAATTTGATCACGGCTGGCAACTTATGTGACATGCTTTACAAATTTTGGCCCACTCACTATAATTAATTATATTTCAAAAAATCCACCTTTTTAATACTACTGAATTCCTAATTTCTAACCCTAATCCCTAAATTTTCTATCTCCCTTCTCTTATTTCTTGCTCTCCCCCTCTCCTCTCCAAGCTTTCTCCTGCCCTGACTGTAGCAGCCTTGACTGCAGCATTCTCAAACACTCTCTTCTGCCCTCAAGGTATGTCCCAGTCTTCCCTTCTTCCCTCTCTCCCTCTTGCTTTGCATGTCTATAACACCCCGTGATTTGATCAACTAGCTCCACTGTACTAACACGGATCTTTTTAGTGTGCTTTGTCCTCACTCGCATGCACCCTGAGAAATTTCCCAGGAGGTCACGCATCCTGATCCTACTCTTGGCCAAATGCGTTTAACCTTACAATTCTTTCAGGATATGTACCCGAAAAGAAGGTGCACCTTGTTTGTATACATAGTAATAATCAAATCACTTTAGGAAACACGAAACTAGCTAGCAAGGCGTCCATACTTAGGTTCAATTTCAAAAATGAATCCAGATTAAAATAGTCAGAAATGACTTCACACATAAGGACTTAATACCCATGGATTCGAATTCAATTTTAGAACCAAATCCAAATCCAAAAGTCGTCGAAACCTAACTCAAATTTCAAATCTGAAATCATGTTCCTACGGTTTGCATGTGTTCAGGCCTAAAATCAAAATCTGAGTTCTATCAGAATTTGATTTCAGACAGACTCAAAACGAAAATCCCACTTACTTAATCTTGCTTACAAAACTAATTTGTCTCCTTCTCTGTTAGTTGATCTTCCCTTCGACCCTATTGGCATAATATCAATTTTGGATTTATTTAAGGACTAACAATCGATCATCAAATTTCAGTCTAAGGAGGGAGGACAGTGTGGATGACTTACCCTCTTCGTGCTGAGGTGGTTGGATGAATTCGTTCTCTCCCCCTATGGTTACATGGGGCTCCACACCTTTACAAGTAGGGGAAATTATGATTAGGTTAAACTGATTAGGTCTATTTATATGTCTAACAAGAAACTCTAATTAGGTAAATTACTCTTTGGTCCCTATACTTTTACAAACATATCGAATAGGTCTCCATGTTTACACTCTTAATTTCACAATTCTTACAATGTCCCTCCCTCTTGAGTTAGGTTTTGTTTAGTTTTAGGGTTTCGACTTCCTTTATGTAATGAATGATGAGAGGCTTAGAGTTGTGTTTCACTTTGGTGGTATGTCGGTGAACGATGGAGAAATGAGGTACATTGGTGGAAGATTGTTTGAAATGGGCGTTGATTTTAATGTGAATCGACTTGGTTTTTAGAATATTCATAGATTCTACAAGGTTCTAGGAATACCCAATGTGCGTCTTTGGTTTAGGAGGGCTGTGTAGAAGGAGACAATAGTTTAGTAAAGATATTTGATGATACTCAAATTATGGACATGATTGCTTCCCAAGAGGATACCCACTGACCTATGTATTTGGCATTGAAGAAAGAGATAATGTTGTTGATGTTGAAGAGTTGTAGTGAAGGTTAGATAAGAATCTGAGAGGTACCAATAAGTTACTTAATGATATTGATATTCCAGAAGAGGTTTGGAGTAGCAATAGTGAAGATGAAGTGGTCAAGCCAATGGATGAACTAGATTTAGAGGATGATCATGACTTTTCTAAGGAGGATGGTGAGTTTGAGTCTGAGTCATATTCGGATGAGGATAGTAAGGATGATTGGGAGGAGGATGGGGTGAGAATGAAGGAGGAAACATGGATTAGAATGAAGGAGGTAGAAGTGGACAAAATGAAGAAGGAGAAAGTGGACAGAAAGAAGGAAAAAAAGATGGAGACATTGATGGAGAGGTTGCTTTGGATTCAGAGAATAATGAGTCAAATGATGATGATGATTATTTTCCTGATAATGTTAGTGATTTAGAAGCTGAAGGAGAGAATAATGTTGTTGAACAAACTAAGTATTCTATGAATGATATAGAAGAGCTACCCATTGTAGGTGACTCTGAGTTACATGATGTCAAGCATGAAGATGAAGACATGTTGGATTATCCTTGGTTTTTGAGGAATTAATGGAAGAGGGAAAGGTAGTATTGCTCAATGGTATGAAGTTCAAGTCCCTGTTTCAACTTAGGACAGCTTTGAAGGAGTGGAGCTTACCTAAAGGATTTGACTTTAAGTAGAACAAGAATAATAAATATGCCGTGACAGCTTTTTGTAGATGTGAATGTGGTTTTTGGGTGCATACATGTCGAATGTGGGACTTAACTAGCATTCCATGTAAGCATGATGTTGCGACTATTCATGAGTGTCGCCTAGATCCTGAACACTTTGTTGATCGTTGTTATCAAAGGTCAACTTACCTGGTTATTTATGGACACTTCATAGCCTTATTACCAGATAAAGATGAGTAGCCAAGGACTAACTTACAAGACGTGCTTCCACCATTCATACGAAAATCAACTGGTAGGCCAAGGAAAAAGAGAATTAGAGCTGCTAATGAAAGACGACCTCCTTCAAAACTTTTTCATGCTGGATATCAGGTAAAGTGTAGAAACTGTAAGCAAGTTGGGCATAATACTAGAGGTTGCATGGCTGCAGTTATGGGTGAGACTCCATATAAGTGACGATTATGTATCGAGGTTGTAAAGAAGGTTGCATAGTAATTGGGCCAGTAATCGGCTCAAAGTGATGTCGTTACACCTGCTGCTACTCCTCGTCAAGTTCAAGTCCCTACTGCTGCTCCTTGTCAAGTTCAAGTCCATAATACTGTTCCAAGTTAGAACACCCCTGCTGTTCTCCGAAGGTAAATTTTTTACAACTTTGGTTGTTAATCTACATGAACAATTGCATAACTAATAAATGTGTACATTTTGGCAGAAAAAAATAAGACAGAAGAAGGCTTCATGCGAGGCTTCCACAAGCACATCTCCTCCTCCAAAGAAGAATGCTAGGAAGAAGTCGAGGACGACAACACCAGGAACTCAGGGATCGGGTGTGTCGAAGATGTGAAGAATTTTAGTCTAGCCTTGTGCATTTTGTTGAACTGATGTATTGAAACACATGGAAGTTTAAGAACATGGAATGTTTATGCATTTTGGATTTTCGGCAATAGATTTTTTAGTCTGATGCCATTAGATTATCGGCAATGGATTGCTTTTAGATTCTCGGCAATGTTATGATAAACTATGTTTACTTTTGGATTCTCATCAATGAATTGCTCTTTGTTAACTGATGCCTTTGGTGTTACTTTATTCACACATTCTTGTACTAGTAAATTGCTATATCAAACAACAATTACGTAAATTGTCAAATTACATTGAATTAACAAGAAAATACATTGATATAACATGAAATTACATAGAATTAACATTAATAACTACCATACCAATTACATAATGTGTTATAATTAGGAATCCAATTTTTTGGATGGCCATATAAGTGGAAGTGTGGAACCCATCGAAGGCACCTTAAACAATTTCTGTTTATAGGGGTGTTTTGCCCCTCCTTTCTCACCCAAAAAAAAAAAAACATTTCTGCCCGGTGGACAAATTCTTAAATACCAAGTGATGATGTATGTCCACCCCAAAAAAAAGTGATGATGTATGCGAAAGAGCCCACATGTACGAGCTGTATAAATACCTTCGAACCGGTTCTAGTAACTAGACAAACAAAAACTACTAAAAACCATGAATTATGACTTCCTTTTCGTGCTGCCTCCAATTCTAAACACTAACCTGCAGCTCCTCTCCAAATTTCTCGCACCCGGCGGCTCCTTCTGCTCGCCTCAGGACCCACTCTTGCTAGTGTTCTTACGCATCGTCCTAACGATTATCATCTGGTTAGTTCTACTCGTCCTTACTCGCCAGGTGTCCACGGGCTCGACCTCCCTCTACCCCTCCTCATTTCTCTAACATCCTCCAAATGCCTGCCCACTAGACTGTTCTGGGTGTTCCCCCTCGCTGTCATGCTTCTCCCCAAAGTGTCGCTTCCTTGGCTCTTTGTCATCATCAAAAGGCCACCCATCAGGACGCCTGTTGCCAACTCCGGACCAGTAGCTGGGAACAGTAGTACTCCAGACAGCCATGAACCTGTTTTGGAGCAAATCATTACCTCGTATGAACCGGTTTCAGTGTAATTTGAAGAGTTTTCTGCATTTGTTTATCCTTAAAGTAGTTTTTCTATACCCCGTATACTGGCGTGAACCATGGTGTGAATAGGCAAAAGAGTTCAATACGTTCTTGATGTTACCTTCTTGTAATACCTATGTTTGTCCTAAAAGAAGTGGGATTTTCATTTTATTTATAAAAGGAATTCCATCTACGTAGTAATTTATTTGAGTCAATAAATAAACGCCTAATTTGTTGTAAAAAGTTTTTCTTGACTAGTTGCCCTCTCAATTCATGAAAATTATATTGTGGGACTTGCTCTTATATAAGGAAATTCAAATAATTTGTTGAAAGAATTCTAATATGTATATCAGATAATTTGAATATAGATTAGCTATTCAGTCAAGTCTATAATTTTGGATACCAGATTATATATTAACAAAAAATAGGTTATACAACGCGATGGAATTGGACCAAACATAAATTTTCGTGTATGGCCCACGGAATTTGTAAGACCATCAGAGTAGTATGCCTACGGGGCAACCCAACCCAGGATGGATGCCCATCCCCAAGCAGGCGCCCCTCAATCAATTTTTTTGGGAAAATTACCCTTAGGCCCCTCGGGTTTGCGGAAATTCGTGTTTTAGCCCTCGTATTATTTTTTATTATCATTCGACCCTTCAAATTTGCGAAAAGAGTATATTTTAACCCCTATTGCCGAAATCCGGCAATTTCTCCGGCCAAACACTACCTGAGATGACCAAAATACCCTTTCTTTATAAAAGTTGAAAAGTCCACTAAAAATTGAAAAAATAAATCCAATCTGCTTCTACCCTCTTAGAATCAATGGCCCAGATTAAACAATCTTTCTGCTTCAACCTCCTAATTAAGAACTCGAAGAATAAGTATCTCCCAACCCAGAAATAAACCAAAAATAAATTATTGAAATTGAACTACACAAAAATCTGAAGTTGTCTCCATCATCGTATCAAAATAATTGAATCAGTATTTTCTTCTAAACAATTTTCTCTTCCCAAAGCAATTGAATCAGTTTCTTCGTTTGAAATGCCAAGTACAAAAGAGAATCCCCTTCCAGATTGAGCCGCCACCGCCCACCTCTGTCCCAGCCTCCTCCACCCCTTTTATCCATCCCTCTCTACTTTATTTGGAAAATACCCCCTTCCAGATCCGGCCAAAGAAACTAGATCTGAGTTGATATTACAACAAAGTCCAACCGACTACAACTCTTGTGCTGAGTAAATAATGGTACGAGCTATACGGAATCGTCTCCGAATTGAACGAGTTTGCCACGGCTTTGGGTAAATTCACGCGTACGAGATCGGACATGGAGCGTGTGGCTTGGACCTCACAAAACTACGGGAATGTCCTTAGGGTTTCCAAGTCGGTGAACTTGAGCATGCAGTTGAAAAGGGTGACGAGGCCGGAGAAGAGCTTGGGCTTATCGGTCTCCCGGTCCTGGGGGATGTAGAGGTCCACCACCTGCCCCACCTGGATTACGATGTCGTAGAGTACTCTTTCGCTCACTTTATCGTCTAAATTGCCTTCGGAAAAAAAAATTGCCCAAATTTCAATTGATAGGGTTCGTGTGAGGATTTAAAGAGCTCTGAAAGAGAGAGAGAGAGGTGTTTTATTACCTACGTATATGGTGCAGCCTGGGTTACTGGACATGTCTAAGAACGAACTGCTCGTAATGTGATTCGTGCATTCAATACACCAACAAGAAGAGAAGAAGAAGAAGAAGAAGAGGGTTTCTAAGGAAGGAGATGACTTATTTTTTCAATTTTTAGTGGACTTTTCAATTTTTTTTAAAAAAGGGTATTTTGGTTATCTCAGGTGGTGTTTGGCCAGAGAAATTGCCGAATTCCAGCAATAGGGGCTAAAATATACCCTTTTCGCAAATTTGAAGGGTCGAATGATAATAAAAAATAATACGGGGGCTAAAACACGAATTTCTGCAAACCCGAGGGGCCTGAGAGTAATTTTGTCATTTTTTTTACTTCCGGTGCATGCAAAGCACACACCCCATTCCTGGGCAACCCCGGGCCACGGCTGCAAGTGGTCAAAAGAACAACATCACCAACAACGAGTCAAGTTCTTCTTTTGGTGAATATTTAACTTAAATAATTATGCATAAATTCTGAATTTTAAACGATTTTATCTTAAAAGAGTTTTTTTCTTTTTAAACGGTGAAATTCAAATAAAAGAAATCTTATAAATGAGATAAAATTTATTGTCATTTTATTCACCAACAGTAAGTCAAACATCGAGTCCTTGTCACCTTCTCCTCCTACGCGTCGTTTTGGATCCCTCCGATTGTCTTTCCTCCTTCGATCGCTCAAAATTTTAATTAGATTCTCTTTCTTTTTTTCTTCACTTGCTGTTTTATCTCTTTCTGCTAGTAACTAAATAGAGGGAGAGAGCTTGGAAAAGAAAATTAAGATGAGAGGAGTTAACTTCTTGGACAAGTAAAAGAGACCGGTTCGAAAGCTGAAAGGAGTCAAGGACGCCGTTTCATTGGGCCGTATTTAGTTGGGCTTTCCTTTCGGCCTTATAAAGTTATTAAGTTGTTTTAAAAAACTTGAAAGCAAAATTAATAGAGCCGTTGAATTATCTAATATTTAATACTACATATCATCATTTCATAGATTTTTAAATAACGTTTTGGTTTATTTGAATTTGGTTAGGGTCAGGTTTTTTTGAAAAAAAGAGTCTAATGGTCATAAAAAATATGTTGATTTTTAAGGAATAAAAAGTTCGGTTACTTTGTACATTAGGATGGACATAGAGTTTTTGAAAAGTAGAACTGCACTGGTTAAATCTCCAAAATATAGGGCCAAACTTAGCTCTTTACCTATCTATACCGATCATTTTTTATCATCAATTGGCAAGATCCGTCTTATGCACGAAGAACTAGCAGAGAAATTATGGGATCCAAGAGATTCGAATGGTGCGACTGCAGGGGCTCAAGTCAAGTGATGTAGCAGCAGAACTATCAGAAGAAAGAATGATATTTGCAACTCAACTCAGAAGGACCAAAATGACGAGATCCAAGAACCACTGGACTGAAGTGCAATTTACCATATGTGCGCGTAGTAAAGAGCAACTATCGGCTGTCAGTTGGAAGAAAATGATTAGGCTATAAATAGGAAATGAGAATAATAAAGTAATCTTGATAAAACAGTTGAGATTATTATTTCTCGTGATCGAGCTTCAAAATTTATGTTCATTGGGTTTCCAACTAGAATAAAAGGATATCATCTATACAACTTGGAGATACATAAGATTATTATTTCCCGTGATGTTGTATTTTATGAAGATGTTTTTCCTCTTGAAACCTCATCCATGCCCTTCAATGAATATCATTAGCTTGTCTCTTATGCTCCAGTACCAATTTATCTCACATCTACTGATAATTTTGAATTTGACATCTCCTCACCACCTGCCACCTGTGCTATTTCCCCTGTATATGACTCTGTCTCTGACCCCTACCATTCCTTCTCCTTCCCTTCCACCTGCATCACCATCTTCCCTTTGGAGATCCATATGGCCTAAAACACTCCTCCTTACCTCACTGCTTACCAACACACTCTTCTACGGTACTCCAATCCTCTCTTGTGTGGTAATCTTTGCCAGTCTTTTTCTCTTTCTCCTTCTACTTCTAGTATTTTTCTTTATCCTTTACAATATTCTTTTACTTTAAAATATCTTACTCCTTCTTATAGAGCCTTTAATTTATCTATTGCTCAACATTCAGAGCAAGAGTTCCATGAACGAGTTGTATAGGATTCGTACTAGATTGATGCAATGAATCTTGAGTTACGTGCCCTTGAGTAGAATCACTCATGATCTTTGGTTCTATTGCCACCCAATCGAGAAACATGCTATTGATAGTAAGTAGGTCTTCAAAATTAAGCATCGTGTTGATGGTAGCATCAAACGCTTCAAGGCAAGTGTTGATGGTAGCATCTTGTTACAAAAGGTTACACACAATCTTTTGGCATTGATTACTTCAAAACATTTAGTCCAATTTGCCAAGATGACCACCATTCGCACATTGTTGGCTCTTGTTGTTCAGAGAGGGTGGCACATATAGCAACTGGATGTTAATAACACATTTCTTTATGGTGATTTATATGAAAATATGTATATGACAATTCCACAATGTCTGCAGGTTTTAGCTGCTGACAAACACAAGGTTTGCAAGTTGTAAAAATCCTTATATGGTTTTAAATAGGCTAGTAGATAGTAGTTTGCAAAATTGACATCAATATTACTTGCTTTTAGGTATCAACAATCTAAGATGATCTTTCTCTATTTACACTTTGATCTAGCTTCGAATTTACTATGCTCTTGGTATATGTAGATGATATTATAATTACAGGCACTTCTATGACTTCTATATGTGCTACCTAACAACATCTTGAGCACATGTTGAAGCTGAAGGATTTGTTGACTTAAAGTACTTTCTGGGTCTCGAGGTGGCATGCCTACACATGGAATGCATATTTGTCAAAAGAAATATGATTTAGAAATCCTCAAAGATGCTCGTTACCTCGGATGTAAGCCTCGACACTCACTAATTGATGTAAATACTAAATTATCTTCTTTGTGTGATGATTCAGGGACTCTATTAGATGATTTAGCATATGATTTAGAAGGCCATGCAATTTCCAAAGTCACAGTGGATGAAAAATTGGTTATTGAAGATTCTATTCACTATAGAAGATTAGTTGGAAAGCTTCTTTATTTGACAGCTATTTGACCAAACATCAATTTTGTAGTTCAATAGCTCAGTCAATTCCTCTATTAACCCTGTGACACCTTCTGGTGGCTTATCATCTGCTGAAAAATGTCAAATCTTCTCCAGGACTGGGCTTGTACTTTTCTACACATGGAGATTATCAACTAAAGGCATATTTAGATAGCAATTATGCTAACTGCGAAGATACACGTAGATCAATCACTAGATATTGTGCTTACTTTGGGAACTCGTTAATCTCTGGCGAGCTAAAAAGCAAGACATAGTTTTGTGTTCGTCTTTTGAAGCAGAATATCGGGCATTGTCACAAACTACCAAAGAGATTCAATGGCTGCTCTATATTCTTACTGATATGGGAGTTGATTCTCTTCCTCCTAATTTTAGTTTATTGTGACTACAAATTGGCAATTCATATTATAGAGAATCCTATTTTTCATGAGCGTACCAAGCATTTGGAGGTTGATTGTCATTTGGTACGAGAAAAGGTACAACTTGGACTTGTAATGCTATTTCACGTGAGTACGCAATATCAATTGGCTGATTTGTTTACTAAGGCACTCACCATTCAACATTTTTTATTCCTTACAAGTAAGTTGGGACTAGTGAACATCCACAGTCCAACTTATGAGGGGGTATCATCAATTGGCAAGATCCGTCTTATGCATGAAGAACTAGCGGAGAAAGTATAGGATCCAGGAAACTCGAATAATGAGATTGCAGGGGGCTCAAGTGATGTAGCAGCAGAACTATCGAAAGAATGAATGATATTTGCAACTCAGCTCAGAAGGACTAGAATGATGAGATCCAAGAATCACGGGATTGAAGTGCAATTTACCACACGCGCACAGTAAAGAATAACTATCGACTGTCAGTTAGAAGCAAATGATTATGCTATAAATAGGAAATGATTGAGAATAATAAAGTAATCTTGATAAAACAGTTGAGACGGTTATTTTATAACCTTGAGCTTCTTTACTCCTTCAATGGTAACTTTCGCGTTTCTCCATCTTTTTCGATATTTTCTTCTCCATTGTGCTCGTGTTTGAGATTCTGTTATTTTTCAAAGTGAAAAAATTATACAAACCGTAAAAAAAATGTCATTATCATTAAACATGAAAATTACACTCGTCATTATGATACATGGGACATGTCGGTATCGCAAGAAAAAAATATCAAAATATTTCCCCTCAATCCCAACAGTCTAAAATGATTTTCTTCATTGTGTACTCATTCCAAACATAATATTCGTAACCTACACTATATATATTGTAAATATTATTGTTAATAATTTTTATTATCGTTCGTGCTCTTAAATCAAAATACGGTAGAGACTTCAGAGTATCCCTTCTGCAAGTAAAAGGAACATCCCTAATTTCGCATGAGAGTATTGAGATTGTACATATTATTACTAGTAATAAACTCTATGTATTAGTAAACTTTAGGTATTAATTAACATTAGAAAGCCTGGAGCATATTTGTTTTGCAGAAAATACGAGTAGATGTATTTTATAATTTTCTCATCAATATGCAACTTTGTTTTTGGTCAAATGTCGATGCAAGTACGCGATTAGCGAGTTTAGTCGACTTTGCCGTCATCATGATCAAACGTTGTCAATTTTTTATTTTTTTTTTGAGGGATAACGTTGTCAATTAGATAGACCGGATTTTTTTCTCTTCTTCCGAATTGCTAAGTGGCAAATGCCAATCAGTTGGATCGGGTTTTTTTCTTTTCTTCTTAACCTTGATGACAGATGTGACGTTGTCGGCCTGGCGCAATTTTGTCAACTTTTTTTTTTTGCCAACTTTTTTCGCCGCAATTTTGCCAACATGGTCATAGTTTTAAAAACGATCCGCGCGTGCACTAACAAGTCCATAAATTTCGAAAGAAAAAGTCTATAAATACCAAATTGGCGAGTTATATTCGGTATCCGCTGCTAGACAAAACAAAAAGCTACTAAAAAATAAAAATCATGAATCACTACTGCTTCCTCCTCCTGCCTGCCATGCTAAACACTAACCTGCATCTCCTCTCCCAAATTCTCGCACCTAACGAGGTCCACGGCTCTTTCTACTCTCCTCAGAATTCAATTATCTTGATGTTCTTCTTATGCATCTTCCTAACTTTTGTCGTCTGCTTCATTTTATTTCTGCTTATCCGCAAGCTGCCCACAAGCTCGAGCTCCCCTCTTCCTCTCCTCATTTCCCTAACATCGTCCATTTGCTTGTCCACTAAGTTGTTCTGGGTGTTCCATCTGGCTGCCATGCTACTACTACTCCTCCTCGAGGGGTCGCTTCCGTGGCCCTTTGTCATCGTGAGACGTCCGTCTACCGGGACGCTGCCTATGTCTGTTGCCTCGTTCGGACCGGTTGCCGGGACCAGTAGTACCCCTCCTCCTGGCAGCCATGAACCGGTTTTGGAGCAAATCATTACCGAGGCCTAGCAAGATCAATATTGTAAACAAACGAAAAAATTATTGTTGGTTTTATGCACGTGTAATCGGTCTCATGTGATTGTAATAAAATGACGAAAACAATATGTTAAATGTTGTAAAAAGGGATATAAGGAGTCCAATCCGTTGTAGACGTCACCTTCAAAAGTCCCTATGTTTGGTGGTCAAACTTAAAAGGATTAGGATTTCCTTTGATTTATATTGAAATCCGTACGAATTTTGTTTCGAAATTTATTCAGGTTATTTCTGTTAAATTCTTACTTTTGTCGCATAAATATAGGGAATTTTGTCGCAGGTTATTTCTTATGCACCTAACACATAAAAATAAACTAAAAAACATAAATAGGGAAATAAATATAGTCATCCGGGGAGGAGGTCGACGGTGACCAACCTCCCCGGGGAGCACCAACAAGCTTTCTCGGTTAGCTGGAAGGAAAGCCAGTTAAGGATAGAGGGCCTTGTCGAGGCGGTCAGTGGAAGAGCTCCGGTGGGGTTCCAGCGAGTCTCCGGCAAGTCTCCGTGACTGGGAAGCTGTCGAGAAGAGGGCCGAGCTAAGACGGAGTCTGAGGGGTCTATAGACTGAGGAGGGTGACTGGACTTAGGAGGACTATCGACTTCGGCCTTAAGGGGCGGCAGATTTGACTATGGTGGTGGCGAGGCGGATCTAACGACGAGGTTTGACAAGGAGGCCGGAACCGAGGAGAGCAAAACCCGGGCGGACAGATCGACGGCAAGGCTGGAGCCTATGCTAGAGTATGCGGTGGCTCGACGGTAGACGCTGGAGGCTACGCTGGAGACTAGGCTGGATGACGCGGCGGACTAGACTAGGCTAGAGGCTGGGCGAAGCGGTTAGCCTGGACTCCTGACGGTGCGGCAAGGAGGGCTGAATGGCGGTGAGGAGGCTCGGCAAACTTCCAACTCTTCTCGAGGAGGCCCGGCGAGGTGCCCTCTTCAAGCCACTGAATGGATCCACTCCAAGGCTACCACTCACTCCGCTGTGACCCACCACAAGAAGAGCCTGGCCCACCTCCCGAAGACGAAGAAGAGACAGAGGAGGAACGGAGAGGGCTGGACGTACTGGAGACAGAGGAGAGCGATGGGAGGGATGAGGGGAGAGGAGGCGTGGAGGATGAGGGAGGTAGGCGGAGGGGAGGGCGTTGATGATGGCGGCGATGAGATAAGGAGGGGGATGAGGGAGGTCGGCGGCGGAATAGGTTAAAAGGGAAAAACCCTTAGATTTGCTCCACTTTTCCTAGGGAGAGAAGGGGACTCTCACTTAAAAAAAAGTATCCTTCGACGTAATCGGGCTGGAGGCTGTGTTGTAATAGGATGACGAATCAATGGAGCATGTAAGAGGATGACGTCAACTGCAAAACTTTGTTTTTTTTTTTTTGATCCTTAACTGCAAAACTTTGTTAAGGCAAACATTCTAATGCCAAACTTAAAAAGTCTAACGAATCCAAATGCAATGTTTTTAATTGAGACTAGGAGAGATCCGAATTCTTCTCTTTTTTATCTACACTATAAATTGGACCAACCTTTTTTAAAAAATAAAGTATATCTGATATAAAAATATTTATAGGTAGATAGATCTTTATTGCAATTTTTTTAAATTATAAATGATCAAGTTATAATATTGATGACATTATTTTTGTAATAAAATTAGGCTTCTTAAAAATTAGGTCATTTTCATACTAATTATTATTCATTCTAATATATTATATACAAAAAATTCTAGATCAAAATGGTTGTCATGGTAGAACAATGTCCTCGTTTGACTTTTTTACAATTCAAGCCATATTATATAATGAGGAACAAATGGCCTTATGGAAAGATTTATACACTTTAAACCTTTCTAACTTTCTAGAATTCCTTAATACCAAGTGATGATGTGTCCACCCAAAGAAAAAGTGATGATGTAGGCGAAATCGGGTCAACAAAAACTAGAGAAATACCTTGCTATATAAATACCTTGGAACCGGTTTTTTCAAGGTAGACAAACAAAACCTATTAAAAACCATGAATTATGACTACCTTTTCGTGCTGCCTCGTCATCGTCAAAAGTGTCGCTTCTTTGGCTCTTTGTCTTCGTCAAAAGGCCACCCATCAGGACTCCTGTCTCCGGACCGTGGGCCGAGACGCCTGTTGCCAACTTCGGACCAGTAGCTGGGACCAGTAGTACTCCAGACAGCCATGAATCTGTTTTGGAGCAAATCATTACCTCGTATGAACCGGTTTCAATGTAATTTGTAGAGTTTTCTTCTTTCTTTTTTTTTATCCTCAAAAAACTATACCTCGTATACTACTTGCGTGAACCATGGTGTGAATAATTTTATGTACTTGTTGTCGCTCACTCGCTCTCGTGTATTGTAATAAAAGGAAGAAAATATTAATGTTGGAAATAGGCATAAGAGTTCAATACGTTCTTGATGTTACCTCCTTATAGTACATATCATTGTCCTAAAAGAAGTGGGATTCTCATTTTATTTATAAAAAGAATTCCATACGAATTTACGTAGTAATTTATTAGTGTTGGGGGGTCGGCCCGTAATTATCAATTAATTACGCCCGAATCCCGTTTAATTAAATAACATTAATTAAAGTGTACTTACTTGTTGCGAATACGTCACAGGTCTCTAAGTCCATTGGTTTTGATCGATTACCGTGAGTCGCCAGCCGAGTTGCGATCACGTTCTAATGGATCGTAACCTGGTTTCCACATTGGCCCATAATGTATGTCTTGGAAAATATCAAATACTAAACTGATATTTTCCTATATGAGTGGTCATCTGGGTAGGGCCCGCTCGTAACCCATCGAACTTGGCATGCCCGAAACAATCAAGCTTGGCCCGCCCATAACCGTCAAGCTTGGCCAGCCCGAAACTGTCGAGCTTGGCCAGCCCAAAACATCGAGCTTGGCCTGCCCGTAATCATCGAGCTTAGCCCTCCCGAAACTATCGAGCTTGGCCTGCTCATAAACTGTCGAGCTGGGCTTGCCCGTAAATCATTGAGCTGGAGCCGCCCGAGGGTAGGGCCCGACTGAAAATGGTTCAGACCAGCTAGTTATCAAAAACCATAAGGGGCCCTATTTATAGGCTAGAAGCAGCTGAAAGTAAGCTGCTGATAAGCAGCTGACAAGTAGCTGACACGTATCGCCACATGGCTCATCACGTGGTTCAACACATTGCAAGCATGAACCTAGCAGCTGAGTCAGCAGCTTCGTAAGCAGCTGCTCAGCTGCCTGCTTACTTTCATGCTTATCTATTTACCGACGTCAGTCCTATTAAAGGAGGTTCTAGAATCAGTTGGTTATAGAGGAGTCAACTTCCCACAAATCACGCCACAATCCATGCTATCGATTACACCAACTAATCATCATAACTGCTACAGATTCTCTGCCTTCTATGTAGTTTGTGCAATATTAAATATGTGAAACAAGTATATAATTGTATTAGCAGTACGCATTACAAGTCAAGTGAAATACAAGTTGTTCATGGTATCAGAGCCATATCTCTAAAGAGAATTTTTTTTAATGGCTGCCGAAAACAATTCTTATACCCCACTTCCCAAAATCACTGAGAAACTCACCAATACCTACTATCTTCTATAGAAGGCTCAAGCCGAGCCAGTGCTAGATAGCCAGGATTTTCTTGGCCATATTAATAGAAGTGTTCCCACTCCAAGTAAGATATTACCAGGAGCCACGCCTGAAGCCCAACTGATTCCCAATCCAAAATATATCAAATGGTGTCGTGATGATAAGAAAATCCAGCTGTGGCTTAATCTTTCTATCACAAGTTCAGTGCTATCGCAAGTGGTTGGATATGCCACTACGAAAGACGTGTGGGATCATCTTGCTAAAGTATATGGTGCTGGCTCCTGTATGCAGGTATATTAACTCAAGCAATCCCTTTGTGACCTTGCAAAGGGATCTGATAGTGTTGACACATACCTTCTTCATGCCAAAACTATTGTGGATCAATTGGCTACTCTTGGTCATATTGTCTCTAATGATGATATTGTCCAACGAGTCTTATATGGCCTTAACGAAGGCTTTCATCCTTTTGCTCGCACAATCGAGGCAAGATTGGAGTCAATCACTCTGGAGAAGCTTCATGTGTTATTACTGATCAAGGAAATGAGTTTGAAAAGAGTTACTGTTGTTTAGCCACAGTCGCTGGTCCCAACTATGCATTACTCCATTCGCAGTATGCGTGGTGGTCATAGAGGAAGAAGTTCAATACGAGGGGGTAGAGGTCATTTTGGTCAATAGACCAATTCTGGTTCCGAAGGCTATTATTCTGGTCAAAACTATAACTCTGGGCTAAACTCTGGACAAGGCCCTCGAAAGGGCTCCTCTGGGTCAACTGGACTTAATAATCGTGATGATGTTCAATGCTACACTTGCTCTGGATATGGGCATATATCTCGGGATTGTTTCTTGACAAAAAGATCGAGATTTTCTAGGGCTGGGCCACCACAAGCCCATCATACTACCTCTTATCCAGGCTCCTAATGGGTCTTAGATTCTAGAACTACACATCATTTAACATCGGACTTATCAAATCTTCAGCTCTATTCAGAGTATACCAGTCCCAAAGAGGTGACCTTTGGTAATGGCCTTACTCTACCAATTTCTCACACAGGCTCTTTATCCTTTCCGCTATCCAAATCTAATATATCCTTATCAAATGTGTTATGTATTCCTAATGCTCTACGAATCTTGTTTCTCTAAGTGTCCTCACTCAGGATAATAATGTTATTGTTGAGTTTGTTAACAACCACTTCTTTGTCAAGGATCAGGTCACGAAACAGATCCTCCATCAAGGACAGAGTAAGGATAGTCTTTATCCAATCTACTCAGGTGTACGGCCGTAAGTCAACTTTGTAGCTGCATCCCCTACTCTCAAAATTTGGCATCATCGTCTTAGCCATACGAATCTCAATGCCATCAAGCAAGCTCTTCATTTGGGGTTAATTTCTTTTTCTAATAAAACAATGTCATCATTATGTCGTGGCTATAGTGTTGGGAAGATACATAAACTCCTTTTTCCTATTTCATCTTTTCAAGCGTTTGAACCACTTGATGTAATATGCAGTGACCTTTGGGGACCATCTCATATTACTTCTTTTGATGGCTTTCGCTATTATGTGATTTTCTATGATCATTAAAGCAAATATGTTTGGCTGTACTTCTAAATATCGATGTCTTAAGGAAGCTTCTTCCACGATAATAGTTCCAGGTTTTGAGATTCAAGCTCACTGTTAACACGCTTCGCTTGAGGGGGCGTAAGGGAGGTTCTAGAATCAGTTGGTTACAGAGGAGTCAACTTCCCACAAATCATGCCATAATCCATGCTATCGATTACACCAACTAATCATCATAACTACTACAGATTCTTTGCCTTCTATATAGCCTGATTTTGTGCAATATTAAATATGTGAAATGTGTATATAATTGTATTAGCAGTACGCATTGCAAGTCAAGTAAAATACAAGTTGTTCACCTATCCATACAGATAATGTTGGTCCACTAAATGATCTAATATCTGAGCCCATTTGGCTCAAGCCCAAATTCGCATGATGAATACAATCCAGGCCTAGAGTCTAACAATCTCCCACTCATTCATTATCAATCACAGTACATAATGTACAGATTTCATCTTATAGGATTTTGTGTAACTAGCACACATCGAGTATGTTTAGCTAAAATTCAGAAGCACGGACATACTAACTAACTAAATAGTATCATCTCGACATCTCACAAAAAATAAAGTGTGCTTTCACCCTAGGAATCATGTCATATTCTATTATTCACACAATGATTTCAAATAATTTTTTCGTGTTTACTATTGTACTTTTCAATACAATTAGTGTACCTGAACAACAATGATGGACATAGTTCCTTCTCCCTTAACTATATCCTTTCCATAATGATTTAGCCTACTTTTCTAATTAGCCCTGCCAGGTCGAATTAATATGTCTTAACCTTTTCATGGACTAACTAAGTTAGCAGTACTAGATAAAACTTCCACAATATGTTTAGGAACTTAAGGACAAACTTCGGGAACCTACAGTTCTCAAAATGTGGTCTCACACCAGGGATTGTGAAATCAATGAAAATTTTCATCCCATCCGGTGGTCAAATAGCACACAAGATACTCCTTTTGTGTTATAGTGTATATTCCATTACATAGGAACACATGTCAATTGACACCATACTAAAGTCATATCCACAGCTTAATTTTAGGCTTTAAGACAGAAGGTATGATAAGTTCCACTTAATTCTTATCATATGGATTATAGAAGATCCAATATAATAACCCATTAATGCACCCCATAACAAATCTTGCTCTCTTAGCAAGACAGTATTATTATCGTAGGACATTGCACATCTAAATTTCCAACAACTGCGTCATCTTAATCAAGAATCAATGCATTTGACTCCCACTGAAGTAAACACCTAGTGAGTGGACTACTTTTCTGTCTAATTTGTTACGTAAGATGTTCATATTGTCAAAAAGAAAACTTCTTATGTATAAATGAAATTGTCATAAATCTAATAACTTTACATATTTCTCAAATACTTTTCGAGATAATGCTTTGGTCATAGGGTCTACAACCATATCTTGCAAGATATGTGTTTCATACACAATCCTTTAGATTTTCCTAAATTTTTATAATTCAATATCTATATGCTGAGCTTTGCTATAGAAATGCAGATCCATCACATAAGCTATAGCAACTTGGTTGTCACAAAATACTCATAATGAGCATTCTGTAGTAGCATTTTTGTACCATGTGCTGATCAATCACTAGTGAAGAAGCCTTTCGCTATCATATCACAGGAATGAATTAGCACCTATACAGACAAGCTTTCGAAAACATCTGGATTGGCTATCGAAGAAGACAAAAGATTCGGGCTATTTCCAAAACCCTAACTTTCACTATTGAACTATAAGGGTACTGGTCAGCTTGAAACTATGGCTTTTTATAGCACTATAATAGAGTATTAACATTAACATGCTAACCCGTGGGTGGGAACCACATGTCTAACTCAAAACAATCTTATCTGACCTTACTGCATGGCGGGGATCCACTTTAAAAAGAGCTGGGGCATGTATGCCCTTCACAACCATGCATCTTTTATTTCTAGTTTTCTTACTGGTAGGTAAGAGTAAGAACTTATCCTCAGCTCTATTGCTCATGGAAAGGAAAGTATGGAACTCCTTTCGTCAGTAGCTAGTTTTAAGCCCGTTGGTTGCCTTATCTTGTAGTAAGTTTCAGTCCCAAGTGCAAGTTTTGACTTTCATAGTGAAAGTCACTCTCTCTATCGACAAGCTTGGATAAGAAGCTCGAGCTTTCTATTTTCAGACTTTCTTCTAGTGCAAAGCAATTCGAAAGGTTAGGCGTATATGATAGCCGATCTCGCATCCTAGTGCCAGTAGATGGGAAAGGGTTTCCAGGCAAGTAAGTCACTATAATATGGTATGGGGGTAGGTTATTTGGGAGGAAGAAAGTAGAAACTATAGCGGATTGGAAATCGAGTGAAGCCATTGGCTTTCAAGTCCCGCCTCTATCTATGCCCGAGCCCAAGTTTAATAAATCTCCAATTAAGAAGCACGGGAAAGAATAGGGATGCAAGTCAGTTTCGAAAGCAAGTTGACTACCTTCTCCTTTCAGTCGACTACTTTATTTAGAATAGTGATTATATATTGTTACTAGACAGGACACAGACAAGTGATCTTCATCCTTTTTTCATTGTAAAAAGATCAAGACGCGGTCAAGTATAGAGCATATCCGTGGAAATGTGTTAGAAGTTCCTTTTATGGCTTGGTAACCAATTTTCCGTAACGAGTAGATACTTCCGTAGGAGCATAATCTATTTTCTGGTTAAAAACATTACGAGATGTTTTTCCATAGTTTTCGCATTCAGTTCTAGCTATTTTTGCGCCTTTTGATCGACCTAAACAACATATACAGATCCCTTCCACCCCTTTTTTCATTACTAATGGAATATCCTTCACTATTTTACTAAAAATGGAACGAAATGATCTTCTTTTCTTTCTCAGTTGAAAAGAGATGTCTTGAGCAATCGGGGAAGCACTTTGATAAGACAAACATCTTTCAGACTTTGTTAAGATAGAAAGTCATAACTTTCTTTCTCAATTCTCCCACTCGGAAGAAGGATCCAAAAGACTCTGGCTCAACTATTTCATAGAGATTAATATTTTCACTAACCTTTCTCAGTCTAAAAATTTCATTCTCCAAAAAATGACATTACATAATTCAAATTTTGTCACTTATTCGTTGTCCAGTTCACCTATGAACATGTATCCTTTAGATATCTCAAAATACCTTATAAGGATACTTTTTCTACCTCTTGGTCCTATTTTACTGAAAGTACTTGAGGTAGAATAGACATAGGACTCACACCCTCATGGCTTAAAATAGGATAAATTAGACTTCTGATCTATCCATATTTTATAAGGGATGGTAGTAACAGCCGTAAATATATTTCTCATGAATTGTAGAGCACTTTATATTGAGAAAGGAATTGAACATTAGTTATCCATTCCATGTATATTCTAATAGTTTCGGGTTACTGAAACAAGGAATATAATTCTTTTTGATATGGTTAGATCTATGATGGTAGAAGCAAATTTGCCATGATAGAGATGTGCTCCTAACTGCCACATATGTTCATACTCTGACTTATGAGAAATCAGGTATATCAGACTATATCATAAATAGTTGTCAATGAAGGTGATGAAGTAATATACACTATATGTTGCCC
Organism: Hypericum perforatum; assembly: GCA_012979155.1. Lineage (NCBI taxonomy): Eukaryota > Viridiplantae > Streptophyta > Magnoliopsida > Malpighiales > Hypericaceae > Hypericum > Hypericum perforatum. Next base: position 53,100 of record SOPF01028059.1, on the reverse strand, counting down.
TCATATTCATTTAACTACATATGTTAGAGTAGACTAATTAAAATGGAAATATGGCTATAGCCCTAGTACCGAAAAAGTTTTCTTGTACTCTTTCCTTCTAGACAAGAAACGCTTCTAGGTAAGATAGAATTTTCTATATTACTTAGCAGTCTGGCCTTAGCTAGACAGTTTAAGCAATCTTGGCCCATATGGCCTAATCTATAATATCACAGCCTAATATCATCTTTTGACAAATTTAAACTAGCGACAAAGAAGTAACTTTCACTAGGATCAACATCCATCATGAAAAAAAATTTCGATCTATATCCAAGGCCATAATAGGCATCATCCAAATACAACCTAACAATGTTATTCAGCTTCATGTGTTTCTAGCTTGGAGGCAAGAAATAGATGATAGCTTAAATCTGTTGCTTATTGCTGAGAACGTAATCATCCTCAACCAGATCACTAGTTATGTTGGACATTATCCTCAAATATTTCTACGTAAGAATATCGAGATGCTTTTTTTAAGGTACTAATCCTTATTGTCAAAGTACAAATCTTTGACACAAAAAGATTCCCAAATATCAATTTGAGGGGTATCCCAAGTTCTTTCGCATTCTCATAAACACGAAATTGCCTTGTAATATTATATATCATAAAACTCAGCAATATCAAATATGCAACAGAGTTCTTTCTATTCTAAATAGCATAGGCATGATAATCACACTTATGTTGTGCAGTGTTGCCTTCATTAGGCTCTAACATAATCACATGTACTAGCTCAAGAACCTCTTGTTCTTCAAATATGTACTAGATTTTCATGCTCTAGAAGAAACTGACATCTCTAAAGGGAATTTAAAATACAAGAACACATCAAAAATTTGATTTAGGCAATATGAACTAGTTTACTAAATATTTATAACTTCAATGACACCGAGTCTTTAACTACTCTCAAAATCGAAGTGAGTCGCTAGCGTGCTTCCCATTACCATTTAAGAGTTAATCTCAAACCAAGGTCATTCAAAGTACATATCTAGTAAACTCAAGTGGATGCAAATAAACAAACATATTTTGTTCGTTCACATAACAAACTTTTGTACATATCTGAGATTGTACAACCAAAAGTACAAACATACTCAGATAAAGGTACATAACCTATTGTACAAATAGGTGATCCCCTAAAATATCACATGTACAATGGGAAAATACTATACATGACAGCAAAACTAATCACACATTAAACCCTATAAGGGTGTCCTAGAGTTCAAGTCTGAGAATTTACATCCATCTCTAGATTAGTTTTATTAGACTTTAACAAGATGACATATTAATATACAATGGTTGTACTCTTAAAGGTTCACCACAGTGAATGCAGTTGAGTCCAAATCTATTTGAACAAAACCAAAAGAAACACATAAGTGTATTTCTTAGTCGAGTAGCAGGTTATCTCAAAACTACTTCTCAACTTCAACATAGTAGGGGGACACATCTCCGTTAAGAGACTTTTTTGCCTTAAATGCTTCAAAAGCACAACAAGAGCAACCCTATGGTTGTACACTAGGGGATTCCAAAGACTACTTATGCCTTATTGGATTTTAAGGATTGTCAGCAAGTTATGAAATATTGATGGCCAATCCTCCCCGAAAAATGTAATCACCAAAATAAATGGCACTTGTATATCTTTATACACTGTATTGATGTATTTAACTAGCATGTATATATTATCCTTAGGTATCCGTGGCAATAAATTCCTTTACATTACACATTATCTCAGAGACTCAGTGTAAATATTCGGATAACTCTAGGTAGACATCGTTATCTAGCAACCAATGTAAGATAAGTTTTGGGTCAAATCACATATTTCCCAAAAATAAGATTGAAAATTGAATTTCCAACGACTCATCGAATGATTTATGCTATATCTAGTAATTTTTTGGAAGATATTCCAAAAAATTTATAGGTTTAAAAAATAACTAATTTTTAACAATCTTATTTGAAAAAATTAGCTTTTATAGTCAAATTTTATAATTTAATTGAACAAAACTAATTTATCCAATTAAAATACAAAATTTCTCCTAAATTTGACTCAATCTTGACTTCAAAATCAAAATAAATCAAATTCAGGACTTAATTGAATACAAAATTAATCCTTAAGGATCAATCTATAATTCAATTAAAACTATAGTGACTAATTTACAAAAGACCAGTCGGGTATTTAAGATTTTTGCGAAAATTTACAAAATTACAAAAATACCCCTCTTAGAAAATCACGGGTTTTCTCTCTCCCTAAATTTCTCTCTCCTCTCTCAAATCCTCTTTTTCTGACAAACCACTATCGAACCACCTCCTATGACTGCGAGTAAATGACAATGAGTCATCCGACGCCACCAATCGGGATCAACTCGCCATGACCTCCCAATCAAGGTCGTAGGTGGCGCATGGGTCATCGTGCCCCCATCCAACTTCGCAAAGGAGATCACCCTCTGTTAGAGGTCTGAGCTACTAGTGCTCGAATCTACCATTCTCGACAACAACGAGGCGCGTGGTTGATATCCACATGTTCGGGATGGTCTGGGGAGTCAATTGAGATTGGCCATCGACGTTAAAAATGTCGTACTTGGCTGAAATTGAGATCGAAAAAATTGGGCAAAAAATCACCCAATTAGGGTTCCAAAGGATCGATTGAAATGGTAAAATTCCAAATTGATCCCTGTACTTTCCCGAAAACTACACGGAGGTCCTAACAACATGAGCCACGTCGACAGAAAAATATCGATTTGGCACTTTATGATTTCACGCGTTCGCGAATTAAGTCCACTCAGATGGACATATTTCAAATTTAATATAAAAAGTAATAAATTGAATATCAATTAAGTACCAAAATTGTAATTAAATTACAATTCAAATGATATTTAAATCACAACAACAAATTATTCAATTTAAAATATCATTTGATTATCAAAACACGGTAATAACCATGCTCTGATACCAATTGTTGGGGGGTCGCCCCGTAATTATCAATTAATTACGTCCGAATCCTGTTTAATTAAATGACATTAATTAAACCGTACTTACTTGTTGAAGCGAGTACATCATAGGTCTCTAAGTCCATTGGTCTTGATCGGTAACCGTGAGATGCCCCCACCCACCGAGATGCCTGTTGCCTCCTCCGGACCAGTAGCCGAGACAACTGTTACTTCATCCGGACCAGTGGCTGGGACCAGTGGTACTCCTGCCAGCCATGAACATGTTTTGGAGCGAAGCATTACCTAGTATGAATCGGTTTTAGAACAATTTGAAGAATATTCTGCATTTTTTCCTTTTTCTTACTTCGTATAGTGACGTGAACCATGGTCTGAAGAATTTTCGGTACTTGTTATCGTTCTCATGTAATGCAATAAGAGGAAGAAATGTTAATGTTCGAGATAAGTGTAACTTATAAGAATTCAATCGGTCCTTGATGTTACGTTCTTATAATCCCTATGTTTGTCCTAAGAGAATTAGAATTCTTTTGATTCAATCCGTTCTTTTTTTTAGGACAATCCGTTCGATGTTTCGTTCTTACTTACTGTTTTATCTCTTCTTGCTAGTAACTAAATAGAGCGAACGAGCTTGAAGAAAAAAAGAAGGTAGAGGGGTTAAGTTTTTGCACAAGCGAAGCAAGAGACCAGTTCAAATGCGTAAGTGACGCCGTTTTGCTCGGGCCTTGTTTAGTTGGAATTTTCTTTCGGCCTTATTAAACATAATCATTTCTCAAAAATTTCAGCACCATCCAACTGGTCGGATAAAAAAAAAAATTTGAGTAACTCTCGGCCGTTTTATAAATATTGGTTATAACTTCTAGTATTTGACATTATATAATTATTAGGGTAAATTACATCTGGCCCCCTCGGATTTGGGATATTTAACGCTCGTCCCCTTGCTTTTCTAAAATCGATTAAAAAACCCCTCCTGTATGGCAAAATTGTACGAATCAACCCCTCATGTCGGAATCAGAGATTTTTTCCGACGAGAAGGCACGAGAAATGACGTTTATACCCTTCTATTAAAAAAACAAAAAAAAACACCTTCCTCCTTCCTTCTTCCTTCTTCATCTTCTTCCTCCTCCTCCTCCTCCTCTTCTCCTCCTCCCATTCTCAGAAAATCAACACTCTTAACTAAAAGGGAAAAAAGAACCTAACAGATTTCGATCCCACCTAACCCAAACTTCCACAATCCAATAATCCCCCTTCGGAACCCTAAAAATTCAACAAATTAGGACTTTTCACAATTTAATCCAACCAAAAGGACAAATGGAACCTAACATATTTTAAATCAATCGTTTCCCTATTTGAAACCTTAACTTAGGCAATAATCAATCGCCCCCACCACCAGACCTCTACCCTTCGCAAATTTGAATCTCAAATCAACCCGAGACCAAATAGCTCGACGAGAACTCATAAATCAAACAATGGGAAAGTTTCGATTAAAATGCATCATGTTTTAAATCTCTTGGTTATTTGATGTACTACAACACATGCCCATCGAGGGTTAATTTGTCGTCGTTGCCTTCATTTGTGGAATTAGTGGAAAGGATATGGCAGGGTTGCAACTACGCCATTTCTGCTGTTATTGGCAACGTTTTCTCTGCCATCTTCACCTTCTTCTTCGCTTTAGGTTGGTTGGTCCTCGGTTTCATGTTTTATTCTCTTGGTTATTTGATGAGCTGCCAATTTGGTTCAAGATCTATTTTTTCTTTTGTACAATCGGACCCTTACTTGGTCATATGGGTCTGAAACGTAAATAGGCTCCTCTAGTTTTGTTGGTTTGCAATTGTTGTTTGATTCCTTCAAAATTTGTTCTGTTCCTCGCTCGGGTCGGGTTTCGATTTCATTTCCGGCAGGGAATTTCCAACTCGAGACCAAATAGCTCGATGAGGCAATAATTAATTCCCTGTTGACAAACGTTTCAATTTAATTTTGAGTTTGGATAAGGGAGGAAGAGGAGGAGGAGGAGGAGGAAGAGGATGAAGGAGGAAGGTGTTTTTTTGTTTTTTTGTTTTTTTAATAGAAGGGTATAAACGTCATTTCTCGTGCCTTCTCGCCGGAGAAAATCTCCGATTCCGGCATGAGGGGCTGATTCGTACAATTTTGCTATGCAGGAGGGGTTTTTTAATCGATTTTAGAAAAGCAAGGGGGCGAGTGTTAAATACCCCAAACTCGAAGGGGCCAGATGTAATTTACCCTAATTATTATGACGAAATGCTAATATTTTTCCAGTTGTGCAACAAATAAATGTATATTAAATCACTTATAAGAGACTTTATCTAGTAAATCTGACCAATATGGAATATGCACGGTACGTAACGCCCAATGATGCAGTTTATACAAGATTATGTCTAGGGGAAAATCAAAGGAGTAAATTTATTGTTTGAATATGAATTTTTGATGGGTTAAATAAGTATAATTCGATTAGCGTTGTTCGAAACCATTCAAAACGACGCAAAAATCTGGAGGCCGTCACTTTTCCGAGAAATTCTTCGTACCGACTCGGGCGGCTGAACGGGGTCTTAGATGTAATGTTATACACGGATCAATTAATCAAATTTAAATCAGATAGAAAGGTGGTTAAATTTTTGTTTAACACCGTTAAATGTTTATTATTCAAAACTTAAAATTTGGCTAAATTAAAATAACTAACTTATCAGTTCATCTTTTTTATTGGTATGGATATTTTTGTAAATAGTCGCAAAATAGCTTATAAGTGGGTCCCCATGGATACTTCTGTTTTTTAGGGTAACTACGTCGATACTTCTTAGTTATTACATCGGTGACTATTGGTGGGTCCCTGTGCTTAGTTGCTACGTGGCAAATGCCAGTTAGTTGGATCGAGCCACTTGATAAAAAGTGACGTGAATTCCTTCGACGCTCACCGCCTCGACTGGCTTGTGGCCCCAGTCGGCCCTTGTGCCAAGTTGCATGTCCCAGTCTTAAAAAACGATTCCGAGATCAACCCGAAAATCAGTCTGATCTCTGGGTTGACGGACTCAACCGGCGGTTAGCTTTTAAAATATATAAGATTTGATATTAATATAAGGGCACATGCGTCATTCTCAAATCTCATTTCATTCGGTTTTCACTTCCCAATTACACTAATTAGTAATTAATAACAATCTCAATTTCTATGGGAGATCTAGTCCCTAACAGGGTGTTTATTAAAAAAAACAATCCCAATTTCCATTTGTTAACTCATTTTTCCGTTCCCTTCTTTTATTTTATTTGCTTCCACAATTTTTAACACACGCCCAAGCAAATCTCATCGGTACAAATTTACACATGCCCAAGCTGGAGTGATGAAATTGAGCTTGAAGGCCACACCAAGTCGGACACCAAATCGACAAAAGGAGAGAGAACATGGAAACCTTGAGGCAACGCACCAGACCAGAGGTCGTTGCCTTCGGAGGTCGGGGAAGAATCGTCCCCGTTTTTCCTGTGTTTGGGTTCGGGGGAAACGTGAATTTTGGATTTTTTCACTAATTGGAGAAGAAACTGACCTGCTGCTTATCCAGTTGATCTGCCGAACCGAAACTTTTTGGGTCAAAATTTCGTTCCAAGCAATTAGTCCGACCAAAATTTTTCCGGTTCCGTAGATTCCGGTCTGTACCACTGTTTCTGACACAGTGACTATTTAAAAAACTGTTTTTATATTTAACAACTATGCTGCTTGTGGCAAATTCCTATTATCCTATTTTTCAATAGCAAAATTCTTGTTAATCGAACAAAATTACCTTTTTTTATCCCTTAAAAAAATATACAGATGTGACGTGAATTTTTTTTCGAGTATTAACAAATACATATATTAACTATCAGATTGATATAATTTAATCAGTAAAGCCCGGAGCATATTTGTTTTGCAGTTGATGTCTTTTATAATTTTCTTATTTGACCGTAGTTGTGAAAGAGGATGGATTGGTTTCATAGTGAGAGCTCAGCTGTTTTGCATGTTTTGTCTTATCATATTGATATATTTTGTATGACAACATTGACATGTGTAAATTTATTTTTTGAGTTTTTGGTGAAAACAAATCTCAGACAATTAAATAAATGATCATATTTTCATATATTATTTTTCAACATTGACATGTTTGTTTGTCATATTGACATATCATGAATCACTGCTGCTTCCTCCTCCTGCCTGCCATGCTAAACACTAACCTGCATCTCCTCTCCCAAATTCTCGCACCTAACGAGGTCCACGGCTCTTTCTACTCTCCTCAGAATTCAATTATCTTGATGTTCTTCTTATGCATCTTCCTAACTTTTGTCGTCTGCTTCATTTTATTTCTGCTTATCCGCAAGCTGCCCACAAGCTCGAGCTCCCCTCTTCCTCTCCTCATTTCCCTAACATCGTCCATTTGCTTGTCCACTAAGTTGTTCTGGGTGTTCCATCTGGCTGCCATGCTACTACTACTCCTCCTCGAGGGGTCGCTTCCGTGGCCCTTTGTCATCGTGAGACGTCCGTCTACTGGGACGCTGCCTATGCATGTTGCCTCGTTCAGACCGGTTGCCGGGACCAGTAGTACCCCTCCTCCTGGCAGCCATGAACGGGTTTTGGAGCAAATCATTACCGAGACCTAGCAAGATCAATGTTGTTAACAAACGAAAAAATTATTGTTGGTTTTATGCACGTGTAATCGGTCTCATGTGATTGTAATAAAATGACGAAAACAATATGTTAAATGTTGTAAAAAGGGATATAAGGAGTCCAATCCGTTGTAGACGTCACCTTCAAAAGTCCCTATGTTTGGTGGTCAAACTTAAAAGGATTAGGATTTCCTTTGATTTATATTGAAATCCGTACGAATTTTGTTTCGAAATTTATTCAGATTATTTCTGTTAAATTCTTACTTTTATTTGTAACCAGTGTTTCTTGTTTGTTGTTTTTACGGAAATGTACACAACTTTTTATATAAAAAGTGAGATCTACCAGATGAATTATGCAAATATAATTCAATTATAGGGCAAACCAAGCTGGTTTAAATCTCAGTGGACCACAACGTATCAATTACTCTCTCCCATAACAAAATTGCTCGAGTGTGAAAGAACCATCTTATACATTGATCCTCGTGCCATTAAGACATAATTATAATTATACTTTGATAATTTTATAAATTAATCCATATTGAAACAAAAATAGAGGAAAAGAGAGATTATATATTTTACTGAATATTTTCATATGCTTTTGTATCAAATATTAATCACCGAGATTTTTCGGCACGGTAATATCAGCCCACCTGAATGGACGTTCAAAGTAAGTTACGCGGGCTACTAGGGCCCAGTCCAAGCCCATCAACTGATCCTGGTTCCAACGGGATATTGAGACGCCCGGTCGTTTAGAGCTTCCTCCGTGCAGAGGCGGAGATGGGCGTAACAGTGGATATGGGTACGGGCGGGAGGTCTTCCGATGGATTTATGTTGCTCCCCGTATTGGATTCTTCCCCTAAACCCGCAACTTACCTCGGTGTCGTTTTGCAGATGTGGATGTGGGCGGCGAGCTCAAGGCGGCGGAGGACGAGGTGGCTGTGCCCTTGGAGTTTGACGAATGGACCCGTCTCATCTCCCGGGTTGAGCAATCCCATCCCGTGAGTCGGCCCGTATTCTCGTTTATAAGCGTCGAAAATTCACTTACCCGTTGCCTTAAGGTTTTGGGTTGATCATGTGTCCATTGTTGTGCTAGCACGAGCCCCTTTTCTTGCACGTTAGTGAAGTTAAAGCCTGTGCATTCATGATCCAATAGGTTTCGTGTGAGGGGGCGTGTTTAGAATTTCACATTGCTTAGTGCAAGAGTGGTGGACGAAGTTATGAATGTTGAAACTTCGGTTTTGGGTTGGACATGGAGATTCTAATATCTGGTGTCTCCCTTTGTGCAAATTAGCTAGGAAATGAAATGGAATGTGGATGTGGATGTGGATGTGTGCAGGAGGATGTAGGGAAGATAAGTGCGGCATACGAAGGGTTTGTGGGTTTGTATCCGTTGTGCCATGTTTACTGGGCCAAGTATGCTGCCCACATGGCCAGGCTACGCGGTGTGGACGAGGCTCTTTGTGTCTTCGAACGAGCTGTTGTATCAGCCCCTTACTCGCTCCATCTCTGGCTTCACTATGTCTCCTTTGCCACTCTCATCTTCGAAAACCCCTCCCACATTCGCAGGTTTTGGGTCCATTCTACTACGCCCGTCCCTGTCTGTGTTTTTATAGTATAAAGTTGGAATTGTTTGTTGTAATAGGGTCTCTTCTATTTTGTTTTCACGATTTCTCATCAGGTTATTCAACCGAGCCCTATCCTTTGTCGGAAAAGATTACTCCAGCCATGCTTTGTGGGATAAGTACATTGAATTCGAGTTTGCTCAGCAGAGTTGGGATTCCCTGGCTCGTATTTACATTCAAATGCTTAGATTCCCCACCAAGAAGCTTAAATGCTATTACGACCGGTATGCACCTTGTTCCTTCTCTCAAGCGTGTTCTAACATGTCTCTATGTGGTGCATACATAATACAGCATTGGAAAGTATTTCTTTCTTTTTAATCTATTACAATTCCAAAAATTTGCGCATAATGATTGAGACTTGTTATGGTATATAGGTCCTTGAATTTTCAATCTGACACAGACTGTTTACGATTATCTTAGCTAAGGAGAACATTTTCAAAGGGCTAACTTCATTTCTCTGAAACCTTTGCCAAAATAAAGTATCTCTTTTTTGCCCTTATGGGGAAGTTTTTGGTGTAAAATTTGAGCTGGAGAGTTAGTTTTGTTCCTTTACTGTTCCGTCTTGTCCCTGTTTCTCTAGCTGCTATTTTGTTGGTCAGCAAACGTAGTGTACTTTGCAAAATCTTTTCCTTTCTGTTTGTTGTAATGCCACTGCTTCCAATAGTAATTGTTTCCTACTATACTTTAGTTTTAGGAAGTTGGTGGACCTTTGGAGCAAAGAGATAAATGCTCAGCTCAACTCTAGCGACGAAGTTGCACCAGAGCTCCTTGAGACGGCCAAAGCAAGTTATAAGCAAAGTGATATTGATAGGATCATAGCAGAATTGGTAAATCCATCCTCGGGATTGGCTAGGAAAAATGCTCTGCATAAGTACATAAACATCGGAGAACAATTCTATCAGAAATCTAGTCAATTAGACGAAAAAATATATTCATATGAGACTTGTATTAAGAGAACATATTTCCATGTTAAGCCGCTTGATCTTGAGCAGTTACAAAATTGGCATCAGTATCTGGACTTTGTGGAGTCAGATGCAGATTTTGACTGGGTATAGTTCACACTCTGATGGTCCATCTACTAAATTTGGAATTGATCTTCTTACTTAGGCTTTTAAATCCTATTCTTTCTCTTGTATAGGCTGTCAAACTTTATGAACGATGCCTAATCCCTTGTGCAAATTGTCCTGAGTTTTGGATGCGCTATGTTGAGTTCATGGAAAGTAAGGGAGGAAGGGAGATAGCTAACCTTGCATTGGATCGAGCTACAGGCACCTTTCTGCAGGTTAAAAGCTACATCAGAAAGGCCAACGATCTTGGCAGCATGTAATTGCATGCTCGTGATTTCCTTCTCAAGTGATTGGAATTTTTATTTTAACTTTTTAAATCTGTGTTATTAGATTCCATTTTGACTTTCTAGGCTTCCATTCTTTACCAATTTACTTGTTGTATTTTTAACAGGCCCGATTTGATGGCAAAGATGGTACTTTTCTTTTATAGTTCAGATACGTACTAGTCTTATTCGACCACTGATGTAGTTTTAGAGTGGTCTCTTCCAGACATGTATATTACCAGATGAACGCTCAAAACCAAATATGATTGGCCTGATTTAGTTTCAGTTTCATTAATTCAATAATTCATGTCCACTCGACTTTTTAGTGATTGGGTGGCATTGGTTTCCACCTAACAGTTGACTTGACACACACATCAGAGGTTTATATGATCTCCTTTTTTATTGATTGCAGAAAGATTCTGCAATGCATCTGTTCAATGCGAGGTTTAAGGAGCATGTAGGAAATATTTTTGATGCCCGTGCTGCCTTACTTCTAAGCGATGGTGAACCAGATGCACATTTTGTTGAGCATATTGTAATGAAAGCTAATATGGAAAGACGTTTGGTATGTTTCTTCCATGCCAAGGTGAAGATTGGCTACTCCGAATACAAATTTCTAACCAATGAATTCCTTCCACTTATAATTTTTTTCAGGGAAACTTTGATGCTGCTTCTAATACATTCAAGGAAGCACTAGAAGTGGCTGCAAAAGATCAGAAGTGGGACATTGTTTCCCATTTGTATATCCATTTTTCTCACCTTAAATATGTGGTAGGTGATAAACTTATGTCTGTCTTCAAAAGGGAACTTGATCTTCAGATATGTGTGTGTGTTTGTATCTGAAAACTTAAGTTGATCATGTTACTCTGTGCATTTGCAGCTAACTAAAAGCGAAGATACTGCCAGGGACATTTTAATAGATGGTATCCAGCACGTGCCTGATAATAAATCGCTTATAGAGGTAGGTATTTTTGTTCCTTGTAATAAGTCAGTTAGGTCAGAAGATCTGGTCCATCGTCTAATCAATTTGTATTCCTTTATCACCAAATTCATTCTCCCTAGTGACATCCATTCAATAACTGGGACAGTATTCGGAATTGGTCTCTGATTCAGGAATTGATAAAATTTGCAATGACGCACGGGGGGACGAGACACTTGAACGTGGTAGATTCCATTATAGCTAATGCAATATCTCCGGGGCAGGATGTGTCTCAATCTTTGAGCGTGGAAGATAGAGAAAGCATCTCAAAGCTATACATGCAGGTCCACATTTTTCTTTTCACTTCTTACTACGACAGGCAGTGACCATATGATTGTGTTGTTTGGAGGTTTTTTCTTAGCCGCCTCAATCAGTGACCATGGTTCTCAGTCTTTTCAATATCAATTTCATTTCTGGAAAATGTGCTCTTCTGACCTACTCAGACTAGCTTTTATACCTTTAAGTACCCGAAAAGCCTCAAAATTGCACATATTCCCTGAACGTCAGTTTCATGTTGGTGCTCTGACTTATATGTTTGCTTCCATTTCACTGTTTTTTCTTCAGCAAACTAAGGACTATCATTCTCTAGAATTTGAAAATTTCTATCTAGTTGTACAAATCAGTGGTCCATGGTCATTGAGATGAGCACCTAGTAAAGCATGGAATTCATATTTTCTCTTGATGTATCTCTTGTTTAGTATTAAGATTTATCTTGCAAGAATTCTTGAGCTCTGACAAGTGGCAAATCTAACAGCTGGTCGATATTTGTGGAACAATTGTTGATGTAAGGAAGGCGTGGCATCGACACATACGAATCTTTCCACATTCTGTGAGGTCTTCGTTTTTCCCTTCTTCAGGATCAAAGCGATGGCAGATGACTGCAGAAGCACCTCTGCAAAATGAACTGCTCTTTTCTGAAGAGAAGAATCAAGCAGCTGAGCTTATCATGAACCAGCCAGCAGATGGTGTACCATTAGTACCTGATTCGCTGGATGACCAGGTGTTGGAGGAGGAGCTACCAACGTTGGAAAATGGAAATGCTTCATCTGACCAAGAACCGGTCGATCTTGTCCAGTCAAGAGTAATTAGTAATAATGTGGAAGACAGTGACATGCTGATGCCACATGAACAACAGCTTCCCCTTAATATGTCAGAACCAAACACTGACGAGAATGACATACCTCAATCTTCAGAAAAGAAATCCAAGGAGGTGGTTCAGCAAGATTGTGATCGCAAGCATGACCGAGATTTGAACTCGATGTCACTAGAGATGCCTTCCTTGGATTGTCACGAGAATGGACCTCCAGATCCAGCCACTGACTCAACATTGGACTCGGATGCTAAAGCTGACCAAGAAAGCTGCTTACTTCATCTCACAACTTATGAAATTGAAGCTTCTGCTAATATAGACTTGTCACATAAAAGAACTCCGAATGGTGATGAAAATTTCCAAAGAAATGCTGCATCAAATAGAAGCCTGTCAGCGAGCAGCGAGAACGCTAATGCTGAACGGTTTTGTGAGAAAGCTAGTGAAAATATTAGTCTTGTATCTTCTGCAAGCAAAGAAAAGAATTTTTCAGAGTCATACTTGCAACCACATTTTCCAAATGACGATAGAAGAAAGTGGCATCAAAGGAGCAATCCCGACAGCTACTACAGAGATTCCAAGTTCAGGTCTCGCGGGGATTCATATAAAAAGCAGCATCAGTCGCGACATGATTCTCTGCAACCCTTTGCACTAGCTGAAAGGGGTTCTCAAATGCCCTCAACTCTAGGTCGGCCTCCACCTACGCAAAATCACCAGGATCGGCAAAATATACATGGTCAAAGTCATACATCTCCCACTCCTAATCTTATAGGACCTCCTGCATCCCAGGCTCAATCTTCCTTGCAACCTGCTGCATACCCGGAGGCAACGATGTCCCAATATTCTACGCAAAATAGTGGGCAGTACGGAAGCATGGAGAATATCCAAGCATATAACAACTATATGTGGCAATATTATTATTATCAACAGCAACAGATTTTGTGGCAGCAACAGCAGCAGCAACAACAACCACCTCATCAACATCAGCTTTTGCAGCAAGAATATCAACAGCAGTTGCTACTACAACAGTCACCACAGCAACAGCAACTGCATTTGCAACAACAGCAGCAGCTGCTACAGCAGCAATTTCAGCAACAACAGTCACTTTACCTACAACAGCAGCAGCAACTGCAGGAATCACAGCAGTTCCAGCAGCTTCAACACCAGCAGCATCCTGCACCAGAGCAACCCTTTGAGAAAGAGTTTGGAGTGACTGAAAGGCAACTTAGAACGTCGCAGGTACTCATCTTCGCTCTTAAGTAACATTTTAAGCCTCCATAGTCATGTGATATTTATGTGCAAGCGAGGAAGAAGTCGTCTGATATAGTTTATCAAGATCTAAAGCTCTAGTTAATAGCATAAGTGACAATTTTTTGGAATCATTTCATCAGAGGCAGTGATTTGACGCTGACCACGATATGGCAATTCAACTTTTAGCAAGACCATTTTCAAACTCAGAGTGATCCCCAATGAACCAAAAGAGATCTAGATTCATAGGAAGAATGGACTTCAACATGCAAAAGAGTGTATGGATAGGTCAGAAGAAATTGCGGCATATATATAATGTTTTGTGCTGATGTCTTGGCGCTATTACTGTTAACTTGAAACATCTGGATTCTGTTCGCATTTGTTTTTTGTCTCCTCTATCTGTGATAACGAAGATAGTGTGTACCCAGAAATTGATTATGTCCCTTGACTTCTACTTCTTGACAGGAACCTATGGAGGGATCTGGAAAGAAGGATGTGGTATATCAGGTGAGTTCGGACAGACATCTGTTTTTATCATTAGAACCTGCTATTCAGATTTTTCCTTATACAAGAATACCATTGCAACCCTTGCTCATTTTTATCAACTTGCGTTCGGTACAACTGGTCGAGATTCCTTGTAAGTTTTGCACGTAAAGACAATTACTTTACAAACACATCTGCAAGTTTTCTGACGTTTCTCTAACCGGCAAGTGGCGATCATTCTAATTGTGCAGGGGCATATGGCTGGGAGCCGGACACCAGATACATCTATGTCTTCGCGTCCTGAAGAGCAATCTTCCCAAAGTCGCTGACACAACCCAGCTTGAACTGGTAGTCTGGTACCCTGACGCTGTAGATTACATAAAATGTAACCTTGTCCTAATTAATTTCCTGGCTCAGGTTAGACAATGTAGTCAAAGGATTGCAGATAACTGGGAAACCTTGGTTATATTATAGATTTCTGCAGCTTGCACCTGTGATCAACTGATGGCCCCTAGCTAGTTACTAACTAGTGATACAATAGTATCAAGGATGGGTTCATCGCCTTATGGGGCGGCCGAAAAGGCGACAAAGCCGTGCCTTGCTCACTCTTTCTCGAGGTTGCTGCAATGTTTGAAGTATCGGTCCGAATACCAATGTCTTCAAAGATTTCCAACAACCTCAAGAGGTTGTGAGTGGGGAGTACAACAGAATAAATCCCATAATATATATCTTCTTCTCTTTCTTTAGCACTTTCCTAAGTGATTTTTCATTGGTGAGAGTTGTACAAAACCAAATGATCTCCGCTTGTTTTATAGTTTTCAGGTTAAGAAAATGGTAAAATAATACTCAGATCCTCGTGGCTTAAGGTAATGAGCACCTGGGTCCACTGATTTGAAAATTTCCTCGAGGTTTGGAAAAAGCTAACACTTGGGTCCTTTTGTTAGCTCCTGTTAGTTGACAATCAAAAACGTCAAAAAGTGGTTCCATATTCGTATTCCACAATAGACAGCATAACTTTAGTTTTATTTTATTATTATTAAATAACTAAAAATATATTTTAAAAAAGTTACAAAAGTTTCTTTTTAAGTTATCGATCATTTTGCTTTCTGATCATATATCTTGTAAATAAAAGCTAAATATTTTTAGTATGTGTATGAATTCTGTTTTTGAGAATATCGTGATAAATCATCTTCAACCAAAATATTTTCTTTTATTCACATGGTATATCTAAAGTGTTCCACGTACAACTTAATAATATCATCTTTATTTTTTTAAGAAAGTTAAATTAAAACTAGACATTAGTATGACCAAAAACTTTAGGTTTATCCAACATCTAGAATTTTAAACTAGTCAATGTTTGCCTTTACAAAACAACTTGATGACACGATCTATAAGTATGGTGGATCATTTCGAGGTGTAATCATGGTTTTGTGCATAATTACAACCAATGGTCACACTTGGTCAATACAACCATGGTATAAGCAACTTCTGCAATCACGAAAAAAATGAAGATTGGAAATGACGCGCAATGTACCCACGAGTCCCGGCAAGTGCAGTTTGATTGGAAGAATCAACATGAAGGAGTCTCGCCGTGCCAAAATCTGACACAAAACCTTCTAATTCAGAGTTCAATAAAATGTTATTGCTTGATATATCTCTATGAATAATTGGGGGTTGCAATCATGGTGCAAGCAGGATAATGCATTGGCGATACTTTTTATGATGTTAAGTCTCTTGCCCCAATCTAGCTCCACTACTTCAACATCAAACCTCAAGACACAGAACAAGCTTCCCTTTTCGTATATCAAGAACATGGACTTCCTATGAAACTAAACCCATGAAGCTTTACGATGTACCGATCTTGATATGATAAGCCAATACCTTCTAAAATATATCATCTTCCTGTGTTTGACTTCAGTCTATACTCTTACTTCGTTCCTGAAGCTTCAGTCAAAGGAAGGCCCCTCTGCTTCAAAGTGGTAAAGTTTCTTCACGGCAACAACTTTGCCACTATCTACACGAGAGATTCAAAGTTTAGGATTCTTGCATGAAGAAGATATTTGGTCTACAAGATTTATGTACCGATCTTGATATGATAAGCCAATAACTTCAATTTTAAATATTTTTTACTCATTAAGTAGCTCTTTACAACCCACCATAGGCAGTCAACCTTGAAAGTTTATCATAAAAGTTTTTAGTCCATTTTCATCAATAAATTGTGAAAGATAGAATAAGTATTATGTTACTTATACGATCTAATGTTTGACCAGCATTCAAGTATAATAACACACTAAGTTAGACATGTAAAACATGATTATATTTTGTATGTCATTTATTTTATGGATGAAAATTATTGCTGAAATTTTCTCAAACTTCAGCTTTACAATGAAATGCAAGTACAAGATCATCAAAATAATGGGTGAGTTATCAATTGAACTTGTATTCATAAAGCAAGTTTGTATAAAAACAAATAGAATATTTATAATAATTATATATACTGTATTTTTAAGATCTTAAATGATTTCAAATAAATAATTTTAGCTATTTTTCATGATAATTCCTAAAAAATTATCATTACTATTAGGTCGATATGAATTTCTACTAATTCAATATAGAGTTCTATTTTTTAATTATCTCAAGTCTAGTCAACTCCACAACATGGAAATACTTACATAAATCTTTAAAAAATAATTTTGACAAGCTAAAAAAAATTTAAATTCACTTGACTAGCATCTATTATTTGACATAGCTTACTATATTTATAGAACATTACATTTCAATATATTTATGTACTCATCCTCATAAGTTTCACGTTTAGTTTGACAATTAGAGAGTTGTGTTATGTGTGACGTGCAATGTTTTAATGACTATTCTCTTTCCACCTCCATAAATATAAATTATACACTGATTAATACTTTGGCATCATCCAGTACCAAGGTGGTCTCGTGTCCAAATCCAATATGCACGTTGACAATCTTTGAACCAATTTAACATATTATACAAGATGTGTGATTACTATGTAGCCTATATACAATAAATTATACGACGTGCAATTGGTTATGCTTAAATATCAAAGTTTGACAATTAAGTTATTTGGCCCTTACAAACTTTAGATTATGTTGCAGCTGCATCATTAATTTTATTGTTTCTTTCATTCTCTTATTTGAACAAAAGCTAAATTTACACATTTAACTTATATAAATATATGGTATAGAATTATATAAATATCTTCTCATATTTCTCTATATCCATAAATAATTATGGATTTAAATAGTTTCAACCATCCTATGTTTTTTTCTCTCCAAAAAATCCAATAACTTATTATCATTCATAGGTTGTAATATCTCATATTTGTTGATGTTCATATTACACATCTTCTCGATATATATATACACACACACACTCTTTGTTTGTATTTGTTCTTATTAAATAACTTAAATATATTAAAAATAATTTTTGTTATGTCAATTATTTTATTTTTCTTGTTATACATCTTGTAAATAAAATCTCAAACATTTATTGTATTTATAAGAATTCTATTTCTTGAAAATATTATATCATATTCTATATCATGTGGTATATCAAGAGTGTTCCATGTATAATTTAACCATGTCATCTTTGTTTTTTCTTTGAGTAGAAAAATCAAAAGAAGATAAATTCAACAAAAATAGTACAATGAGACGTTATGAATCATTCAAAATAATATGACATTGCTAACAACTCTGAATTATGTAATAGCTAAATTTACAAACAAGTTGGTTTTTGAGTTTTCATAACAACATCTTTAAGCATGGTGGATTATTCCGATGTGCAATCATATTCATGTGTCAAATTTTGCAACCCAATAAAAAAATTATGCAAAAGATTCAAAGTTTTAGGCTTTTTTTAGGAATAGAATTGGTGTGCAAGATTTATGTGCCAATCTTGAAATGATAAACAATTTATTTCTAAATATTTTACGTAATTTTTTACAAGTTATTACAAGTAGCTAACACCAGGGACATAGCTAGGTGGTATGTAGTGGGGGCAATTGCCCCCACTTAAAACAAAATTTATTTAATTATTTTTTGTATTTTTAATGTATGTCCCCATTAAAATTAGAAATTGACCCCATAGAAAAATTAATCTAACTAAGAATTGGAATTAAATTTTAAAAAATTAAAGATTGACCCCACTCGTTAAAATTTCTGGTTAGGCCCCTGGCTAACACTGAAAAAATTTCTTAACATATTTTAGCTCACTCTCATTACAAGGTTCGTTAAGCATTTTTTAAAAATTCCAATCACTTTTACTATCGACACTGTTGATCATTCTATTATCGACAACAAGAATCACTCATTGTTGGTTAACTTAACCTCATTTTTCCTTATTTATAGATGTTGTTTCACGGATACGAGTGCTTGATTAGGATCAGGTTGTAGTCGAGGCAAGTGTTGGACACTTTCTCCGTAAGACGAGATTGCCCCGTATATTTCAGTGCGTACGGGCTAAGGCAATTGTCCCCAAGATACAACGACTATCGGGCGTTTCCAAGAACGTTGCACACGAACTCGAAACTTTCGGGCGAACCCTTATATACCCGAAATTTTCTTGACTCGGATTTTCTAGTATGAAGAACAGGGGAAGAGAAGAAGCAGACAATGCAAGTGTCGCTAGGATGATTTGGAAGTGAGGAGGGCATGCCTATTTATAGGCTGGTGGTGGCAGGGGGATCAGGCACTCCGAGGGGACGCGTCCATTGGCATTCCCTGTCTGGAGCTCCTTCTGGATAGGCTTGGACCTTATCCAGTCCGTCGTGTCCCTTCGGAAACCTGACAAACAGCCTTGTCCTGATCCGGTCTGCCATGTGTCACTCGCTGGTTGACCCTTATCTGCTACCTCGTGTCCGTTCGGGGACCGAACTTATCCGTTGCCCCCCGTACCCCATCGCTGTATGGATTTCGGATCACTCCGGAAATTTCCAAAACACTTAAGGCTCCTCAGAGCTCCTCGCGACGTGGCGAGCGTGCGAAGTGCCAAGTGCACCTCAATGCACCCAAGCACCCGCTCTCGGCCTCGAGCCCGTGTCTGGTCTCGGTCCTGCGCCCGCGACCGCGCCCGTGCTCATGCTCGGATGGTGCTAAAGCACCGTCCTCGCAGTTAACCGAAAGTCAACCAAAAGTCAACGAGAAGTCAACTGAAAGTCAACCTAGGGAGTAGTCAACCAATTGGAATGTGAAGGGAAGAAATCACTTATAAACTTGGATTTTTCCCTTGCACTAATCAATGTGGGACACTCCCTTTTCCACTTCCTTAACCATTTGGCATTTACACTTTCACTTGACTTGGGCTTTGGGCATTTGGACCCATTTGGGCTTTTATTCAATTCCAACAATCCCTCACATGAATGAAGACCAATGCATGCAGATTCTAATCGAAAGTTCTGACGTGCCATTATTGCATCGAGATAGGTAGCTTGCAGCTTTGAACCTTCTCTAGTAAGATGTTATCGGATTTACTCGCTGCTCGGTGAACGCGATGTCTTGAACCATTAGCTTTTTGCGTAAACCAAGACAATAACATTTACACAATAACAACCCTAGTATATTTAGGTTCTCACGTTGTGTCCTTTTCGGCCATGGACCATAACTTGGATTCATAAGTGTTTTTCTTATTTGAAGCGGCCTCACTTCACACTTACATAGGTGATCTCCTATCGGAAGTATCCTGCCATACTCCACCTTCAACAAGGTATAGGAATCATTAAAAGCAAAATTGCTTAACCTAGCCACACCTCTGCAGGTCGACACCTGGGCAGCTTCTGAGAATGGATTAGGTTCCAGGTGATTAACTGAACCCTCAATAACTTAGTTGTCTCGTTGAACCAAGTTTGTGGGATCTCCACTCATCATGGTTGAGTTACCACTATGGACATCCTTTAGTGTGTGGACTTTAATCCCATTCCCCTTACTGCATTGTACATTTGATCTCGATTGATTCCTTTCGTAAAAGGATCAGCTATGTTGTCCTTGGACTTTACATAGTTAATGGTGATCACCCCGCTTGAGATCAACTGCCTAATGGTATTATGTCTCCGACGGATATGTCAAGACTTACCATTGTACATTGTACTGTGTGCTCTCCCGATTGCAGACATGCTATCACAATGTATTAATACGGGAGGTACAGGTTTTTCCCAGCACGGAATGTCCTCTAGGAAATTTCTGAGCCATTCAGCTTCTTCTCCAGCTTTATCTAGTGCTATAAACTCCGACTCCATTGTGGATCGAGCTATGCACGTTTGTTTAGAGGACTTCCAAGACACAGCTCCTCCTCCTATGGTGAATACATATCCACTCGTAGATTTGGAGTCCTTCGTGTCTGATATCTAGTTTGCGTCACTATATCCTTCTAATACAGCTGGATATTTAGCATAGTATATGCCATGGTTTATGGTATGCTTTAAATACCGTAAAACCCTTTCTAGAGCTAGCAAGTGATCCTTTCCTGGATTACTTGTGAATCTGCTAAGTTTACTAACTGAGTACGCAATATCGGGACGAGTGCAATTTGTTAAATACATCAAACTCCCAATAATTTGTGCATACCTCAGTTGGGATACTGGGTCCCCTCGATTCTTAGCTAAGTGTAGATTTAAGTCTACCGATATCTTAGATGGAGGTTTGTCAAATGCTTCGAATTTCTTGAGCATGTTTTCCACGTAGTGGGATTGTGTCAAAATAATTTCATCCGCTTTTCTAGAGATCTTTATCCCTAGTATGACATCTGCCAGACCCATATCTTTCATGTCAAAGTGATTCTTCAACATGTTCTTAGTTTTCACAATAACCTCGTTATTGCTTCCCATAATTAGTAAGTCATCCACGTAGAGACATACAATTACGTAAGCTTCAGGCGTGCCTTTAATGTAAACACATTTATCGCACTCATTGATCTTGAAACTATTTGACATCATCGTCTTGTCAAATTTTTCGTGCCACTGTTTCAGCGCTTGCTTAAGCCCGTATAGTGACTTGACTAGCCAGCATACTTTATGCTCTTGTCCAAGAGCCACAAATCCTTCAGGTTGTTCCATATATATCTCCTCCTCTAGCTCTCCATTCAGAAAAGCAGTTTTTACATCCATCTGGTGGATCTCGAGGTTATAGAGAGCTGCAATAGCTATGAGTACTCTAATTGATGTGATTCTTGTGACAGGTGAATACGTGCCAAAGAAGTCATATCCCTCCTTCTATTTGAACCCCTTGACTACCAATCGAGCTTTATACTTATCGATTGATCCATCAGCTTTGTATTTCCTTTTAAGGATCCACCTGCAACCTAAAGGTTTACAGCTCGGTGGGAGATCCACGATTTCCCACGTGTGGTTTTGCATAATAGATTTTATCTCACTATTGATAGCTTCCTTCCAGAGAGGAGCATCTGGACTTGACAATGCTTCTTGGATTGTCCTGGGTTCATCTTCTAATGCATAGGTTAGATAGTCCAGACCAAAGGACTTGGCCACCTTTGTCCGTTTGCTATGTCTAGGTTCCTCGTCTTCCTGACTTGACCCTTGCATAGTCTCGTGTGTCTTTTTCTTGGGACTTCCTTCTTTTCTTTCCTTATTAGGAAAGATATCTTCAAAGAACGTTGCATTCCTTGATTCAATGACCATTCCCGCATTAATTTCTGGGTTCTCAGATTTGTGCACCAGGAATCGATAAGCACTACTATTTTGTGCATATCCGATAAAGATGCAATCAATGGTCTTGGGTCCTATCCTTACCTGCTTAGGTTTAGGTACTTCGACCTTTGCTAGGCACCCCCACACTTTAAGGTAACCGTAAGAAGGTTGTCTTCCTTTCCATAGCTCATATGGAGTTTTGTCCCTTTTCTTGTGTGGCAACTTATTTAGAATGTGGTTAGCTGAGAGCACGGCTTCTCCCCACATGTTTTGGAGTAAGCCCGAGCTAATCAACATAGTGTTCATCATCTCCTTAAGAGTTCGATTTTTGTGTTCAGCTACGCCATTTGATTGAGGTGAGTACGGAGCAGTCGTCTGATGAATAATACCGTGTTCTCGGCAAAATTCCTCAAACGGAGCTACATATTCTCCTCCTCGATCATATATTCTCCTCTTCGATCACTTCGAATCATTTTGATTTTTATGCTGAGTTAATTTTCAACCTCATTCTTATACCTCTTAAAGGCCTCAAGAGCTTCGTCTTTACCTTTTAAGAGATACACGTAATAATATCTTGTGCAATCATCGATAAACGTGATAAAGTATTTCTTTCCGCCTCTAGTTTGCACGTGTTTCATATCGCAAGTGTCCGTATGAATTAATTCTAAAGGCGTGGTACTTCTTTCCACCGAATGGAAAGGTGCTTTGGCCATTTTAGCCTCTACACATACCTCACATTTATCGGAAGGGTTAAACTCTAGATTCGGTAATAAATTTAAGCTTACTAATTTTCTTAGCGAGTTTAAATTTACGTGTCCTAATCTACCATGCCATAAATTAGAACACTCGGCCAAATAAGAAGAAACTTTAACTACATTACGATCGTCAAGTTAAACTTACGGTGTACAGTTATTATATTCATCTTAAAGAGCCCCTTTTCTAGGTAACCCTTGCCTAAAAATTGACCCGCTTTGGTCAGTACAAACTTATCCGAATCGAATACAAGTTTAAACCAGCTTTGCTTAATGCTGAGCCAGATTCTAAGTTCTTGCGGATGTTTGGGACATGCAGCACATCATTGAGAGTCAGCTCCTTTCCTGAGGTCAGCTTCAGGACCACCTTGCCTAGTCCGATGATGTTGGATGTTGCGGAGTTTCCCATGAACAGCTTTCGACCATTGATCGGCATGTAGTACGAGAACAGCTCCTTGTCTGAGCAGACGTGGCGAGTAGCTCCAGTATCCACGAACCACTCCCTCGGATTGTCCACTAGGTTGGCCTCGAACACCACAGCTGATAGATCCATCTGGTCTTCGGCTAGGTTGGCCTTTTCTTGGTCATCCTTCTTCGGCAGGCGACAATCCTTAGCCATGTGGCCGAGTTTCTCGCAGTTGTAGCAAGCGCCATTGATCTTCTTATTCTTACTCTTCTTGGGCTCTTGCTTCTCGTGCTTATCCCCGAACTTCTTCCTCTTCTTGCCACCTTTACCTTCAGCGAGGTTCACGGTGCTTTCAGAGGGGGCCTTGCCTTGCTTGACTTCGGACTTTCGGTTGTCTTCCTCGATCCGAAGCCTCACGATCAGGTCTTCTAGGCTCATGTCCTTCCTCTTATGCTTGAAGTAGTTCTTGAAGTCCTTCCAGAGTGGGGGGAGCTTCTCGATTACCGCGGCCACTTGGAAGGACTCGCTGAGTTGCATCCCTTTGACATGTATCTCGTGAAGGATTAGCTGCAACTCTTGCACTTGGTCGATCACCTTCTTGGAGTCCACCATCTTAAAGTCAAGGAATCGCCCGACGATAAACTTCTTCGTCCCGGCATCCTCCATCTTGTACTTCTTCTCGAATGAACTCCACAGCTCCTTAGCGGTCTTGTGTACTGCGTAGACATTGTAGAGCATATCGTCTAGTCCATTCAAGACATAGTTACAGCAGAGAAAGTCACTGTGATTCTACGCATCGAGGGCATTGATCACTTGTTGATCTTTCTCGTTCTCCGCGAGCTTTGGTACGTCCTCCTTCAGGAACCGTACCAGGTTGAGCGTGGTCAGGTAGAACATCATCTTCTGCTGCCACCTCTTGAACTCGGTACCGTTGAACTTCGTTGGCCTTTCGGCGTGGACAGTTTACGGGTCCATGGTCAGAGCAATGTTGCTACTCGATGCCATCTTCAAGTACGATCTCGTCTTATGATTGTTGTTTCACAGATACGAGTACTTGATTAGGACCAGGTTGTAGTTGAGGTAAGTGTTGGACACTTTCTCCGTAAGACGAGATTGCCCCGTATATTTCAGTGCGTACGGGCTAAGGTAATCATCCCCAAGATACAATAACTATTGGGCGTTTCCAAGAATGTTGCACACGAACTCAAAACTTTTAGGTGAACCCTTATATACCTGGAACTTTCTTGACTCGGATTTTCTAGTTTGAAGAACGGGGGAAGAGAAGAAGCAGACAATGTAAGTGTCGCTAGGATGATTTGGAAGTGAGGATGGCATGTCTATTTATAGGCTGGTGGTGGCAGGGAGATCAGGCACTCTGAGGGGACGTGTCCATTGGCATTCCCTGTCTAGAGCCCCTTCTGGATAGGCTTGAACCTTATCCAGTCCATCGTGTCCTTTCGGAAACCTGACAGACAGCCTTGTCCTAATCCGGTCTGCCACGTGTCACTCGCTGGTTGACCCTTATCTGCCACCTTGTGTCCGTTCGGGGACCAAACTTATTCGTTGCCCCTCGCACCCCGTCGCTCTATGGATTTCGGATCACTCTAGAAATTTCCAAAACACTTAAGGCTCCTCATAGCTCCTCGCGACGTGGTGAGCGTGCGAAGTGCCAAGTGCACCTCAATGCACCCAAGCACCCGCTCCCGACCTCAAGCCCGTGTCTGGTCTCGGTCCTGCGCCCGCGACCGCGCCCGTGCTCATGCTCGGATGGTGCTAAAGCACCGTCCTCGCAGTTAACAGAAAGTCAACCAAAAGTCAACGAGAAGTCAACTGAAAGTCAACCTAGGGAGTAGTCAACCAATTGGAATGTGAATGGAAGAAATCACTTATAAACTTGGATTTTTCCCTTGTACTAACCAATATGGGACACTCCCTTTTCCACTTCCTTAACCATTTGGCATTTACACTTTCACTTGACTTGGGCTTTAGGCATTTGGACCCATTTGGGCTTTTATTCAATTCCAACAATCCCCTACATGAATGAAGACCAATGCATTCAGACTCTAATCGAAAGTTCTGATGTGCCATTATTGTATCAAGACAGGTAGCTTGTGGCTTTGAACCTTCTCTAGTAAGATGTTATCGGATTTACTCGCTGCTCAGTAAACGCGATGTCTTGAACCGTCAGCTTTTTGCGTAAACCAAGACAATAACATTTACACAATAACAACCCTAGTATATTTAGGTTCTCATGTTGTGTCCTTTTCGGCCATGGACCATATCTTGGATTCATAAGTATTTTTCTTATTTGAAGCAGCCTCACTTCACACTTACATAGGTGATCTCCTATCGGAAGTATCCTGCCATACTCCACCTTTAACAAGATATAGGAATCATTAAAAGCAAAATTACTTAACCTAGCCACACCTCTGCAGGTCGACACCTGGGCAGCTTCTGAGAATGGATTAGGTTCCAGGTGATTAACTGAACCCTCCATAACTTAGTTGTCTTATTGAACCAAGTTTGTGGGATCTCCACTCATCATAGTTGAGTCACCGCTATGGACATCCTTTAGTGTGTGAACTTTAATCTCATTCCCCTTACTGTATTGTACATTTGATCTCGATTGATTCCTTTCGTAAAAGGATTAGCTATGTTGTCCTTGGACTTTACATAGTTAATGGTGATCACCCCGCTTGAGATCAACTGCCTAATGGTATTATGTCTCCGACGGATATGTCGAGACTTACTGTTGTACATTGTACTTTGTGCTCTCCTGATTGCAGACATGCTATCACAATGTATTAATACGGGAGGTACAGGTTTTTCCCAACACGGAATGTCCTCTAGGAAATTTCTGAGCCATTCAGCTTCTTCCCCAGCTTTATCTAGTGCTATAAACTCTGACTTCATTATGGATCGAGCTATGCACGTTTGTTTAGAGGACTTCCAAGACACAGCTCCTCCTCCTATGGTGAATACATATCCACTCGTAGATTTGGAGTCCTTCGTGTCTGATATCCAGTTTGCGTCACTGTATCCTTCTAATATAGCTGGATATTTAGCATAGTGTATGCCATGGTTTATGGTATGCTTTAAATACCGTAAAACCCTTTCTAGAGCTAGCCAGTGATCCTTTCCTGGATTACTTGTGAATCTGCTAAGTTTACTAACTGAGTACGCAATATCGGGACGAGTGCAATTTGTTAAATACATCAAACTCCCAATAATTTGTGCATACCTCAGTTGGGATACTGGGTCCCCTCGATTCTTAGCTAAGTGTAGATTTAAGTCTACCGGTGTCTTAGCTGGAGGTTTGTCAAATGCTTCGAATTTCTTGAGCACGTTTTCCACGTAGTGGGATTGTGTCAAAATAATTTCATCCGCTTTTCTAGAGATCTTTATCCCTAGTATGACATCTGCCAGACCCATATCTTTCATGTCGAAGTAATTCTTCAACATGTTCTTAGTTTTCACAATAACCTCGTTATTGCTTCCCATAATTAGTAAGTCATCCACGTAGAGACATACAATTACGTAAGCTTCAGGCGTGCCTTTAATGTAAACACATTTATCGCACTCATTGATCTTAAAACTATTTGACATCATCGTCTTGTCACATTTTTCGTGCCACTATTTCGGCGCTTGCTTAAGCCTGTATAGTGACTTGACTAGCCGGCATACTTTATGCTCTTGTCCAAGAGCCACAAACCCTTCAGGTTGTTCCATATATATCTCCTCCTCTAGCTCTCCATTCAGGAAAGTAGTTTTTACATCCATCTGGTGGATCTCGAGGTTATAGAGAGCTGCAATAGCTATGAGTACTCTAATTGATGTGATTCTTGTGACAGGTGAATACGTGTCAAAGAAGTCATATCCCTCCTTCTGTTTGAACCCCTTGGCTACCAATCGAGCTTTATACTTATCGATTGATCCATCAGCTTTGTATTTCCTTTTAAGGATCCACCTGCAACCTAAAGGTTTACAGCCCGGTGGGAGATCCACGATTTCCCACGTGTGGTTTTTCATAATGGACTCTATCTCACTATTGATAGCTTCCTTCCAGAGAGGAGCATCTGGACTCGACAATGCTTCTTGGATTGTCCTGGGTTCATCTTCTAATGCATAGGTTAGATAGTCCGAACCAAAGGACTTGGCCACCTTTGTCCGTTTGCTACGTCTAGGTTCCTCGTCTTCCTGACTTGACCCTTGCGTAGTCTCGTGTGTCCTTTTCTTGGGACTTCCTTCTTTTCTTTCCTTATTAGGAAAGATATCTTCAAAGAACGTTGCGTTCCTTGATTCAATGACCATTCCCGCGTTAATTTCCGGGTTCTCAGATTTGTGCACCAGGAATCGATAAGCACTACTATTTTGTGCATATCCGATAAAGATGCAATCAATGGTCTTGGGTCCTATCCTTACCTGCTTAGGTTTAGGTACTTCGACCTTTGCTAGGGTTCCATATCCGGAAATTTCCAAGGCTCCTCAGAGCTCCTCGCGACGTGGCGAGCGTGCCAAGTGCCAAGTGCACCTCAATGCACCCAAGCACCCGCTCCCGGCCTCGAGCCCGCGCCCGCGCCCGTGCTCGTGCTCGTGCTCGGACGGCATCTCGCAGTCAACGGAAAGTCAACCAAAAGTCAACGGGAAGTCAACTGAAAGTCAACCTAGGGAGTAGTCAACCAATTGGAATGTGAAGGGAAGAAATCACTTATAAACTTGGATTTTTCCCTTGCACTAACCAATGTGGGACACCCCCTTTTCCACTTCCTTAACCATTTGGCATTTACACTTTTAGTTGACTTGGGCTTTGGGCATTTGGACCCATTTGGGCTTTTATTCAATTCCAACAATAGATAACTTAACAAATTAAGCAATGGCATATATCAAAATAAATAAATATCAAAATGTACTTAACGAATTCCAAATAAATTTTATATTGTTATTAGTTATTGCATACATGTGTTTCCTTGGTTTTCAATGTCAGATTTCAACTATTTATTTTTACTTGCTTCTAAAAAATATAACTACAGATTAGCAGAGCAAGTACTGAATAGTTAAAATATAATAATATTAAATAATTTCAGATAAAATAAATTAAAATTACAAATGTGTTCGTTATCTTAATATTTTAACTCATTCTTCCATCGTTATCTTCCTCTTCTATTTTTACTTAGTCCTAAAATATATTTTTAGTACTCAAATTATAATAATTAAGAAAAGAAGTTTGAACGAGTTATGATGGAATAAGTGTTATGTAATGTATAAGGTATAACTTTGGACAACATTCAATCATAATAATAGATTGAATTAAAAAAAACCTCTAATTTGTATCTCGTATCTTTTGTGGCTGAAAATGTATCTCATATTTTCTCGGACTTCAACTTTGCAATAAAATAGAAGTACAAGATCATGAAATTACATATTTGCGTTTGTTAAGAGAGAATAGAAATAATGAGATTCATATAGCGATGATTTTAGTTTTAGAAAATTTAACATCATAGTGACACCTTTTGATTCGTGCGCTAATCTTGAAGAGAAGAAGGGTTTAGTCTCACTTAGGAAGTTCAATATATATTTTCAATAACGAGCAATTATTTTGAAAGTGGCAAAAAGAAAATCTATCAATAAAATTAGATGAAAAAATATTAATCTATAAACAATGTCCTAGACATGTTAATAAGATTTGGATGTTGTTTATGAATACTAAATTATTTTTTAGAAATTTGTTTTTGCACTGAGGATGCTAAGCAAGCTTAGCTGAAGTGTGAGATGAATCAGTCAAAGAACTTTGGCGGTGAAGCGTTCGTTGGTTCAAAAAAAGAAATTCAGCACGTTGAAGAGACTCATACATTAGAAGAATTTGTTGATGGTTTACTTTATGGATGTTGTCTTGAACAAAGTGATTTTACATTATCTTTTTGGGCTGAGGCTCTTTTAGTTTGCCTAAATTACCAATCCAATTACTCTAATTTTAAAACACCAATTTTGTCTCCCTAGTCTTTATCATCAGAATCCTAAATTTTTCCCGACTAGAGAGTACATGAGTTCACCATTTGCTCCTTAATAATAAAATATTCATTTTTTCTCTTATAAAAGTCCAAAAATAACCCAAAACCCATATTTTACCATATTCTTATTTCTTCCCGTTTCACAGTGTCGGCCACATTGCACAAAATTCATTTTTGTGATGAACATATCTCACAAAACCTAGTTCCAGCGTTGGCAGCTGAGTTACAGAGGACTGGACCTGCTTCTTATAATGCATGAGAAGCCCATAAGAAGGAGAACCTATGGGTTCGAGGAGAGGGATAAAGGGAGGCTGAGGTGGCGAGATAGGCGGTGACAGAAGGCGGGAGCTCTTATGTGGATTTGGATCGGTTTGTTAAGGAGCTCAATGGGCTTAAACTGAACAATTGTCTATAGTAAAAGAAGACTTTTAGAGTAGTTTTTGGAAGGATAATTTATGTATCCCTAACAAATATTGTATTCGCTTGTTCTTGTAGGGAAGTCCCACTTGTTAATGGTGTGACCAATGTTTTTTTTTTTCGTTTAACCAATTTGTTATCGAAGCTTTTATTGGATTAATTGCAGAACTAGCTTAATTTTTTTACTTTTTTGATCACGTTAATTTTAAATTATCTGAAATTGGGTTTAAGAATGAGAATCAATATGTTCGAAACTAAAAAGCAAACTCATTTAGTTTAAGTTAAAATTGTGGTGGTCATTTAGAGTTTGGTAGGGCTTAAGAAGATGGAGGAGAGAGAGAAAGAGAAGAGATGGTAAGAGGACAAGGAAGAAGAGATAGAAAAAAATCACGATTCTGACCACAGTGGCTAAATATTTTCCCTACAACAAATTAGGGGGCTAAAATTGAAGTTTTAAAAGTAGAGAGACTAAGTCGATGATCTAAATAAACTTGAGAGAGCTAAAGACAATTATTCCTTACTTTTCTTGAGGGAGTTACATTATGAAGAAGCATAGTTCGACCGAATGTTGCACTTCCTCTTTCTGTCATTGATGTTAAGCACACAGATTTTGTTGAGGCTGAAATTACACATGCACCTTACATAATTTAAAATTGTCAAGTTTAGTATGGCGGCATATTAATTTCTTCGAAGTTGATCAATTTAGATATGTTAGAGGACATCATTTGATTAATACATGGAATGATCTAAACGATGAAAAAAAATTGCTCATAAGAACGATACTCAATTTTGATTTGATGGTTTGTACTTACTTGAGTTTTAAATATTTTGTATGTTGGCATGTTAGTTATCAAATTACAACCACGTCGTTTCGAGTTGTTGAATGATATTAGCCTTTTAGTTTGTGCATTCGCATGATGACAATCTCAATTCACAAAGAAGAGCCTAACACATATATTTTCATGATTTCTTGTTAGACTTTTAACCTTTGATCTTTCATCTTTTTAACATGTTTATCCTATTTGAACTTTTATTTGGTTTCAACCCTTTTAAATTATTTAAGATTCGACAGTTTCTTTATAAGGTTTAGTTACGTATTATTTATGGAGTTTTAGAATTTAGAGAATTAAATATTATTTAACCCCAAATGTTATATGAAATAGTGTTACGGTCAAGTCATGTGCTTCTAATAAATTTTTTCCGATTAATGACACGCTCAAACCTGTAATTCAAGAATCACGACAATCTTAAAGAATTTGACGTTGAGTTGCGACTCTTTCGATAGTTAAAGAAATTTGAGTGATAGTTTATCACTAACACATATTTAACTCTAATGTATAAAGAGTATACGGTCAAGTCACTAACGTTGAGTTTCCGATTAATAACACAATTTAGTGATTAACTATCACGATTTAGTTTTATTTTTTGTTTGTGTTAGTTAAATATGTGTTAACAAAAATTAACTATCACTCAAATTTCTACCTGATTTAAAATTTGACTAATCTGCCTAAGCAATTTTTTTTTCATATTGGTGATACGAAAAAATGGCAAATTACCCTCTAGTTTCTAAACTTAACATAATTCTCTTATCGGGTCTCTCCTTTCTCATAATGAGTAATCCATCCATGTTTTATGAGAAAATATTTGTCCGAGGTCCCCACTGATCAAATCAGCCTCTTTTTTTCATTTTTTTGACATGTGAAATGACTTTTTTACCCTTCACAAAAAAACAAAAGAGTCATTATTTTTGTTCTTTTGTGAAAGGGTAAAATAGTTCTTTCACATGTTAAAAAAATGAAAAAATAGTTTTTGAAGGCAACCAGGGATCTGAGACCAATATTTGTTCAAAATACAGGGACGACTAAATCGTTTATGAGAAAGAAGAGACCCAATAGGAAACTTCGAAAAAGACCAAGGACTAGGGAATAATTTGCCCAAAAAAATATTCACACCTCAGCAAATCAATAATTTGTTTTTAAGGAAAAACAAATGAATACGTAGGTGGGCCTAAAAAAACCTCTGGCAATTTCTTCCCATCACGACGATGGGGATGGTGAAAAGCGAAGGAGTTGCACGTGGTGGTGATGGTAAAAGCTGACATTTTGATCGACTTACGTGCCCAAAGCTATGCCTTCCGCCATGTCCCACTAATTCATCGGGTGATAATATTTTCACGTCGTCCGTCACAATTTTCACATCTTCTCTTTTCCTTTTACTTTTGTCCTCTACGATAAAAGTTTGAATAGGTACTGTAGCGGGAGGTGAAAATGAAAATCCTCTCTTTGAATTTTTAAACTCTCCTCTGGATAGAAGCTACTCGCACAGGCCGATTAATATATATAATAAATTTAAAAAAAAATTCAAACCTTTATTAATAAAATATATCATTGAGAAATTATTCATGAAATACAATATGATAAGACGTGCTCAACTGTATAATACGAAAACTAAAAAAAACGTGGATGCATCTCTTTCAGCGCACCGATATTATTCAACAATAATTATAATTCCCATCTATTTTATAGAGCATAATCAGTTCAGTATAGCCTGTACTTGCAGTAGGTTAGAGTTCTTGCAATAGCTTATAGCTAGGTAGCTGTTGAAAGTAAATGTTTATATTAAGATACATGTCTATAATCGAACTCTAAATTCTTAGATATGTATAATATTTTTTACAGCAAATTGTCTAGAGGTTTCTAATTTTTGCTGAAATTACTAATTTTTGCTGAAATTACTATTTTAAACTCTCCTATTTCGAAAAAGAGACTTTCATCCTCCTACTTTGCTTCATTATCACTCTTAGATCTCTGATAACGGAATCGAGAAATCTTTCTAGCATCAAGGGACCTAAAATGACTTTTTTGTCCTTTAGTCAAAAGTTAAAAAATTGATAAAAAGAGTGGTCCTCTTATATATTTTTTATCAGTTTTTTCAACTTTTAACTAAAGGGCAAAAGAGTCATTTTAGGTTCTTTGGTACCGGAAAAATTTTTCGATTCCGGTATCAGGGACCTAAGAGTGTTAATTAAGTAAAGTAGGGAGACGAAAGTCTCTTTTGTGAAACAGAAGAGACAAAAATAATAATTTCAGCAAAGACTAAGAACCTGAGGACAATTTACTCTATTTGTTATGGTTAGACTACAAATATTTTGAATGCACTTGTATTATCGTTATTTCCTTGCTAAAATTTTGTAAATTGAATATGAAAATTCAAACAGAAATGATTATACGAAGTCTTTGGACTTCATTAATTGAAGGCCACGATGGAAAAAATAAAATCACCCGACCAAATTATATGATTAATTTGGCTTTATTATTATTTTCGTAGCGACCTCCGATAATTCAAAAACTTGAACCGAAGTGGAAAACTGAGACCAAAGTCATCGGATTCAGACGCGATCCTTTGGCTCCGTCTATATCAGCTTACTTTTGGGACCGATACAAAACAGTACAAAAAACACTGTTAGATTCTGACAATTCTACTGACCCATTTGCACACACACTCTCTTTCACGTGTGGATCGAACACTTTTGAGGACCATATGGACGACTGACGAATCATAAACTCTTGTAGTACCATGTCGAATCATATGATTCAAATTTATTTAACAAAATATTGAATTTAAATTTTATAAATAGAAAAGACATTATTGACAGATAAATATGATCATACAATAACCCTGTGAAAAAGATTTTTTTTTTTTAGCAAATAGATTAATTTTATGTCTCAAACTTTGCACAAAACACTAAATAAATACATGACTAACCAAACCTCTTAACCTAAGAATCTTCATGTATAAGATAATATTTCATGGCCGAGCTTCGTAGCACGCGGGAGTCACTCATCACTCATGGATGTGAATATAGAGCAGTGTGAAGAATAAGTTCAGTTATATCTATCTCCTGGAAAATTGCACCAACTCTTTGATAATTAGATCATCCAAAGGATTTAGAATTCATAATTGATGAAAAAATAAAGCAAACTACATTTTTTTGTTCATGTCACGTTGATGAAAAAATTGCTTACTAGGCAATTATACTTAATTTTTTTGAGAAATTATGTATAATTGACTTAATTACACTCCTACATCATGAACGGTACTTAATTATGTATAAAACAAGTTCAAGATCTTCAAACAATACGCTATTATGGAACAATCATCATGTTCCCTCAGTAATGTTGTTTACTCGATGTTCAAAAGTTCAGAACTGAGCTATTTTTCAAAGAGATTGTTGCAACCGGGTCACACTTATACCATCTATGAGTGGTTGTAAGAGTATTCGATGGTCAGACTAAATCTCAGATCTAGCACACCAATAACTAATTTTGTACAAATTGGGACTTCATCCATCCATTTAATTAGTAGAGCCCTCTTTTACATTATTTGATGTAAGGAATTGCGAGTATCTATAAAATCATCCGCTTAGAACCAGTAAATTGGTTTGGGTGCATCAGTAGAGTACGTGATGATATGCTTTTCATTTTCCTCGAAACTCCATGTGTAAGTAGATTTACGAGATCGACTATTCAAATTTAAACTGTATATATAAGCATAAAGAGTAGCAAAACTCGCTAAACACATAACAGTTATCGGAAGTCCACATAATTATTCTCTGCCAAGTACAAATCAGTAGTTGTTGTATGAAGAAAACTCCAAGCAAATACCAATGTTGTTCTGTTTTTAGCATAACTCAATCATATGGATCGTATTGCTTCAATAATCATCATAGTACAAAATTTTACCGAAGACCCAATAATAAACCAACTGATCCCTAGCTCTTGCAAGAACTCTAACCTATTTACATATGAAGGAACCAAGAGAGGAAAAAATTGTAGTTTAACCATGAGAAAAACTATATTTTTTCCCCTTTCCTAGTACAATATCCTATCCTACTTATTAAAGTCTAATCATGCCAGCAAATGAGCATAACTACACATCTCCTAATGATGTAAAGCCTTCCTTTCTGTTGCCTAATGTAGCCGCCAAGCCTTCTGCATGATACTTTCTTCTTGGACTCTCCCACGCTTGAACCACTGCTCATCATCTTCATCTTGGACAAGTATACTTGTCTTGATTATGTTGGGATTTATTTTATTTTCGACTGATGATTTTCAATTGAACTGCAAGAGATGGGTAAGGACTAAGATTCTGAGGTGTTGTTGTAGTTGTGGTGTAAGGAATTGGTGATATTTGAGATCAAGAAGGGGGCTTATTATATAGTGATATTTGAGATCAAGAAGGGGGCTTATTATATAGTGAGAGGGGGTGTTGAGGATGGATGGGAATGGTCCAAATTAACATGCCAAGACCATGCAACTATTTTTTTTAATATATTGTACCCGAATTAAGTATTATCAAGTTATATTTTATCTGATAACTTTTTTTATCATTATTTTTTTTATATTTGTAAGATTCAAATTTAACATTTCTTACAGATCTTTAACACGTGTAAACTCATACGGGCAAAGATAGATTATAGAATATTACCTTTCTCTCTCTCTCTCTCTCTCAATTCAGTCCAGCCCAATATATCCTCTGTTCCAGCATTTATGTAGTCATAAACCCACCGAGACAATTTTGTCGGCCACTGTATTTTAGTGAAGTTAAAAGAAAAAATGTGGACGAGGGAATTACCAAGAATTTACTAGTCAAAGTTTGGTTTTTCGATATCTTTTTCTGACATAAAGTATGGTGTTTCTCTTTCTCATCCCACTTCGTTTTGTCAAACGGGTATTAAATGCATAATGTTATGTACTGAAGTATTAAAATACTGTTTCAAAAAAAAGTATTGAAATAGGGAGAGTGACTGTTTCAAAAATAAAATATATATTCTCCATAATATCGGTAGAACGCATTGAGTAGTTAATAATGAGTTATACTGTCGTCATATCATTGTATAAAGTCTCACCCAAAAAAAATATCATTGTATAAAGGAAATTTTCGATTTCTTAGTAATCTCCAATAAGTATTAGAACCTTCTAAATAAATTTAAATAAATAATATTTTAATCTTCACAATTATAAATAATGATTTGTCACATGTAATTAAGTCAAAGTTTATAGTGATTTCGCTAATATTTCCATAAAACGAGAGACTGTAATAACATGCCACAAGAATGACCCTCTTTTATACTGTATTAACTTTTTATATTAAACTTCTAATTTTAACTCCATGAATTGATTTTTTTTTCAAAATTTATAAAATTGTTCACCAAAT
This sequence comes from Hypericum perforatum, assembly GCA_012979155.1. Lineage (NCBI taxonomy): Eukaryota > Viridiplantae > Streptophyta > Magnoliopsida > Malpighiales > Hypericaceae > Hypericum > Hypericum perforatum. Next base: position 17,282 of record SOPF01028059.1, on the reverse strand, counting down.
ATGTACATCAAATGAGTCTCGTTGAATGATATTTGCATAAATTTTGAATTCACTAACTACTCACCATAAAAGAAGTTGTGTAAGTAATGTCAAGCCACATTGTCAATAAAAAATCTCAAAATTAATGCAAATAAAAGTGATATTTAACTCAAAATCTAAAAAAAAAATTTGATGAATTACATAACAATATTATTAGTATATTGTCAAAAATGAAAATTAAAAACTTCATAAATCAAGAAAATGATTAAAAAAATTTAAACAGTCGAATATAATATTACGGTCGTAAAATTATCCAGAATTAAGCTGGCGCGTCCCCGTATTTTCCAACGGGCTGATGTTGGAAAGAACTACGAAGATTCGGAGGTATTTCACTAACTACAAACGAGCGTGCGCCTCCTGTAATTAATTATTGAGACACAATTAGCAAGGGAACAATAACCTGTTGGGAGCTCTAAACTCGATGAAATGGCCCTTCAGATTACGACACCCTCCTCATCAAACCCAAGTTAATCTATACACTAATTAATTAATTATCCTAATGTCAAATTAACAATGAGATACTGAGCTCTGCACTTGGTCCCCTTCATTCTGCTCTGTCGGTACTTTCTTAATAGTATGCGCAGATGACGTCTAGACTGATTTATTAAAACCTTAATACCCTGGAGTCATTATGAAGGTTTACATTTTTTATGAAGGTTTAAATGATAAAAATTGATTTTTTTAGGCACTAAATGCCCATACACCAAATTACGAAAATGTTATTGCGCAAGAGCTGAATGATCTAATCTGGAGATTGTACCATAGAAATCCAATAGATGCTAATCACTTACTTATTTTTCGACCGAGAAAGACATTTGTTACATTCCATCAAAACAATATATTGTTACTATGATTTTGAATCAATCAAGTAAAAAAATGGAACTTAGTTGGAATTAGTCATGACACTCATAAAATACCTAAAATCTCGAAGTCCAACATTGTTATCTTCGCTCAACCGTTAACAAATGAGAAATATAGGAACGTAAAACTAAGTAAAATGATTATACTTATAGTCTAATGCTCTATGATCTAATTAACTAGTTTTATATACTAATATGAATTATTTCTAACATATTTTATCATTCTTCACACGCATTAATTTTTTCAAAAGTTCATCCATCATAAAATTATTCAGGTCAAAATTGCTTAACTTTAACATATTTAATAATATTTTCCATAAAAAAATGTGTACCAAAATAATAAAAATAACATAATCAAATAACTTCAATTTTGCTTAACATATTTCAAAGAACATTGCACAATCTGTTGAAAATAACAATTGGATTTTAGTCCCGACTCCCGTGCAACGTCTATATGCCAAACTGTTGTTGATTTCTTTCGCTTTTTTTTTTCTGGCAGAGATCTAAGACTCTGCTATATAATTTTATGACGTTATCCCGACCCACTCATAAAGGTTCAATCATATCTAGGGGTGAGTTCGGCGCGGTACGGTACGGTATGGGCAAAAATCCATACCGTACCGCATTTTTTTTTTAAAAAAATTTGAAACCGTGCGGTATTCGGTATTGTGCGAAACCGCGCGGTGCGGTATGTTGCGGTGTCGGAAACGGTGCGGTATGCGGTATACCGCGGTGCGGTGCGGTATTTTGCGGTATTATCCATGTATTCGGTGTGGTGCGCAATACCGCACCCGTACCATTTTATCGCGGTAATTTGCGGTATGCGGTATGTGCGGTGCGGTATATGTGCGGTATGTTAAAGTTCGGTACGGTACGTCACGGTGCGGTGCGGTATTGCGGTATGTGCGGTTTTTTGCTCACTCCTAATTCATATCACCAATTTCCACTAGTAGCAAGATCAATAATTTCTACAAGGGATCCTAAAAAAAATAATTCTGCAAAGAGTTGGTCGAACATAGGAAATAAATATCACTCCAGTTTCTCGAGGCCCATTCAAAGAAATTGTCACGTTCTTCAGAATTATTCAAGAAATCTCATCATTTAACGTCTGCTACATGTCCCATTAGTGAAGGAAATACCCAGCATGAAATCATCGCCACGGACAGTAAAACCACAGAATTTCATATTTCAATTGCGAACTAAAATTGAATTATTTCATATTCCAAATACTTGTAACGTTTTTCTCATCTACCAAATTTTAATACTGGTGGATTGATCTTGAAACTTGTGGTTATGTGGTTGGCAAAGAATAACTATTTTGAAAACACACTAGGAAATCTGATTGGTCTAACGAATTTGTCTACAGATAAAATCATAGATTTTTTTTTAATCATAAATCTGTTATCACTTATAATTAGCATTATAATGCCTTAAAAATCTAAATATTATGCTATATTGTTTCGGTACCGGAATAGTCCAGAACAGATCTAATTTTTTTTTTTCCAAATCGTTTTTATGAATTGGATATGGCCAACCAGTCCAAACACTCTCCTAATTTTGGTATTATAACCAATCATCTGCGGTATATTCATTCAAAGTTCAAACATTAAAAAAAAAATGAGAACGACAAGATTTTTAAAGGAGACAACGTACATTAAACTTAAATTAAAACCATGCAACATGAGTTTGTCCCAAATGCCTAGCCATTTACTTTTTGTTCTGTTCCTGGTTAGAAAATTGCAAGTTTGTAGTGTAGATGGAGGACATCCATGCACGTGACATTCCCGTGATGCTTATGGCCCCTGCCCTCCATGGAGTAGACAAACCCTTTCTTTTGATGAGTTAGAATTTTATTAATCTAACATTTTTACAATTTTGGGTGTTAAATTTCTGGTATAAATATTTAGTATTGCACCCGCAGCTAAAATTTTAGTAGAAAAAAATTAATAGGAAAAGAGAGCACATGATTATTAATGTTCATACATTCTAGAGTAGACAAACCCTATTTTAAGTTTCTTTTGGTGTTGGGAATTAGGAAGTTTCATGTGAGCTTCTTTCCCTTCTTCCATGGTTGTTTGTCTTCTTGGTATAAGAGTTGGGTCAATTTGGAAAATAGGGTTTTTGATTACTTAGGATTCTTAATTAATGTTGGTATCTTTGTCTTGGACTATGCGAAGATTGCCCATGTCCGGAGATTTCCTAAGGTGTGCGATTCAATGGATAATCCAAGGTTATTGGCAAGATAATACTTGTATTTTGGGGGTCGTATCTTTGATATTGAAAATCTTCCTAGGGATTCTGTCATGATTATTTAGAATTCACTAATTGTTTTCTTGATGACACCTAATATTTGGATGTCTTATAATTCGACTAATGTAAATAAAGATCAATATTTAATAATATTGTGTTCTTATTAATTTAAATCTAAATTTTTTGGTTAGACTAAAACAATTTCATCATCAAATAATTTTAAGTATTTTTAATCTAGTTACTTGGTAAAACTTATGAGTACATTTATCCTTGGTTTGATCCAAGATTATGTGAGATTATTGCTATTAAATAAACTCGGATGGTCAGTTGCCTCCAACTTAGGTTGCAATCTTTATCTAAAAGAAACTTAATTAACTTGCAATAATTGCCACATAAATAAAAAAGATTGCAATCGTATCTTTTCAAGTTTTGACGAGGAATTCTTAGAACCTAGACCACTTGCTAATTTGTTCCGGCCATGTTCCTTTCTTAATCCACTTTCAAAAATACAAATTGCTGCAAATATATAATCTGTACAAATTGTCAGGAATACCTATTCTGAGGCCTAATTACAAATGAGCGTTATTTAGTAATTATCAGGTCATGTACATCTAGGAAAAAAAAATTAAACCATGAATTTGTTCTAGAACTTTGGATTTTTGGAATATTCGCATTATAAATACGATTTGGTATGCTTGACAAATCAACACAACTTATATTCTCATATTTACGCAAGGTACTTAATTTCTAGCTTAATTATTTCAAACTATAGTCCAAGAAGTGATCGGGTCAACTTCTTTTATCATTACCATTAATTTTTTGTCCTTGAAATCTTACGATATTTGAATAACTATTAGATCAACTAATATATGTTTATTTTTTTTTGATAATGATGAAATAATTTCAATAAGTATTATAGTTTTGAACTTAAAAGTCTTTAATTAACTTAAAAATAAATATTTTATTAATAGATCTAAATGCTAGTGACTATTATTCTTATTATATATACATGTATTGTTACTGTTATTGCTAATAACAAAAAATAACTCTTGGAGCTTTGGCCATTGGGCATTCAGCCCGTGCAAGTACATTTTGAAACGGACGGTTTGTTATTCCTTATTTCTCCTTGTAGCCCAACATGACCAAATAGAACTTGGGCTGGACTATTAGAAAAGAAACAAATTTAGGCCGGACTCTATTCCAATCTATGGTCCTAAAATAGCAGCATCGAATCAGCCAGAACCCTCCTCTATTCGAAATTAGTTGCCTGGAAATTACTAAGAAGGTCATTTCACTCCAATTAATTCATTATATATATATATAATTAAAGTTGATGAATTCTTTATGTATCTATCTACACATATATATAGTTTTTGGTTAAGCAGACCCCAAATCCACCTGATGTATTCCATAATTATTTATTTTGCTAATTTGGTTTTTGTTTAGAATTCAAACTCTAGTCACTTTTTACTACATTTTTCCTTTATATTATTACAGCAAGTGCTTGTTAGTCGCATTCGATATTTATAATGCAATTTTGAAAAAGTAAATAGATAAATTTTACGTTTATTCACATACTAGAAGTTGGTATTGATCCTTCTTAAACACTAGACAACAAAATAGTAATATAACAATTCGAATAATAGAACAATCGAAAAATGACAGGCATACCAAAAGTGAGTTAACTGTCTCTAAATACCAAAAGCCAAAAACAAGTCAGTATGATAAATCAGGTGCACAATTTGGAGCCCATAAAAGATATTAATTTGCCACCTCCCGCACGGAAATGCAAGCACAGGTTTACCACTACAATAAGGACTAAAATAACTCTTGATAAGATTATTATAATAGGATATTTCGATTTGACAAGTTTGATAAGATACTGTGTGCGTGTCCATTGAATTGCAAAATACTAAAATTTCACATATATTTTTTTTTGAGAGAACTATTTCACTTATATTCAAGGTTGACCAGTTGGCAATAGAACTTAAAATAAATTACATGCACAATTTGAAAGCTCATTAAAAACATTAATTTACTCTTTGGTCACGTTGAAATGCAAGCACAATTTCGACCATGGTCCAAAGCCTAAATCTACTAAAAAGTAAAAACCAATTAAAGTTCACTTTAGTGTCGTTTATTCGTTTAACTGATTTTCCCACAAAAATAATATAATACAAAATTTTACTCATATTCACACCCTAAAAAATTTGACATTAATCCCTCTTGAACACTAAACAAGTAAAACAACAATACTATAACAAAAAAATAATAATTTGAATACCGAAAGTGATTGACCCCAAAATTTTGTCGTTTCAATTTCATGACCCGAAAACTCTAGTCGTATGACATATTTATCATCATACTTGGTTATCATATTGACCTGACCCAATTTATTATCACACAGTACTTAATTATGATGTAAAGTGAGCTGACTCAGTTTGTCAATAAATGCGTCACAAAGACAGTTAACAAGAAAAACTGAAACGACTCACGTGCAGTGTGTAATCTCCATAAAGAAAACATTAATGCATCTCGTTTTCACGTGGAAATTCAAGTACAAGTTTTGATCTCAGTCCAAAGACCAAACCAACCTACCCAAAAAATACAGATCAGGCCACATTTTTTTTGAGGGGGAAAGCACCGAGATGAATAAATTGATAGGGGCATCAGCCAAGAGCAAGTCTACAACGTCCGGAGGGGGATTAAAAACCTAATTAGATTAAAAACCTAATTATTATAGAGCGTACCTAATCTATATATTTTACCCAAACAAATCGCGTTGAATGTTCGGAGGGGATTAAAAACCCAATCATCACAGAGCGTACCCAATCTGTACATCTTATCCAAACAATCCGCAACGAGATGTGCAGAGCAAAATACAGTTAGGCAAGCTACGTAAGCCTATTCTAAGAACACATTTAACTCGTGTATCCACTTAATATAACTCCATTTTTTTACCACAATCAACACGTGTTTGACGTCTCTTTCACTTTTCAAAGTTTCCCTTTCTAAAAGCAAACTAACCTCGTAGAACACAAAGTCAAGAGGAAACCCTAAAGAGAAATGACACTTTCGAGGCCTGTCTCGAGAACATCACTCCATTCATGGCGCTGGCTAGTAACCCAGCGGTGGTAGCTAGATCATGGAAGCCTATTGAGATAAGTGATTAATTGAAGATCTTAGATTCCAAATCAATCATCTCCCGGAATCAATTAGAGGATCAATTGGAGAAGATTGACTAAGATTGAGCCAGCCTCTTAAGGCAATCGGAGATCACACACTTACTGAAGATCTCACCTACACCCAACGACTATTTCCATACTTGGGTGTTGTATATACTCTTTCCTTTTGTATAACCCGTGATCGTAGACTGTAATTAGGGTCATATGTGTATATTAACTTGTAATCGTGCTCACCCAAATATACAATCGAATACTATACATCCAATTTCTCAACTTTCATGGTATCAGAGCAATCCTGATTAACCAAAATCAATCACAATCAACGAAACACCCACCATCCACAAATGGAGACCAACCAGTTTAGCTCAAACCAAACCAATTCCTCTGCAAGTACACCAGATGCTGCAGAGAAGACCAAATTCAAGAAAATCACAGAAATTGAAGGAAACACGGGGCCGAAAATAACCACCGTAACCTTCAACGGAGCTAATTACCTATCTTGGTCCAAGGCGGTACAGATAGTCCTAAGTGGGAGGGGCCGAATTGGTTTTATAGATGGAACTTTCACGACTCCAGAAAAAGACCGACCTAACCTACCTGGAATGGAGCATGAATAACCATTTGGTTATGTCATGGATCCTCAATTCCATCGAAAACAACTTACATGATTTGTTCAATTTTGCAGAGAATGCTAAAGATCTATGGGATGCAGTCAACGAACTCTATTCACACCAAGAAGAACTCTATCGAGTCTTCGAACTGAAAAAGGTGATAGTCGAGCTACAGAAGGGAGACAAAAACTTTGTCGAATATCTCAGCAAACTTAAAATGATGTGGGAGGAACTGGCGATATTAAAACCAGCAACAGTCAACCCAATCACCCTCAAGAAGCGAGAGGATGAAGATAAGATCTTCAAAATTCTGATGGGACTTGGCCCTGATTATGAATCCATTCGAGAGGTAATCCTCACCGTTGTTGACCTTCCTCTTATTAACACCATGTATGGTAGAATCCAGAAGGAAGAGACCCAAAAAAGGCTTATGGGAGCTCTCCAGAAAAGCAAACCAATATCAGAAACCAGTGCATTCGTCAGCAACCAAGAGGGAACTGCATATGCTGCCCAAAGGTTCATGAATTCTCGAGGCGGATCCAACTCTAAAGGTCGAGGAGGAAGAACAGAAGGACGAACAAGTATTCTTTGTGACCATTATAGCAAACAAGGTCATCCCAAAGAGAAGTGCTGGCACTTTCACCCGTATCTTCTACTGCAGCACAGGGACAGAAAATTACCAGGACTAGTCCATCAGAAACCTTAATGCCTTCGCAGCTGCTGCTCAAGAGACGAACCCAACCTCAATCGAGGACATCAGACATCAAGTGCTTCAACACTTGAAGGTCACAGGAGACCTAAATCCAAACGACAACAAGGCTGCTGGTCCAAAAATATCCAGCGAAGGTAACCCAAATTTAATTGCAAATTTAACTATTACTGCAAATAATTGCTGCGCTTCTAGAGGAAATTACACATGGATCATAGACTCAGAGGCAAACGAGCACATGACTTACAACATTGATTTAATCAATCACCTTAAAAGAATTAAAAATCAATTTATCCGCATAGCTAATGGATCACAAATTCCTATAATTGGATCGGGTACCACTAGCATATTCTCCAACAATCATCAATTTGACTCGTTATATGTCCCCAATCTGTCCAGCAACCTCTTATCAGTTAGCAAGATTACGAAACAACTCAATTGTCTTGTTATTTTTCATGCTGACAAAGTTGAATTTTAGGACTCCTTAACGGAGAAGAAGATTGGTGAAGGACGCTCAGTTAATGGGTTGTACAAGATTGATCAATTTCCCATTGCTGCACTTGCCGCTAATAAAGCCTTCAGCATGATTGATATTTGGCATGCTAGATTAGGCCATCTTAGTAATAAGGTTTTATCCAATTTGTTTCCTGACATTGGCGCAATTGACATTTCTTGCGAGACTTGCAAATTTGCAAAGAATAATCGGCTCCCTTTTGTAGCATATGATTCAATTTACACTGAACCATTTGAATTAATTCATTCGGATGTATGGACTGCTCCCCTTTTATCTTATGATGGATTTCAATATTTCATTACTTTTATCGATTAATTTAGTAGAGGTACGTGGATCTACCTGCTCAAGCACAAGAGTGAGGCATTTAAAGCCTTTCAAGACTTCCACAGGTTAGTCTCAAACCAATTTAATGCTCGGATAAAGATTTTTAGAACTGACAATGGCACAGAGTACAAAGGAGAATTCGTGGAGCAGCTGAAGAACTTAGGTATCGTGCACCAGACATCGTGTGTCTACATTCTGCAACAAAACAGAGTCGTGGAAAAGAAGAACATGCATCTCCTCGACGTAACACGCTCAATAATGTTTCAGATGTACGTGAAGAAGAAGTTTTGGAGCGATGGCATTCTCACGACATGTCATGTGATCAATCGAACCCCCACAAAGATCCTACAATGAAGAGCACCTCTCGAAGTTCTGCTTAAATGAAAACCCAAACTTGACTATCTTCGTGTCTTTGGTTATAGTGTCTTTGTGCATGTCCCAGTCGAAAAATGTGACAAACTCGACAAACGAGCAATCAAATGCATCTTTCTGGGCTACTCAAGAACCCAAAAGGGGTATAAGTGCTATCGCCCAAGCACAGGGCGCAAATATGTATCAAGGGATGTCCAATTTGAAGAATTGATCCCATATTTCAAAAGCCCAGACACTGAAATTCAGGGGGAGAAACACAAAGATACAAGTAAGTCTGCGACACCACTTCCTATTATATCTCACATTTTATCACCTATTGCAGGCCCAAATGGACAATCAAAGGCCCAAGAAGACCCAAAGCCTACAAAATTAAATGGCCAAGTCACGGCCACTGATCAAATTGAAAATAGCCAAATAGAAAAAATTGACAATTAAATGCTGGAAACCGAGGAACACCAAAGCACCCAAGAAGTACCAATTATGAATTCCAATCCTGATGAATTGGCCTCTCAGGACCAAGGTAACACTCTAATTCCTAGTCCACAGATTGCACCCACTAGGAAATCATCTATAATTAAGAAAATTAGCAGCAAATTAAAAGATTTTTAGACCTTTCAAGGGTACTATCCTATTGAAAATCATATAACTTATGAAAAAATTAAACCTAAACATCGTGCTTTTATCACTTGCATTGATAATAACTACGAACCTAAATCATACTCCAAAGCTGTTAAACACCATGTTTGGAGAGAAGCAATGAAAGAAGAACTAAATGCTTTAAAACGAAATCAAACTTGGACTGTCACTGATCTCCCACAAGGTAAGAATGCGATTGATTGTAAATGGGTATTTAAAATCAAACATAATAGTGATGGTACCATTGAAAGGCATAAGGCCAGATTGGTAGCGAAAGGTTTCACTCAAACTCCGAGGCTTGACTATAGTGAAACATTCGCTCCAGTGGCCAAGATGAACACCATTCGCATCTTGATTTCACTGGCAATGAACCAAGGTTGGCAATTGGAACATATGGATGTCAAGAATACGTTCTTACAAGGAAATCTCGAGGAAGAAATCTACCTAAGGATTCCCCTTGGGCTTAGGTCGGACACTCCCACCAAGGTATGCAAATTACACAAAGCTATTTATGGGTTAAAGCAATCGCATCGTGCATGGTACAATCGTCTCTCTGATGAGTCAATTCAACTTGGTTTTTACAAATGCTATTCAGATTGTAGCCTATTCGTGTCCTCTGGGCAACAAGGTAAGGTAATTGTCTTAATTTATGTCGATGATATACTTATTACTGGTGATAGTTGTGTTTTGATTAACAAATTGAAGTGTGAACTGAAACGAAGATTTGATATGAAGGATTTAGGTAAGGTCAAATACTTTCTTGGGGTCGAATTTGCTTATTCTTCAAAAGGCTTGTTCATTAACCAAAGGAAGTACACAATTGATTTACTTAAGGACACAAAGAAACTTGGATCCGCTCCTTTCAAAACCCCAATTGAACCAAATTTTAAATTCTCCAACCTTGAGGGAAAATTTGTCATGAATGTTCAATAATTCCAACGAATTGTGGGGAAATTAATCTACTTGATGATTACCCGACTGGATATAACCTATGCTGTTAGTATAATCAGCCAAGTCATGCACTCTCCCAAAGAAATCCATCTTGAATTGGTTAATCGCATATTGCAATATATTAAAAACAGCCCTGGGAGAGGCATTTTGCTGCTAAACAATCATCATCTAACTATATCTGCCTTTTCTGATGCAGATTGGGCGGGCAATATTGACAATCAGAAGTCCACTATGGGCTACTATTTATTCGTGGGAGGCAACCCCGTTCTTTGGCGTTTGAAAAAATAATGTGTCGTGGCCCGATCGAGTGCAGACACTGAATACCGTGCCATGGCATCTACAGCTTGTGAATTAATCTGGGTCCGAAGCTTGTTGCATGAATTGAAAATTAAAGTTCTGTGCCCAATGAAGCTACATTGTGATAACAAGGCCGCAATCTACATCGCATCCAATCCAGTGTTCTACGAGCGAACAAAACACATTGAGATTGACTGTCACTTCATTCGTGACAAGGTCCAAGAAGGTATTATTACTACGCCATACACCCCGAGCAAAGAGCAAATAGCTGACGTCTTTACCAAAGCCCTTGGATCGCAATCATTCAATTATCACTTGAGCAAGTTGGGTATTCGAGACATCTACTCCCCAACTTGAGGGGGAGTATTGAGACAAGTGATTAATTGAAGATCTTAGATTCCAAATCAATCATCTCCCGGAATCAATTAGAGGATCAATTGGAGAAGATTGACTAAGATTGAGCCAGCCTCTTAAGGCAATCGGAGATCACACACTAACTGAAGATCTCACCTACACCCAACGACTATTTCCATACTTGGGTGTTGTATATATTCTTTCCTTTTGTATAACCCGTGATCGTAGACTGTAATTAGGGTCATATGTGTATATTAACTTGTAATCGTGCTCACCCAAATATACAATCGAATACTATTCATCCAATTTCTCAACTTTCAAAGCCGAGCACGACTGTCTCTTTGCCTTCCAATTAAGCTCATGACCAGCCCATCTATGGTTTGTAAGAGGTCTGATTTCTCTTGCAACAGCCAAGCTGCTCCAGTTGAACCTAGAACCTATAAGCTATGAATTAACTAGTCGAGATTCGAGTTGTATACGATACCAAGTTAAATATTATGTGTAGGTAAAGTGCAAGAGAATTGTGTGTTTATGAGATTAGCGCGAGACCGCGGGATCCCGGCTTATCTAAGGTTGAGTCAGAAAATCGTCAATTTTGACTCAACCTTAGATACGACCACATTGCGGTGCAGGGGCCCTACCTCACCTATGAGGACACGTGGCTCGTCGTGACGGGCGGGTCGGGGATCTTCGAGGGGGCCCTACTGTCAGGTTAAGCTCCAGCAGCTGGTCTTCCAACTCAAGGGGATCAAGGACTTACCGGAGGAGCTGCTTGGAAAGCCCGTCGAGCCCAGCCCGGCTGCAAAGGCATGTGAGGCCCACGCCATTGTTGCCAACTTCACGGAGGAGTATTTTCTTTTTTGTGGGTTCGATTATATTGTGATCCAACGGTTTCGTTCTCTTGGATGTTTGATTTTGTATCATGATTATTCTATCCATGCAAAAATATAGTCGGAAAACATTTCACTTTTTGTAACTTTAATAACTGTGTTGACGATTGTTAAAGTTCCTTAGTCCGGGTATTTTTTTTTTCCAAAACGGATCAAGACGTGACCAGAACTTTATTCCATGAATTCTAAAATAAGGATCTTCAAAAGTTTTTTTTGGGTGTATTTACGTATGATACTCAAGTAATATTCGACCCATTTAAAATGTAATTATTTTAATAATATTTTTAACTTTAATATAATTTGAATTCAAATCTAGTTAAATAGATCCAAATAAACCGACATGGTACCTCTCAAAATTAGCAACACAAGGTGTTGCTGACCTAAAATTTCTTTTGTAATTTTTATTTCACTAATTAGCTCAAGGTCGAACATCTTCGTTGTCTGACGCTCCATTTGATGTAGTATCAACACAAGGTTTTTTTTTTCCTGAGAAAGTAGTATCCACACAAGTTACAAAAAATTGTATAATTTTTTTATAAGTAAATTTTTACATCACCCTAATTTTTTTTGACCCTAAACCTCATTGAAATTATATAATCTAGGCTAAATGCCCTTTGGAAAAATGGTAGCATCTATCGCCTAGACAATCAACGTTGGCTCGCAACTATCGTTAAAAAATCAACTTGAAATTTTTCATATGAAAGTGATGATTATGATCAAATCAACTATCTTAACCTACTAAATGAACATGAACATATCCATTTGCATATAATACTATTTACTGGATTATTAAATTGATTATATCAGTCGAACTGCATGTATTTACGCCCTGGAACTGGATCACCCCGGATATGTTGCGTGATAGTCTAGACGGATATAGATATTGGAATTAGAAACGACGGCAGGATCTCATCATGAACCTCTGTCTGACCTCTCTTTGTATGGATGTACATATTTTCTTAATTTCTCATATTCGAAGTAAGCTTGATCTTAATTACATTCTATATATCAATTAAATCTGAACCGCTTCTTACGTGATAACGTGAATGTTTATATTTTTAGGGCCTGTTGTTTTAACATTGTTGTCGCGGACGTAGATATTTTCGTAAACAGTACGGTGAGTAGTTTGTTCGAATTTAGTGTGAAATTCAAATAATCATAAGGATTACAAGATGGTGAAACTTAAAAAAGGTGTAACATTTAGGATGCTCTGAATATGTCTTTGGATTTTTTTTTTGAAAAACCATGTCTTTGGATTAGGTCTTCTCTGTCTATTTGAAAAGATGGTCACTCAAAAGACATTTTGGTTATTTGTATTCTATGTTTTTCAGAAAACAAATTCAAATTTTAGTGTATTCTTTTTCGCGAAAGATGATGACACCCGCGATAAGGTTATAAACCTATTCGGAGTTAGATGTATGGTTATTTACGAATTTTTACATAATGTTTTAAAATGGTAAATTTTTACTTTTTAATATTTGTCAAATTTTGTATCATCGATTTTATAATTTTTACAATGTCTTGTTAATAATATAAGTATCATTCATCCTCAGAAAAAATATTACCAGCTTAGTTAGGTATCATCATCTAATCCGTTTGTATGTTATACTACTAAGTAGAGTATAAATTGGATATTTAATTCAGAGTAAATTACATCTGGCCACCTGTTGTTTGGTGAATTTAACGCTGGCCCTCCTCTTATTCGCAATTCGATTAAAAAGGTCCCTAAGTTTGGCCAAATTGTATCATTTGGCCCCTGATGCCGGAATCGGAGAATTTTCCGACGAAAAGCCACGGGAAATGACGAAAATACCCTTCTTTAAAAAAAACTTTCTGGAGTAGGTCAGAGGAGGTCGAAAAATGGTTGTTCGTGGCCGTCGGGATGAGCTCCGATACTGGAGTAGGCCGCCCAGACCTCCAGAAGGCTGGAGCGGCGTCTGAAAAGCCGGGAGGTTCACCGTCGAGAAGGAAAACCGGGGATCCCATGCCCGACAGAATCCGATGCAGAAAATGGCCAGCCAGTAGGCCAGAGGGGCCCCAAAGGGACGAGGGAGACTTATGGAGGCTGGCTGAGGACGGAGGCGTCGAGCCCGGTCACCGGAGGAGGAAGGAGAGAGGCCGTCGAGGGGGGGGGGGGGGGGGGGGGGGGCGGGGCCGGGGGCCGGGGGGGGGGGGGGGGGGGGCGGGGGGGGGGGGGGGGGGACGATGCGGGCAGAGCGGAGGGTTATACCTGGGAGGGATAGGCAACCACCGGCATGTTCGTCTAGACCAGGGGAATCTCGGGAGGAGGTCCGATCGGTGAGTCACGACCAGGAACGGCTTCGCACGACATTGGCGATCCGGAGCTCTAAAAATGGCGAATCGTGATTACGGGCAGCCCACGGTCAGACGAATGCATCGGAGGAACCCACTGAGCATGCTGAGCAAGGATCTGGGCTCCGATCCGAATGGCAGAGGGCGGAGCACCGTCACCGGCGTTGTTTTTTGTTTTTAAGTTTTTCCGGCGAGGACCGTCACCAATGAGTTCTTCCGGCGCTGGTTTGGTCATTGCTCTTGTTTTTTTTGTTTTTAAGTTTTTTTTAGCGTAAGGACATTTTTGTCATTTTCAGTGGCTTTTCGCCGGAAAATTCTCCGATTCCGTCGTCAAGGGCCAAATGGTATAATTTGGCCAAACTTAGGGGCCTTTTTAATCGAATTACGAATAAGAGGGGGGCCAGCGTTAAATTCACCAAACAACAGGGGGCCATATGTAATTTACTCTTAATTCAAACATCATAAATTTATGATGTGGAATCGGATCAGCCTGGATTTTATCCGATATCATTGTGAAAACAAAAGCTAAAAAATAATACTGATAAATATTTAATATTACTCTTGCATACTAAATTAAAATATGATATTCACTTGTTATCCAAATGAGATATTTTTTTAGTTGGTGTTACTGTTTATTAAAAATTTTAAAATGGTACCAGAAAAAACTAAATTACAAAAAAGGTGTCCACAGGAGATTGTCTTGAAAAAATTCCGTGTACTGAAACAGTACATAGAATTTTACCCCGTGTATACCAATACACGGGATTTTATCGCAAATTCAGTACACGGATAAAAAACTCATTTTTTTTGGTATAAACGAGAAAAAAATCCGTGTTTTGAACCAATATAAGAAAAAAAATCCCGTGCTTTGGTTTTCTATGTATAATCTAAAAAATTTATGCGAATTCAAAATTTTTTTTCTCGAATCGGACTTTCGAGTACCGAGATATTGCTCTTCAAAGTTTTTTTTACATAATCTCTCAATTTGAATTTTTTTTAAATTTGAAAAACAATATAAAAATAATAAAAAGACAACAAAAAACCGTCTTATGTTAATTTTTATAAAAGAATTTTGAAATTGTTTGTCTTTTGTTAATTTTTATAAAATAATTTTGAAAATTAAAAAAAATTAAAATCGAGAGATTATGTAAAAAAACTTTGAAAAGCAATATCTTGGTGCTCGGCTGTCTGATTTGATAATTTTTCTTTGAATCCACATAATATTTTGAGATCTATACATAGAAAACTAAAACACGGGATTTTATCCCCTGTATTAGTCCAAAACATGGGATTTTACCCCGTGTATACCAAAAAATGGGGTTTTTTATCCGCGTACTAATTCCACGATAAAATCTCGTGCACTGGTTCGATACACGAGATTTTTTCAAAATTGTCTCCCGTGAACACCTTTTTCACAATTTAATTTTTTTCGAATCCATTTTTGAAATTTTCAATAAATATTAACACCAACTAAAAAAAATCCCTCCAAATGCTACCATCCCTAATATATTTTGCATGATGTATGTAGATATAGATGTAAAAAAAAGATGTATAGGGATTGCATGGTTGGTGTGGACTCTAGACAAATATTTTTAAATAAAATAGGAATTGTTTACTTATTTATGAGAAAGGAAAGATCCGATATTATATTAAATCCAAGGACTAGAGGATAATTTGCCCTATTTTTTTTTGTGAGGCGGACATATGCAGATATCAGGAGGCGAAACGGCGGCAGGAACTCATCATTACTTTTTAGGAAAAGCTCGGAAGACGAAGCGAAAATCTAAATATCTCCTGCACTATTCTCTACTAAAAAACTTGCCAACTTATCGAGAAACTTAATCGTCTACGTACATATACACAAACAGGGCAAGAAGAGGAATTGTCTTTCTATTGTCAGCTTTCCTTTCATTTCCAAGCAGAACAAAAAAAACCAGATTCCTTCTCATATGTACTAAAAAGGGTAAGAAAAAGAAATCAAAGTATACAAGTGTTTACGAGTGGTCATCGACATGGGAGGAGTAGAGAGCACCATCAGCGAGGAGGATGTAAACGAGACAGTTCCCTCCTGCGTGGATGCATTAACAATGGAAGACAAGGGACAAAACTCGGAGAAATTCCAAGGGTTAGCTGATATACTGTTCTCTTGGTCTCTCCACGACATTTGCAATGAGAATCTTTACAAGGTCGTTTCTTTCTCTCTTTTCCCAAGTTTAGTTTCCCTTGTTTTTTCCCAAAGGGCTTCTTTGTTTAGGTACTTGAAAAGGTTTTATGATGATGCATGCGAGGGTGTGACTTGTGTAACAAGGAATTTGTGGTGGTACAAACATAACTGAGTGATGAAGTGAGCCCTAGATTCTTGTATCTTTCAAGTCCTTCGAGGGTTTCTTTTATTACAAGCAAGTACTTATGGGTCACAAATACAAGCTGTCCTTAATTTTGTTGCTGTTATAAGAAATTAGTGATGGTTTGAACATAACTGAGATGCAGCATTGTCTTGGAAGAAAAGACCTTCGCCAATCGTGCCCTAGTTGCTTGTTTCTTTCAAGTCCTATTACGGTTTTTTTATTACAAGCAAGTACAAACATAAACTAATGATGAATAGAGCCACAAATACGATATGTCCTTAATTTTTGTTGTTGTTGTAAGAAATTAGTGATGATTAAAACTTAAACTAATGATGAAGTGAGCTATGCTTGCTTTTTTTAAGCCTTGGGGAGATTTCTTTTATCACAAGCAAAAGCTTGTGGGCCACAAATACAAGCTGTATTATTTTCGGTAAAGATAGAGTTTTTATTAAATAAACAATTGAACAAATTTAAACAAAAATGGAATCTGTTCTATTGCCTCTGTAAAAATGGTGGGAGATTTTATATATGTTGATGTCTGATGTAATTCTCTCAGCAGGTTGATAAGATTCCGGTTACATTTGTTGGAATTTTCGAATATAAACCTCTAAGGTCATAACAGCGGAAGT
>SOPF01028058.1:0-18083 GCA_012979155.1 Hypericum perforatum | reverse complement strand
AACATATAAATACTAAATTCTAGAGAAACGAAACAAGAACGTATTATTTTTATCCAACGATTTCATGATATGAAATCAATAAGAATTAAAATTGTGACAAACAATTTTTATTGAGCGGAAAATACCAAATATTTTAATCCAGACACCATAAAAACAAACTAAAGAAATTAATCCAAAATAATTCATGCGAGAAGAATTTTTTAATCCTCCGAAGTCTCGCTATCGAGAGGAATATTTTAACAGTAAACAAATTTAATCCTCCGATTTTTTTTTTAATTTATTAATTGTTTATCCTTAAACCTACGGTTGACGAACCTGAGTTTCTAATTAACTTAATTAATCCAATTATTGAAACAGCCAAATCAAGTTTCGACGTAATCCACTCAATCCATATAAAGATTGTGATTGAATCCGATTGAGAAACGATTGAACTCTGAGATTACAATTTTAATTATCTAATATGAGATGCTCTGATACCACTTGTAAAATAATCCGATTGAGAAACGATTGAACTCTGAGATTACAATTTTAATTATCTAATATGAGATGCTCTCATACCACTTGTAAAATTTATATAAACTTTAGTTCATAAACACAAGATCTCATATAAACTATTAAAATTAAATAAATTGAAAAACGTACATGAATCCATAACGTAATCGTGGAAGATGGGTTGACTTTCTGAGTTACGACAAATCTCAGAAAATTCTTTTAGGTTCTTTGACCTAATCACAATGAGAAGAATAGTTCACTCACTTATCTATTCCGGAGAATATAACACTATTTTATAAGGTAAAAATTCAATTTCTGTGATTACAATTTTGTTCATAACAAAATCATAACTTACATAATGTCTCGACACATTAAAAACCCACACTCTATTCAATACAATAAAGTTCAAAAATTACTTTAGATAACTTTAGCCGAACATAACAGTCCATTAGACCACCTACAACAGGGGGCGTACGCCTCCGGCCCGCCATGTGGCGGCATGTCTGCTGATACACCCGGCGCCTTCGCGTGTCAGTGAGGCGCCTCCCAGACCCCGCACATGCTGGTGAACCGGGCAACGTGGCCCGCGCTTATTAGGCCACGTCGCCTAGTTAGCACACAATCAACATTTTCCTTTTTTATTTTTTTAAAAAATCGATAAAAATAAAAAAAATTAGGAACAAATACTTTTACCATTTCCAACTTTTTTGTTTTGAACAAATTTTTTTTCAAATTGTTTTTGATAATTTTATACAAATTTAGGATTAAAAAAACCGTAAAAAAGTATTTGTATAATTTTGCAATATTATGTTTGAATTATATATATTTTTGAAGTTTTTAATAATTTTATTAAGTTGGTTTAGTACAATAATCTCATTTGTATTGTTTCATTTTCATCATTTTAAGGCATAACTTGTATTTATGCGCTTTCTATTAGTATTCGCTTAGAGTTCGCTCCAGTAAAT
The DNA here is from genome assembly GCA_012979155.1 of Hypericum perforatum. Taxonomy (NCBI): domain Eukaryota; kingdom Viridiplantae; phylum Streptophyta; class Magnoliopsida; order Malpighiales; family Hypericaceae; genus Hypericum; species Hypericum perforatum. Next base: position 16,626 of record SOPF01028058.1, on the reverse strand, counting down.
TACGTCAATCCTCCCTAACACACATCGTGGCGAAAATGCAACTTCCCCAATGAGTGCAAACCCCTCGGATATTATTTGATAATAAATCATGTAGTTGTATATATATAAATGATTTTGTTTATAATTATTATCAGTAAGAATCAAATGCCTCTGTTGATACATTCGAGTAATTAAACGTTTTACAATTAGGAAACTCAATTTATTTCTCTTCAGATTCTCCGATTCCTTAGAAAAACAATAGAAAAACAATTCAAAAAATAATTCTTCTCTTCAGATTCTCCGAGTCTGTGAAAAACAATTGGAGCGAACTCTAAGCGAATATTATGAGTCTAAGCGAATACTAATAGAAAGCGCATAGATACAAGTTATGCCTCTTTCTCGAGAAGAATTATGACATTTGAGATAAATTATATAATTTGATGTAAATTATGTAATTTTGCTATAAATTATGTAATTTGATGTATTTTTATTTAATTTGATGTAAATTATGTATTTTGATGTAGTTTAATGTAAATTTAGTATTTTGATGTAATTTAATATAAATTATGGAATATAATATAATTTGATATAAATTATAAATCCTAAACCCTAAACCATAACCCTTATCCTAACCCTTACCCTAACCTTTACCCTAACCTTTACCCTAAACCCTAACTCATGCAATTTATGTTTTTTAAAATGTTTTTTCCATGGTCTCATGTAATATATTTTGAATTTAATAAAAAATTTATTTTGCAAAATTTTGTGCTTTGATTTTTAGTTTAGCATTTTCGAAGTTACGCAAATTTATATTTGAGTTTAATACAGTTTGCAAAATTTTAATGTAATCATGATTTATAGTAGATATGTAATTTTAATATAATCATGTAATTTATAATTATGTAATTTGACAAAAGTTAGGTAATAATATATATCTTAAATTCTAATTCTAAATCTCATAAAATTATAAAATATAATTTTGTAATTAAAATTATGTATAAAATTTCAATTTTGTAATAAATTATGTAATTTATAAATTTTAACACTTTTAAATTTATTTAAAATCATATTTGAATTTGATATACTAACTATATTTGTAAAAATTAATATATTGAGATTTCTCGTGTGAAAGAAAACTTAAGATCGAGATCAATTTTAATTATTCTGGGATCTTGTGAGTAAGGTTAGAAAATCATAAGGAATTGACCGAAGCGGCACTTGCGAGGAAAGATTGCATTAAATGATAACTTTGAAACTTTGGAGTCAAGTTATTCATTCGGTAATTTAAATAATTTTTGTAATTTACCTTTGAAAAAATAAAAAATTATTATATTATGACAATTTAAAATTTTGAATCATCTCTTTTTTTGGATATTTACAATGTCTCGTGTTATTAGAATACAAGATTTTTTGCTAAACAAACAAAAAAAACCTCTTAAAATAGACCATAACATAGCATAACTTTACTTTACTTTATACTTGTTCCTTAAGCTGAACTAAAAAAATATTAATATTTTGTATTTTAATTAGATTAAATTATAATTTATATTTTTTTTGGCAGAGGAGAGTTACATTTTTTGACAGTTACATTTAGTATACAAATAATTTTACATAGGTAATTTAATCAAGTACATTAAAATAGTTCACTTATATATAATTAAATAGTTTGAATAATTATGATTAAATAATTTGATTATTGTATATTAATCTATGAACTAAATCCGGTCCCTATCTTGAGACCCTTAAAGGACCTGCCTTTTTATTTTTGAGGAAAAGGGATCTTCCTTTTTGACTTGAGTTCGTTCCTTGCCTATAATTTTGAGCCGGACACCGGCATCCCGTAACTAAAGTTATATCATTGTTGACCTTGACCCAGTGTAGAACAACATAATTACCAAAAAATTGTTATAAAAGAGCGTTAAATTGCGGAGAAGAAATTTTTCGATGGGTGGGCAGAGACGTAAGAATCTGCCCCGGAAAAGTCAACAGTTGGTGGAACAGTATGTGAAAACAGTAGGTTAGTTTCTTTTCAATCTCTAAAAATCATAGCATTTCGATTTTATTTAGGAATAATTTTTAAACATTTCGATTAGAATGGCCAAGAGCAGGGATACCATTCCTTCAATTAAAATTGACCGGGAAACTAGTTGTGATGATGTTGGATGATTCGGGGGTGTTAAGATTGGAAAAAGGAATTGTATATTGAATAATGATTGTATAAGAGGTATATATACAGCAGAAAACAACTAGGGAAACTAAGTTATAAATACAATGGGAATTCTCAACAAGTTCCCGTTGAGTAATTAAAGCAAAAGTGACTGTTGGAGAGAATGAATGGAAGGTGAAGAGAGCAGAGTAATTGCAGATGACGGGAGGCTTGGGAATTGGACACCAACTTGGTCATAATTTTAACACTCCTCTTCAAGTTGGTGCATAGAGATTGCAAACACCAATTTTAGCGAGCAAGTGTTCGAATTGGTTAGCTCCAAGTGCTTTTGTAAAGATGTCAGTTGGCTGCTCTTCACTTGGAGTATAAGGAGTTGTAATTAACCCTTCTTGGACCTTGTCTCTTACAAAGAGGCAATCAATTTCGATGTGTTTCGTTCTTTCATGAAACACGAGATTGTTAGCTATGTGAATTGCAACATCATTATCGCAATGTAGCTCCATAGGTTCGTGATTGAAGAGTTTTAACTCAATCAGCAGGTTATGGACTCAAACCAGCTCACTCGTAGTAGCAGACATCGACCTGTATTCCGCCTCTACACTAGACTTCGACACCGTATTTTGCTTCTTTCATCTCCATATTATAGGATTTTCTCTAAGAAGAACACAATAACCAGAAATTGAATGCTTTGAATCAACACAACCTCCCCAATCAGAATTTGCAAAATTAGACACATGTAAATGAGCATGTTTCTTCACTAAGATCCCCTTTCCTGGACAACCTTTTAAATATTGAAGAATTCGTTCTAAGACATGAACATGACACATTTTAGGAGCATGCATGACTTGACTAATAATTCTAACAACATATGTAATATCTCGTCTAGTAATTGTAAGATAGATCAATTTTCCAACAAGTCTTTGAAATCGAAGCACATTAAGATAATCTTCTCCTTTCTCATTCGAAACATGCAAATTCTATTCCATGGGAGTGTTATAAGGTCTAGATCTTATTTTCTTAGTTTCCTTCAACAAATCAAGAGTGTACTTCCTTTGATTAAAAAACACTCCTTTGGAAGAATACACAAACTCAACACCATGAAAATATCTCAGCTTTCCAAAATCTTTTATATCAAATTTGTTGTGTAAAGCACGTTTTAATCTTTGTATAAGATCATCATTATTGCCAGTGATCAATATATTATCAACGTAAATTAAAACAACAGTCTTACCTTCTTTGCGATCTGAAACAAACATGGAAGTATTTGAATACCATTTCTTGAATCCAAGTCTTAAACCATATATAGACTTCTTTAACTTACATACCTTATTCGATTCTTTCGTAATCAAACTAGGAGGAACAGCTAAGTAAATTTCCTCTTCAAGATCTCCTTGCAAGAAAGCATTTTTCACATCCATATGCTCTATTGACCACCCTAAATTCACAGCAATTGAAACAAGTATGCGGATAGTGTTCATCTTAGCTAATGGTACAAAAGTTTCATTATAATCAACTCTGGGAGTCTGAGTGAAACCTCTAGCAACCAATCTAGCTTTCAACCTCTCAATCGAGCCATCACTCTTGTATTTAATCTTATAAATCCACTTACAATCAACCAATTTCTTACCTTCTAGCAATTCAGTTAGATCCCAAGTTCCATTTTTTATTAAGGCATGAAGTTCCTTATCCATAGCATACCTCCATTCCACATGTTTACAGGCTTCCTCATAGCCCTTCGGTTTAGATAACTTATCAAACTTGCTAAAAAAACTTTTGTATCCGGAACTAAATTTATCATAATTAACATGTGCCTCGATAGGATACTGAATATTATATGTTTTAAAGTCTTTTAGCAAAACATTTGGCTGTCTAACACGAGTGGATCATCTAGGCTTAGCACACGTATTATCAGGAATAGAATCAGGAATCATACCAGGCTCTACTCTACCTTCTCCATTTCTACAGTTTTCATTTCTTCTTGCAGTTGCTTCTGGTATGCCTTCTTCTCTTTGTTCATCTTGTCCAGCTTAGGAGGAAGATCCAGATGCTTCTGTTCCTGCAATTTGTTCCTGCTCATCAATTGATGTGTTATCTTTCCCTTGATTATCAGTAATCAGAATTGGAAAGACTCCTCAGATAATTTGTAGAGGCTGATTTTCTGCAAAATGTACATCTCTCAAAACAAATTTCTTCTTTTGCGAGGGATCATAGCACTTATATCCCTTTTGAGTCATGGAATACCCCAAGAATATACATTTAATAGATCTCTTATCCAACTTATCATATTTTTTCGAGGGAACATGAACATAACAGCAACATCCAAAGACTTTTCAAATATGATAAATCAGGTTTTTTATTAAACATAACTTTGAGAGGCGATTTAAAATTCAAAGGTTGACAAGGAAGACGATTTATCAAATGACAAGCAGTTAAGATAGCATCATTCCAAAAATCCTTTTTCACATTTATTTTAAACATAAGAGCTCTAGCAACCTCAAGCAAATGACGATTGTTTTGTTCAGCGATACCATTTTGTTGAGGAGACTATATACACGAAGTTTGATGTTTAATTTGTAAACGTATGATTCTTTTTTGCCAATGCATTATTGCATGCCTCTTGAAAAAATGTGAGGTTGTAGGCAATGTTTCCAATGTTGGCTTACGTTTCAATGAATCCATGTGTAGGGTTGGTTGAGCAAGCAGTGTTACCATAAATTACAAGTGACCAAATGATTGTTACAACCGAAAATTTTAAATGAATGGATAGTTGATAATTTTATCTTTGATTAAATGAGATCAAAGAAAAGTTGATCACTATGCTTGCATGAGGGATTAGAGGCAGCAAGATTAATTCATAGAATTTCGTGTTTCTCTAAAGAGCGATATTTCAATAAGGTGGAGATTATTGGTGATTGGCGGAAAACGTGTGACAAGGCTGACAGCATCTAGGATCCTGGCGCCAATCGGGTGATAACGCAGAAAGATTTTCTAATTTACTCAAATACTAATTCGGATTACATGATCTAGATAGGTTTTGGAAATTTTTTCTTTTCGTGGACATACGCGATTTGCTTAATCACATAATCTCTTATGTCATTGTTTCCCTTTTTATTTTCATGGACTTTTAGCAATTTGAAATTAATAAATTTTTTCAATAGCAGAAAAATTCTTATGCAAATATTTAATGATACAATGTTCTTAAAAATTCAAATAAAATAACATTCATTTGATACAATAGCGGTTAGTAGTTGTTGTTAACAGTTAGCTTGTGCTTCGGGGACGGTTTAAACGATTCCTTTTTGTACTACCCTGTTCTTTCTTGGAGTAATATAGTAATGTACCTACCAAAACGACGAAAGGAAAATAAAAAAGCCAGAGGGAGCTTTCGTGGGGAAATGAAAAACTGCTTGGATACCTTTTGTAGTGGATACCTTTTGTAGATCACTTGTCTTATAAGAGGAAAAATAAAAAATAAAGTAGAAGTTTGGCCTTTTCCTCAACAAAAAAGAGAGAGTAGAATTTAGGCTTGTATTACTGCATTAGGGATTCCAGAAAGGAGAGAAGACCGCATTTGATATGAATGACCTTCCATTACACGGAGAATTTATATTTGTGGGCGCCACACGGAGATCAAAATATGTTAATAATATTTATTTATAATTCTACAATTTTGTCCCATCATTTATTTTGTTAAAAACTTGATGTTCCCTGTATTTCATTATATCTGGTGCGTACCATTGTTTCCTATGTACTTCAATATTTACTTTTGGAAAAAAGATGTACTCTATTATTTATTTTCTAATGTCATTTTCTTATATGGTACTATCATTTCAAAATGGTCAATAAAGTTACGTGAGATTTTGTCTATTAGTCACCTGGTTGATACATCTGGTGATGATTTAGGGTCGAAGTTGGGCAAAATATTCATAGGTCCTAGTTGTTTGCATAAATTGGTTGATTAGGTAAAACGCGTATTAATTAGTCCCTCGTATTTTGGAAAATTAACAAGATAGCCCCTGAATTCATTTTTGGACAATGTTTCAGCCAATTCTTTCAAAATTCTTATCATACATCTAGATTCACTCTCATCATATCTCCAAAAGCCACAAAGTGACCTCCACCAATCACCGAAACCTCCCTTCTCACTTGTTGATCGAGGCGGAGGTTACTGTTTTAAAGCTTATAGGAAGTGATACCGCAATACGGGAATGTGTCACGCGGTGGCAACTCATCGGAGATGAGAGGATAATGGAGAACTTAATGGTCGTTAAGGAAGCATTGTTCATGGAATTGCTTTGTTTCTTTTTCGGGAGGAGGAAGTGAAGTGCACGAGGTGATGGATTTTGGGGAGAAAGATATAGAGAGAAGTGAAACGGAGGGAAAATGAGGTGAATATATATGGATGGGAGATGGTAGTTGAATTCAGTTGAGGGACGTTGGTTCCATATAGCTTTGGAGAGAATGAAGATAGAGAACTAGGTTCATTATGATAGCAAATTAAAAAAACATATATTGCAGAAAAATTATCCAAAAATGGATCCAGGGATTGTCTAGTTGATTTTGAGAAATACGAAGGACTAATCAATACGTATTTATCTTGATCAATCAAATTGTGATTTTGTGATTTTGTGATTTTGCATCCTTACATGAAAAATCCACAGGTAAGATCTAGATCGTAATTATAAATACATGGTATGATTTTAAATTTTATGAACCATACCTATCCTTTCTTTTGGTAAGTACCGTTACCCATTATCCTACTCATTACCGCTCTGCCTCTCTGTATTAATGGTTAGTAGTTGGCCTTAAATGCCCAGTCACATTTTTCAACGATATCTCCAAAGCGAGTAGCAACAGATATACCTCACAAAAGTCAAAATACAACAGTTAAATTCCAATCCATAAAAACACTAAATATGGAAAATATATCGTCATATATCGTCATAATTTCAACAACACTAATTAATATTGTTTAAGAGAAAAATATATTAATTAATAGATAGCTTTGGCAAAAGAAGATTCTAATAGATAGGTTGGAAAAGTTCAACAAAGTCCAACTCGGTGTATCTGTCTGCTTCCCCTGTCTTGTGGATCTATTTAAAGCACAGATGTACTCGGCCTTTGTCTTGCCTTTGTAAAGCACAGGTCCACAGGGGCAAAAGAACACGAAACAAAATCTACAGAAGTGTCTCTCTCTAAGAACCCAGCTCTGTTCTTTCTCCTCTGTCTCTTTTTGGGAAATTCTGAGTTCACCTCCTAATTGGGTTTCTTTGTCCTAATTAAGAATAAGTGATGGGAGACGTTTCGGTTGCTAACGGTAACGGTAACCATGGAGGAGTTGCCTTGGATGTCAAGGATGAAGCTTCTTTCTCCAGGAATAACGACGATTCTGGGTTGAAGTTGTCTGTTCCTTTCTTGCAAAAGGTAAAACTTTTAACTCTCGTATATGATTCTCCAGTATCTGCCTGTCATATATTTCAATTTATGCATTTCAAGATCATTGGTTTTCTTCTTGGGAAAATTGTCAACTAATTAAATACTAAGAGGAAAAAAATGTAGTCTTTAAAATTTCAAAATGTTGGTATGAACACAACCGAGATTTTATTTGCCAATACCTACTGGTTAATTGTAATTGAAATGTCCAAGGTGTGTGTAATAGGTGGCAACGCTTGATGTCGATTCTTTTTCTCTGTGTCGGTTTTTTCACTTTGAGGGGATCACTTATTTTCAACACCGTGAGTAGCACGGATTCCCCCGTAAGGTGTCCCAATTTATATATATACAAATTACCACCAAAAATTTATATATTTCAAATCAACTTTAAAAATGAGTTGAAGTCTTTATTTGTCCTACTTTATTTTTGCAGTTGCTAGCCGAGTTATTGGGAACGTACTTTCTGATCTTCGCCGGATGTTCATCGGTGGCGTCGAACTTGAACTACGACAAGGTGGTGTCACTTCCGGGGATATCAATAGTGTGGGGGCTGGCCGTGATGGTGTTGGTCTACGCCGTCGGTCACATCTCCGGCGCCCATTTTAACCCGGCTGTCACCCTAGCATTTGCTACATGCAAGAGATTCCCATGGAAACAGGTAATTAATTAGTTTGATTCACATACGACACGTCAAGATATGTTGCTGAACAGCACCTAGGAAAAAAAGTTTTCTTCACTATTGTTGGTTTCCGTTTAATTAATTGTTCATGTTATCTTTTATAAATATTTTTTTTGTCGTGACTAAGGTTTAAACCTTGGTCACTTTATGTTCCACCCGTCCGTTAAATCATTAATTGCTCAAAATTTGAGCTCTATGAACTGATGTAGTACCAACAAGGGGTGCATTTAGTTCGGTCCCGTGGTTTGAGCAAAGTAAACAAACCGACACCAACATAATTTATTTATAGAAATTCATATCGTCGGTATCATGTGAAACCGTCGGTTAGAGGTGTCGTGAAAATATTTCTTTGGAGCGGTTCATTGTCACAATCAGGAATTTTTATGTAGTTTTTTTTTTGTGGTCCTACAGGTGCCGGCGTATATAGCATGTCAAGTGGCCGGATCAACGTTAGCCGCCGGAACTATAAGATTAATATTTCAGGGAACTCAAGATAGGTTCACAGGGACAACGCCGGCTGGTTCGGATATGCAATCCTTTGTGGTCGAGTTCATAATCACATTCTACCTTATGTTTATCATATCCGGCGTTGCAACAGATAATAGAGCTGTAAGTTATCTTTCATTTTATACTCATTCCGAACATGCAAAAAAACTCGTGTTAGATTTGATGACACCATTACCTTTTATCTGGTACCACAACTGTGATACTTTTGTTACTTGTGATGTAACTATTTTTTACGAACTCTTCAAGATGAATAGACTTTACTTATCAAAAGAAAAAAAACTATGGTTGGAAATATAATATGGATTGCGGATAGCCAACCCGAATCCGAAGTTGGCTGATTAAGTAGCCTGCTAATTGACCTTATCCTCTGATTAATTTGCATGTTTCTTCTTCGGGATTTGGATTGGTGCAATCATCAAAGACGTTGGCATTTATGGAATCTTTTTAATGGATATATGATTTTCCATTTTATTTATTTTAGATTGGTGAACTAGCTGGACTTGCGGTTGGCGCCACCGTTCTCCTCAATGTCATGTTTGCCGGGTATGAACACGAGATTAGTATAATTTTCGTAAGGAATTAAGTACATATTTTTCTCAATATATAAAGGTCAAAAGTCTTGTTCAAATGATATGACTCGTCACAAAGTACAACGAGGCCATCTCAGCAAATGTGTCCAAATATGTATTTTAGTTTGTAAATGATAATGTGTCTTTTGTTGAACAGGAAAAAACAAGAATCTGTAATAATCAACTTATTTTAACAATTTCTTTTTCTCTAATGCGATTTATTTCAAAAATTTTAAGTGTATAAAAGTCTTAAATAAATTGGTAACTACTAGAATACGAATCCTTTTTTCGCGGATATAATTCAAAAAAACTTAATATATTAAAAAAATAATAATTATTTAAATAATTATTGAATAAATTATTATATTTTAACTAAAATATTTCGAATTCTAAATTTAATGGTTTTGGGTTGTTGCAGACCAATATCAGGAGCATCAATGAACCCAGCGAGGAGCCTGGGACCAGCAATAGTATCAAACAAGTGGAAAGGGATATGGGTTTACATGGTGGCCCCCACTCTGGGAGCTCAGGCCGGTGCATGGGTTTACAATATGATCCGGTACACCGACAAGCCTCTGAGGGAGATCACCAAGAGTGGCTCCTTCTTGAAGAGCAAAGAACGAGCTTAATTAATTGCTAAACCATGTTAATTAACTCATGTTTTATTGTTTTGGTTGTACTTGGATTAGTCACATATTATCACAGAGGAGGAGTTTGTATCATATAGAAGATAGAGGAAAGACTCGTGGGGTTCCTGCCGTTGTGATTGAAGAAACAAACAGTATCAAATATTGCCGTTTGCCACTTGTCTCGGGGAGTTTTTTATATTAGATTTGGGGAAAGTGCACTTTAGTTTTAAAAAATTGGACCCAATTGTTGTTTTCTAATTCACAAGGACTTAAAAAAAGATCGGCCATACCAGAGAGTAGCTTAGTGCACTTTTCTTTAACATCTAAAAATATTTACCAATAATTTGCAAGGTTTTAGAAGACAACATCGACCATGTGAGTAGCTTAGTGAGTATTTTCCCTAGAATTTCTTATCCAACCTCTCCACGTGAGATTCTAAACATTTCCAAATTTTTATTAATCAAACTATTTTCCCACAATTTCGTACACTAAAATTCGATGATATGAGCCGGAGACCATTTGGTCCAGTAGTATTGGGTGGGGTGGAATGGGGTGAGGTCATGGGTTCAATCCCTCCATCTAACATGTAATAGATTAGGATTCTGAAAAAAGAACGATAATATGAGAATGAGTTCAATTCGCAAAACACGACTCTCCTTTTCACTGTATGCAAATAAAAGAATCGGTTAAGTTTTTGTCGGCGCATTAACTAAATGTGTATATTTCATCCCAATAGTTATGACGAGTTTTGTTTGAATGGATTATAGATTACGAATCTTATTTTTTCTTAATGATTTTAGGAACACATTTTGTTTATGTCTAATTTTCTCCATCCTCTCCTTCCCTCCCGTCTAACATTGCCAACCAAATTGACTAAAAGCAAATTAGCAAATGAAATCAACATCACAACCTTTATGTTCCCAACTGTCCAACCAACTCTTGAACAAATCCTAGGGATCCTATTTTGACCAATCTGCAGTTCCTGTAAAGCTAATGAACCAACAACCTCGAACTCATAAAAGATTAAATTCCAAGGAACACTGGGATATTATCAAAGGTATGAAGATAAATGAAAATAAATCAGAAAAAATGGTGCTTTGACAATTCTGTATTAATTACGCACGGCGGCTTAAACAAGTGAATGGATAAGAATAAAATATATCTTTAATAAATCGGGTCGTGTCACCCGTGAAAACTAAATTAATCGGATTAAGTCACAGGATATTCGGCTGGTAAGCACGAGGATGCGCCTCTTTTTCAGCTGAATTGTCTTTATTTGTTTGACCTCCAGAACTGTCTGTGGCGGTGTACATTGATGAGTAAACAAATTAATCAAGTGTACTTTTTAATATATATGCTCCCTTAATTAAAAATTAACTTTAATAAAAATTAATCAACTTATAAACAAATTTTATTTTACTTTACTGAAAAATTGATCAACTTAAAAACTGAAATCAAAATATTAAAAAAATTGGGTAAATTACCCTCAGGTCCCTGAGTTTTGTACATTTTTGTGATAGGACCCCTGGATAATTTGAACTAGATTTAGGGTCCCTGTTTTTAAATGAAGTATTGTTGTTAGGTCTTTGGCTGACATCATCATTTTTTTTGTTTTTTAACATAGAATTGACGAAAATACCCTTAAGCCAAAAATAAAAAAAATGACCTTTCTCCTCCTCCCTCTTTTCTTCTCTATCTTCTTCCTCTTCTTTTCTCTATTAAATCCAAATTAATTCTTAAATCCAAACTAATCAATTAAACCAAAAAATTCCTTCGATTAAAACAGAATGTTTACAAATCTCTTAAATGAATCTTCCAATTACAACTTTGAGACTTGCTCAATCGTACAAACAACCACCCATTAATCCTCATTCAACCAAAACCCCTAAAGACCCATGCTTCCAGATGAGTACCAGCTCCCCTGGTCGATGGATCCTTCCCAGATGATTGCCGAGTATGGCCAAACTTCCCCGTTTCTTATCCCCCCGTTCTCCTCCTTCCCGTACCCAAAATCTACCCCGGAGACCCAATAAACAAAAGTGTTCATGAGTTTGGATAGAGGAGAGGACAAAGGTGTTTGGGATACTGAGTGGATCATCGAGGGTGGAGCCGATGATGGAACCGCATCCTCCGAAGCAACAGAGGCAGGCGTTGCGAATAGGGTTAGGGTTCTAGGACAGTGGTGATGTACAGAAGAGGCTCCGGGTTAGCGATGATAGTAGATCCTGATGTGAACCTCGTGGTCGGGTGGGCGCCGTGAAGCCTGTGGCAGATGATGATGTAGCCGAAGTAGAGCTGGACGGCGCTATCAGGCTTGGGAGATGGCAAAGGGTGGTCGTACTGGGATTCGATAAGAGGAAAGGAAGGAGGGAGAACAAGGGGTTGTTCAGCTTCGAACTTCGACGATTGGCCAACAGTTGGATGGTGATGAAGACTTTAGGTTGGGGCTTCGGGAGGAGAAAATAGGAATTGGAATTGGGAACTATTTGGGGGGATTGCAGAAGAAGAATAAGAACAAGTTGGGCTTCGGGTCTTTTTTTGGGTTCCTTTGGGTTGATTTTTGGATTTGGGGTTTAGGGGTTCCCTTGGGTTCAATTCTCGATCTGGTTTGGCTTTGTTCTATTTTTTTAAATAAGTCTATGGGCAATTTGTGTTGGCCGAGTATCGGTAATGGGTTCGAGATTAGTGTTCATCGTGATGTTCTGAGTTTGTTGTTCTTCATGTTCATCATGTTGAAAGATAAAGGTTGAAGATGATGAGAGATGAAGATAAAGATTTTTTAATTGTTTCTTGGGGGTATTTTAGTCATTTTCGTGAAAAAAATCAAAAAAACTGATTGATGACATCATCTCAGTTATTTTAGGGACCCAAGATCAATATTAATTCGAAAAGTAGGGACCCTAAATCTAATTCAAATTATCCAGGGGCCCTATCACAAAAACGTACAAAACTCAGGGACCTGAGGGTAATTTACCCTAAAAAATTATAAATTGATTTACTCCCTTATCCCAAAAAAGGGTATAGTTTACCACCTCGATTAATTACAGTGATATAGAGAGTTGTATCTGTTGTGCATATATTTTTTTATACAATTTGCAAAATTATCAATTCTTTTATGTAGAATGCACATAGACAATTTTACAATATTGTTTTAACATATGCGCTAGAATGACTAGTAAGATTGTCGAATCGACCAAGTTTTAAGGCACTTATTCACCAGCAGGGTTTTAAAAAAATGGTCTGACCGGCAATCGGGGTTCAAGGCAGGTCGTTTTTATGTTAAAAAAGGAGTCTGGTCGGACTGAACAATTTCTGGCCCGACCGGACAATTTGCCAAAAAATTTAGTTAGGCCGGACGGTTCGCCCGAAAATTTGATATTTTTATAAATATTTTTAAAATTTATAAATTATTTACCTATATACTTATATATATTTCAAAAAATTACTTAAAATCAGAAGAAGAAAATATCCCATACGACTAGATGTTAGGTCAGTCGGACTGGCTGCCCAGAGGTCGGACCCAATTCTGGGTCGACCTCCAGGTCGTTTTTGAAAACCCTGTTCACCAGTTTGTTCCATTTTGGGTTATTATGTTGGTTTGGCGTTATTGCCCCTCTATGGGCTTTTGGTTCCATTTTGGCTTGTATTAGGGATGGTATAGTTCTAATTTTGGCGAATCTAAGTATTACGATAGTGTTGTATATTTTTTGATATATGCTATCTAGTATCGTGGATAATTTTTTATTTTATTACTGATGGTATAATTATTCTTAGGATTACGATTTCTTAAAAAATGAGAGTTTGGGGTCTCACTCCCAACTATATATAGTGTCAAGATATATAATTGTCAATCTAGCGCACCAAAACCTAGTCAAAAACTCAAACCACCAATACACCTCGTTGATCTCCGCTCAATGGACAACTCACTCTTCCCCCTTCACTCTTGTTCTTTGAAGGTTCGCTAGCCAACTAATTGGCTCTTTCCGTGAGCCTTTTCATTCTTGTATTTTAGGATTTCACTAGATTACTTAGTAAACTCATAAGGCACAAAATCAACGCTCTTGACATCAATCTATAAACAAGATCTTAAACTAAAAATTTATGATCACCAACTAATTGGTGCTCAATGGGTAAAGGCCCATTCACCACCAGAAATGGATACCCTGGGGACAAATTTTTTATTCCCTAAATAGGGACTTAAATCTCGGCCATTAGATCATAACATATTCTAAAAGATTCTAATCTAAGGGTTATTAATCATCAGGGACATTTAAGACTTTTGCCAAATCCAATTGATTTCTCGGTAGTTAATGATTCCCTCTTTTTAGGCAAAATATCATTTAATTCACTTTTTAAAATTCGAATCTATTAATTAGTTACTCAAAAAGGAATTCTTTCTCTCTCCATTAATTATCTTTAACCAACCACCCACTAATTAGGATTTTAAAAAACGTAACCACCCACTTTCTCTGCCATAATTATCTACTTTCTCTAATTAATCAAACAAAACCATCCATCTTCCTCTCTCTCTCTCTCTAATTAGGACGTTGAACCAGTAAAGTGGGACGTTGAACCAGTAAACTAGGACCTTGAACCAGTAAAGTGGGACGTTGAACCAGTAAAGTAGGATGTTGAACCAGTAATGTAAGACCTTGAACCAGTAAAATGGGACATTGAACCAGTAAAGTAGGATCTTGAACCCATAAAGTGGGACGTTGAACTAATAAAGTGGGACATTGAACCCGTAAAGTAGGTCGACCCAGTAATGTACGATGTTGAACCAGTAATGTAGGACCGTGAACCAGTAATGTAGGACCATGAACCAGTATAGTAGGACCTCGACCCAGTAATATACAACGTTAAACCAATAAAGTAGGATCTTGAACCAATAATGATTTTCATTTTAATGGCATTTAGAACTAATGACGCCTTTCTGGGAAAAAATTATATTTAGAGGAGAGAGAATATAAGTAATTAATGGGATTACGGCGTATTAGGTAAGGAGGTTATGATTTAAGCCTAATTAGGTGGGTAGTTATTAATAGAGAGAGAAACTCCCTCAATTAGTGGATTATGTTAATTGACTATATTAACCTTATCTCTATTTAGGGACAAGATATATGTCCCCAGAGTATCTACTTCCTTCAACACCTAGCTGGTTCGCTGCATTTAGTACACTTCACCCAAATCGAACTGCTAACACTTCATTCAAGAAAACATAAATGTAATAGGAAGGAAAGCCAAAAATATTAAAAAAGAGAGAGAGATAGAGATATAAAGTGCTTTATGGTCATAGAAGATTCCTAGATCACTTCCTTCCATAATTGATCAAAGCTAAAAACTCTCTTTCGTTTCACAGATCTTTGTACTATTCTTTTCCTCTTTGCACGACATCAAATGGGGTCTCTAGACTCATCAAGGCTCACATGCCACTCGACAGCTCCTTATTGTCTGAAAGTACATATTTTTGATAGCCCTTTTATAACTCTGTTTCGCCATTCAGCATCCGAGTGTCATATGAAGCTTTTAGACCATCCGTATTGGTGCCCCCACTACAGTGCACGCCTTGGGCGCCACGTCAGCCGTGCCTCTGCTCTCAGTTTTTAGCCCACAGTGGTGCCCCTGTTACAGTGCCACGCCCTGGGCGCCACGTCAGCTTTTTTTCTCAGCTCAGCTTTTTTAAAATTCAGCTAACTGTCTCAGACTCGATTATTTTATCGCGTAACTTCGAAAATGCGAAAAAAAAATTAGAACACTAAATTCAAGAAATTAAAATTTCATTAAAAATTACAAATTACAAAAGAAACTACGAAATTGAAGAAATAACTTTGATTTGCAAATTAAATAACTAAATACCGCCACCAAATTTAGCCCAAACATGCTCAATTAAGTCTTTACGAAGAGCGATGTGGGCTTCTCTATTCTGAATTTAAGAATCAGCAGTCATGAAGCTTGATAGAGATCCAATGCGTTGAGTAGAGTATTCATAGTTTATGGATGTGCTGCTGCTTGGTCTGTCGTTGAAGAATTCTTCTGGACTATAAAGTCCATAACTATCACGTTCATCCTCCACTATCATATTATGCATTATGATACAAGTTATCATAACTTTGTCAATGAATTCTTGATCCCAAAGAAGACATGGAGATTTTATGAAGGCAAAACAAGCTTGTAGAACTCCAAATGCCCTCTCCACATCTTTTCTGTACGCTTCCTGATGTTCAGTGAAAATCTTCATTTTTTGGGTGCTCGGAGATGTTATTGACTTCACAAAGGTAGCCCATTGTGGATATATCCCATCAGTGAGATAATATGACATCTCTCTATGGGTGCCATTGATGGTATAACTCATTTTAGGTGCACGACCTTCTAAAACATCAGTAAAAACAAGAGACCGTTGTAACATATTAATATCATTACATGTTCCTGGTGTTCCAAAGAAGGCGTGCCATATCCATAGGTCATATGAGGCAACTGCTTCCAATATGATTGTTGGTTTGCCACTTCTACCAGCATATTGTCCAGCCCAGGTGGTAGGACAATTCTTCCACTTCCAGTGCATGCAATCGATACTGCCTATCATGCCTGGGAAACCACGTTGCTCTGCCACATGGAGCAGACGAGCGAGATCTTGTTCGTTGGGCTTCCTAAGATATTCTACCC
>SOPF01028057.1:0-11062 GCA_012979155.1 Hypericum perforatum | reverse complement strand
ATTAAGTTTCAATGTTTTTATGGCTGTGTGCAAATTGAAAATATCATTCAAAATTCGTCGAATCAAGATCTCCTCACTAGCTCAGCAATAACCAAAATATGCATATTTCAATTTAAAACTATGGGTTGCAGCACGAATTCAACCGATTCCATAATTTGAACCAAGGCCAACAGGCCCATAATATTATGGAAATTGGTTCTGCTCAGTAATGCAAAGTAAAAAAACGAACTTTAAAACGTTTTGTCAGTAAATTTATGAATTGGATAAATAAATAAATAAATATATCAAGTTTTTTATACCATGACTTTGCCCGGTGTTGATTTTGTATTTTTCGATGTTGTGTTTTTAGCTTTCCAGAAATTAAAGTACAATAGTTGACTTTGGGAATTTAATTTCAAAGCTTTGAAGCATTTGGGTTTTACTAGTTGAAGTTGAAAGCTTTAAAGCTTAAGATTAGACCACACGCAGCAGCATCCGGGTGCAGCCCCGGAGTGCCGCACGTGGCGCTCACGCGCCTGACAAAAAAAAAGAGGCGGGGCCCGCCTTCGACCCGGGACGAGCGACGACCATCAAGAGAAGGCCGGCTGCTGGGGGCCCGCTTCGTATAAATCGTGAGGTTTGCTTGTTTTCTGGTGTTTTGTTGTTTTCTTTTGCTTGCCTTTTCTTTTGCTTGTTTGTGCATTTACTTTTATGGTATTAAAAGTCAAAAAAGGTCAAGAATGTTATTAAAGCAATTATTTCTATACCATTTGCATGTCATTGATTCAATATATTTATCATTTTCCATGTAAAATTGTATATTATATTTAGAATTTTCCAAATAATGCAATATAATTATATTCTGAGAAAATACTATATTATTTACTTGTGAGATTTTTGAAAAAAATAAAATTTTACACCCCATGGACCTCCCATATATTAATAATGTTATATGTTCTTGAGCTATAATCTTATTGATAATTATGAGATTGATTAATGTCTAAGTGCAAAAAATTTACACTTTATTAACTTTCTCCAAATTTATCAAATGTTTGGTGGCATCGTTATATTTTTTGATATTTTTATTTATTTTCAACTTAAAATTAGAGTTAAATATTTGTACGAAATATATATTAACGAATATAAAAATATTAAATAAAAAATTAAAGTTAATTAGGTTAATGATGTAGAGTATACATATATTAATTATTTATTGGTTGCGATTGGGTTGTATGAGGATGCTGGTGTGGGTTAAAAATTGAGTGTAAGAGGATGAGTTGAGGTGGATGAGTGAGAAATTAATATAATATTGCAGGGCTGGGTTGTATGAGGATGCTGCTGCGGATAGTCTTAGGAGTTGAAGCTTCGAAGCTTTGATTAGGTGTCAGAAGTTCGAAATTTGAAGCTTTTGGTTAATTGATTTTGTATGTTAAAATTTCAATAGTGACTTTAGCTTTGAAGCATTTGGAGTAGGAGTTGAATTGAATCTTTTGATCAAATGCTAAAGTTGGAACTTTGAAGATTTTGCCATTTTGGTCATTTGATTTTGTATGTTAGAAAGGGCGATTCTTTGACGGGCAAATATTAATCTGGCCGGCAATGGGATTTGTGAAGGGGAACGGTCAGAGCCCCACCGGAAAGGCTGGGCTTCCAAAAATTGGCGGGCAAGACCACCAAAGTAAGGCGGTACTCGCTCGCCGTTGGTAAAGTGTGTTCGTTGTACCAGGTGTCGGCACGACTTGTCGTCTCTAGACGATCATGGACAAGTCACCTCTAACCCCTGACATGACGAGTTACGGGCTTATTTAAGGTACACCGCCAATATTTATAGCCAGCAGGACTATCCCTGGGAACTGCAATAAACGATGTGGGATGTACCCCCGTGGAACCCCAAACCGCTATTAGACCACCCGCAGTGGTAAAGTCCCGCGCCCCGAGCGTATTACGTGGCAGTCCAGGATTGGGCGCGGGACTGTGGTCGGGGCATCCCTGGTGTCAGTCGAGGCGCACCTCGCCCTGACAGGGGCGCCTCGCCCCAGGCGATATAATATTATTTTTTTATATTTTTTTTAAAATCGAAAAAAATTAAAAAAAACGGAAAAATTAGGATAAAAATTCTAAAAATTCCTTTTACTGTTTTTGACTTTTTTATGCAATTAAATATTTTTTATTATTTTTTGGTAATTTTATACAATTTTTTGAATCCAAATAACGGAACTTTTCGGATGAAAAAAAATGTGTGTGGTCCAAATTTGATGTAAAAATTGTATGATCCAAATTCATTTGAAAATTCTATAAATAGATACAACCTTCTTCATAATTTATCACACCAAAATATCTTCTCTCCTCTCTTTTCTTAATTAGATTGGGAATATCTAATTAACATTTTAATTAGATATGGATCCCAATGAAGAAAATGAGAATTTTGATTGGACCGATTTTAGGCAATTTAGTCCAACTAATGATTTTTTAGCTTCTAACCCCAATGTTTGCTCGAGGAAAAGAACTATCCCCATACGAGGAAGCAATTTAAAATTTTTTGCTTTCACAATTGTATAATAAGGATTAATCAATTTCAGTTTTCAAATTTATGTAATTGTTTCCAAGTTCGCATGTAATATATTTCGAATTTTATAAAATTTCTATTTCGCAAAATGTGGCACTTCGAAATTAAATTTACCATTTTTAAAGTTACGCAAAAAAAATATTCGATTATGATACAGTTAGCTGAATTTTAAAAAAACTGAGCTCAGAAAAAAGCTGACGTGGCGCCCAGGGCGTGGCACTGTAACAGGGACACCACTGTGGGCTGAAAACTGAGAGCAGAGGCGCGGCTGACGTGGCGCCCAGGGCGAGCGCTGTAGCGGGGGCACCAATGCGGATGGTCTTAGAATTTTCAGACGAGGAGCCTATATTTTGATGTTTTTAGGATTTAGAATTATCTTATTTAATTCAAAAACCTCTTCTGATAGATTACAAGAAAAATAAATGAGCTGTTAATAACGACAACATTGGAGCTGTAAGCACATTGCATACTTGCATAATTGCTTCAGACGACATTTTTTCGTTGGCATCCGGCCGGCTTAACACACTAGAATCCTGGTAGAATCGATAAACCAATAGACGATAACCCGAAAACCACACGACAACCAAACCTCTAAAACCAACAAATAGTCAAATACAAGTTGTTTCCCGAAAGCAAGCACAACAACAACATCCTGGATCAAGATGTCATAAACTGTTACGTGGAAAAACCAATGGGAAATTGGTCATAGATGAAATGGGTCGGGTTATGTTTAGATTTTTATTTTAGTAATAATGGAAATGCCAAGTGCGGGTTTCCATCAGTGATCTACACGACGAAAAATATACTATATGGAATGAACTTTTGCAAGCAAATGATGCAACAATTGAATATTTTGGATCACAAATCATCACCTTACTTCTAAGAGCTTCAACCAGAAGTTGTTTGCATGTTGCATGCCAATTAATGCTTCGATGGAACAGTAATGTCTGGAGCCGTCTCCATCGTCATGTCCGGGCATCAACCGTTAACCACCGTAGCGGGTTCTCAGGGACTCTGGCGGTTCTTCTTCCATTATCCCGGCACCTGTCGTTGCTAGGTATTGACGGATGGTGGTTGTACGATCCCCAAGGAATGTATGATCCAGAAAATTATCATAAGCTTCGTCACCGAGGTTCTTTGCTGCCAAAACACTGCAATGAAGTTTTATATCTTAGGCTTCTATTATGGTCAAGAGAAACTGACAAGGAACGGTCCTTAAAATTGTAGATCCCTTGACAGCAATAGAACAAAAATGTTTCAAAATGCTCCGGGCAAATATTTAAGGGACTGTCATAGCAGTTCAATCAATGTCAATGAGGTTAAAAGGACTTACCAATGGCGAAGATATGCACGACAAGGTAAGATGTCGTCCCTCCATATCTTATCAATGTTGTATTTACCATAGAGCTGAAAGTATGTCTCCTTGCTTCCTGCATCAAGATTATAAGTACGCATTAGTATCAAACTTGGTTGAGATATCTCAAGGCCATAACTATTCCTGTCGTGATCTTCCACATTAACAGGAATTTGAGCATTAGTTGAATCAACCCTTCGTTGGGGTAATGTAATGTTACCTTTGCATCTAACTTCAAGAAACTCCTCATCGCTGTAACGGGCACAGAGCACCTGCATTTCAAGTTCTCCAAAAATCATTCTCAGGAACTGATCAGAAGGCGAACAAAGATGAGGATGTCAAAATGCCACGGCCTTACCGCCGGCCTCTCATATAGCTGACCATCCAGCTTTTCAGGCACGACCTATGAGGATCATCAACGATAGACCGAAGGTTACATTAAATGACGAAGAGCTTTGTGGGAGTGTGGAAGCGAAACTACATGAACAAGGGAACTTACAGCGAGAAACCGGAACTCGAGCTCCCTTTCCATGAAAGCCGGGATCTAACCTTATCAATCCATCACACAATTAACCAAACAGATGCATTCACATTTGAATGTGACAACAAAACAGAAAAGATTACGCACCTCGGATTCGGAAATCTCAAAGACCGTGACGATGAGAGTTTCGCCCTCGCAAGGCTCCACGCTCAAGCTCGATATCTCCTGCAACCGTTTCCATCTTCCACATAAGAAAAATAACAAAGAAAACAAATTGATGTATAGATAAAAAGAGAGAGAAGGGGGAAACACCTTAGTGAGAGGATTGGCGATGCCTCGCTGGAAGAAGATGGGAGCCACGTGAGCGAACACGCGCCGGTACCCCCTCAGCTTCGCTACTCTGAACCCCTTCAGCTCCGGGAACGTACTCCTCGCGCTTCTCTCTGTTTAAACAATTCTATTAATTCGGGTTCAAGACGACTCTAACTTGAGTTAGTCCTCTATAAATTTCGGAAAAACAACACTCGCCGGAGAGGAGGGAGCCGAAGCCGCAGATGGAGACGAGGCCTGACTCCGCGGCAAGGCTCTGGAAGTCAAATTCATCCCGGAGCTCAGTCGCCGACGGCATGGACATGATCGCTTTCCGGCGGGGGTTACGATTGCGATGGAGGTTTAGCGAGGGCGCGAGGAAGAGCCGTGGTTGACACGCGACGAGTTGGGAGCGTGGGGCGGGTGGATGAGTTATCGGGAACAGCGAAGCCGACGCCACCACCACGCGCGCCTCCATGCATTCAGCTAACGCGAGGAAGTGGAGAAAGTCGCGAGGGAGTGGAGAGAAACGCGATTGGGCCCAATTCGAAGAAATTGATCCAGTCCATCTTATGATTGACGTATTATACGGCCCATTATACGAACTATACCGAATTACAAAAGAAGACAAAATTTTAATACAACTATAAAATTAAGGCTCGAATACGAGATTCAGCCCAAAATTGTAGATAATGCACAATCTATTTTTTTTAATTCTTTTATGGATTTATATTAAGAGGATTGCGTACTAAAATATCAAGAAAATTAATTAGTAATCACTTAGCACCCCAAACCCTTTTGGCCTATTAAGTGTCAAAACTCAAAATGGCTTTAATTCCAACAAAAATAATTACGCAAACCTCGTTTAGTATTTTAAAATATTACTTTTTCTTTGTATTAACCCCAATATTGCCTAGACTACTTCTCATTAATTAATAGTATTAGTTATCCCTCCTTCCGTTAAAATAAATTAAAAAAGGCAAATAATAGTAAGAGAGGAAAAAAAATTGAGGAATAGGAAGAGAGGGAGAGAAGTATGGGAAGCCAACAACCGGCGCAAATCCCGACCAGCTTCGGGCAGGAGCTGAGGGCCTGTCTCCGGTGCCGCCTTGTCAAAACCTACGACCAGGTTAGTTACCGTTAAACTCCACCGTCTCTCTCTCTCTCTCTCTCTCTCTCTCTCCTCTAGGACTATGGAGATTTTTTATGAATTAGGGTTTGTAGGGGATGATGACCTCGATTGGGCGATTGCTTCGATTTTGATTGTTTGTGGCAGTTTAGGGAATCCGGATGCGAGAACTGCCCTTTCTTTCAGATGGAGTTAGATCACGAACGCGCTGTTGAATGTACCACTCCCAATTTCACCGGGTAATGTTTTGGTCTTTACTCTGTTTCGATATGAGTATTAATGTCGTAACTATTTGTTTCCGAATTTGGATTGTGTTTTGATGCGTTGGATGTTTCTTGGCGTAGGATAATATCTGTTATGGATCCGAGCAGAAGCTGGGCTGCCCGATGGCTAAGAATTGGTACATTCCTCTTTCTAGTTTACAGTGAACTAACTGCTACCCCATAATACTATATTTCACAGATGGAATGCTTTGATGCCTGATGGCTTTAGCATAAGCGCAGCTTTGATTGTTCCTGTTGAAGATCTCTATGCTCAGGTTGTTGTGCTGGATCTGTGCAGGAAAGTTTGTCCCTGGTTGTTACACACTGGCAGTCTCGGAGACACTCCCTGAGGAGTTGCTGGTACCAATTTCTTTTTTCAACTTTAGCTTTTTAATGTGGTTGCAAATTGTTTGGCTTTTATGTTCCGTTCCGCACAAGTAGGTTGTATGTCAAACCCTTAGATAGTGGGGAGCCTTCAGTATGTTACGTGGTTTTTGAATGTGCCAGTTTTTGCTTTAAGTCGCAGGATAGGTAAAAGCTTTTGCAGGTTGGAAAATTTGAAAGATGTCTTCATCATTAGGTTTCCTCTTATAATTTGTGATTCCACGTGGGAATGGTGGATTTATTTGAAGTACGAAGTACAAAAGATTTATACCGAAATCTATAAGATTTATACCAAAATGCATAACTTTGCCTAATTGTTATGCTAGCTTCTGTTAGAGTCTTGTTATTATTCGGTTTGAACTTTCCATTTGTTCGTGCTTTTCATGCACCTCGATGACTCTGGTTTCTAACAACTATTTCTGTCTTATTAACTCACTCCTCCAGGGAATATGTAAAGATGAGCGCGTCCAATACATTCCACCGAAAGGTGCATAAGAGTTTCCTGATGATGATGGAGATTGCTGTTAGCCTCCAACTCTTGCTAACATGTTGTTTCTTAGCTGACTGTGGTAGTAAAACTTGCAAGATTACCTTGCCAAGTGAACATTAGTGTACTTGGATTACCTTAAAAGTGCTCATAATTTGGAACCCGACATGCTTTTTTTCTTCGGTTTTTCTGGCTCCACAAGACTTTCCTCGAATCCACAAATTGGTAAATGTTATCATTGCATCTAGGTACCATATTGCGCAATGTTCGATTTTGAATAACAATTGTTCTAATAAATCACATGTGGGTATAGGATATGGAATTAGACAGGCAGTTGGTGGAAAGCTTGTGCTTCGAAATTTCTGTCCCGCCACGTTCGCATCCTTACTCGTAGTGGAGAAAAGAAAAGTCTACGGGAAAGAATCGAAACCGCATGCGGGCCCCACGTTAGTGTTTCTAGAAGCTGACAACAAAACGGTGGGCGATCACCCGCAAAACGACAGACGAAAGACACTCAAAAGTGCTTTGTTGGTAGAGCGTCTCTTCGTGCTTATGAAGGGGGGAAAACATGCTTTTGATACCCATCCATCTACCACTAACCGACCACAAGGCTTCGACTAATATTGTTCAAAATTCTTTGCTTTTTTTTTAAACTGGAAAACATTATAAAATCCGATAAAAAGGCACGAAAGAAGACATAAATAAAGAACACAAAACCCAAAAATTCGGAAAAACCCCAGAAGTCCCGTTGACAATTTTGCTGATTTTTTGGGAACTAGGTATGTAAACTAAAATGGGTTCTAAAATGATTTGACTATGTATCTCAATTAGTCCCTTCGGGACCCACTATCTTACTTTTCATTATAAGTTCTATTATTAGTTAATTGTCAATTTATGACAAGTTAGATACGATCCATGATGCACTTCCATATTAAAAACCGAAGACAAAAAACGAAAACAGCTAAAGTAGAGCCGCAAAGGGTACATTTACAAGGGTCTGAAACGGTGGATTTCTTTTGCAACAAGCAAAACCCAAACAAACACCGACACCACTAATCAAACTAACAACCGACCCTAGTTAGGTTTTTGTTTTTGTTGTTGATACATCATAATACATATATAAATGTTTAGTATATTGTTCAAATACGACATTAAATGTAAACTTTATTATATTGTTCAAATTTGAACTATAAATATTAAAAATATATAATAATTCATCCAAGTATTGTCGGTTTAGGTTAGCTACACAACTAATAAAACTCTCTCCCCCTTCCCCTCGTACCTCTTGTAAGATTTTACGCAGCCACCAAGCGCACCACGTGCTCCATTTCCTCGAGCGGTTGAGCCTTTAGAGAGAGAAAAAATGGCGAACATAAATATGGAGAAGATAATGAAGGGGGACGGGGTAGAAGGGAAGGTGGCGAGGACGAAGATAGTATGCACGCTGGGGCCCGCGTCGAGGTCCGTGAAGATGATCGAGAAGCTCCTACGCGCGGGAATGAACGTAGCACGCTTCAACTTCTCACATGGGACCCACGAGTACCACCAGGAGACCCTCGATAACCTCCGCGAAGCCATGCTCTCCACCGGCATCCTCTGCGCCGTCATGCTCGACACCAAGGTCACCACCTACCTTGTCCTAGTGTAGTTAGTGACGTGGCTCGCGTCTCAGTCTTCGTGTCGAAGTTTGCACTGGTTTTGACACGAATTTAAATGACTCGTGCGACTCGTTAGAACAATTGACTGAAATTTACAAGGATTTGGAGACATAAATTTGCTTCCAAACTGTTGTAGTCTATTGAGCAATTTGATGATCTCTATTGTACCCGCAATGCAATTTATATTGTTGATCGCTTGCTCGTGTCTTCGTTTTCTTATGACCATATGAAATTACTTTATCTTACCGGTTGCTCTGGTTAATTTGATTTTGCCATTTTCCTGCTTATTCACTTTCAGGGTCCTGAGATTCGGACAGGTTTTCTCAAGGGTGGAAAACCTATTCAACTGAAGGAAGGTCAGGAAATAACTGTGACGACTGATTACGAAATCAAGGGCAACCCTGAGATGATCTCCATGAGCTACAAGAAGCTGCCCGTTGATGTGAAACCCGGGAATACCATCTTGTGTGCTGATGGTACAATCACCTTGACTGTCCTCTCCTGTGACCCACAGGGTGGAACTGTCCGGTGTCGCTGCGAGAACTCTGCCATGCTAGGCGAGAGGAAAAATGTCAATCTTCCCGGAGTTGTGGTTGATCTTCCTACACTTACTGAAAAGGATAAGGAAGACATATTGGGGTGGGGTGTCCCCAACAACATAGACATGATTGCTCTTTCGTTTGTACGGAAGGGATCGGATCTTGTAACCGTGCGCAAGGCCCTTGGCCCCCATGCCAAGCGTATTCTACTAATGTCCAAGGTGCTCGTTAGTCCCATACAAAGTTATTTTCTCTGTCTCGTGTTGCATCATTTTATCAAGTGCATTGATTGATTACATTTAGTTGGAAACTGAACTCTGTTGTTTGGTTCTAGGTTGAGAATCAGGAAGGAGTCATAAATTTCGATGAGATCTTGCGGGAGACAGACGCGTTTATGGTTGCTCGTGGTGATCTTGGTATGGAGATCCCTGTTGAGAAGATTTTCCTTGCTCAGAAGATGATGATATACAAGTGCAACCTCGTTGGCAAGCCCGTTGTCACTGCCACTCAAATGCTCGAGTCCATGATAAAGTCTCCCCGGCCTACCCGTGCTGAAGCCACGGATGTTGCAAATGCCGTCCTCGATGGTACCGATTGTGTTATGCTTAGTGGTGAGAGTGCAGCTGGAGCTTATCCCGAAGTTGCCGTCAAAACCATGCGTCAGATATGTATCGAAGCAGAATCATCACTCGACTATGGAGCCATCTTCAAGGAAATGATCAGGGCAACTCCACTTCCAATGAGTCCACTGGAGAGTCTTGCATCATCAGCTGTGCGAACGGCCAACAAGGCGAAAGCGAAGCTGATCGTAGTATTGACCCGTGGTGGAACAACTGCTAAGCTGGTCGCCAAGTACAGACCCGAGGTCCCAATCTTGTCAGTGGTAGTTCCGGTCCTGACAACCGACACATTCGATTGGTCATGCAGCGACGAGTCTCCGGCGAGGCATAGTCTGATCTACAGGGGCCTGATTCCCCTCCTAGCAGAAGGATCTGCCAAGGCTACCGACACGGAATCGACCGAGGTGATTATAGATGCAGCCCTGCAGTCAGCAACCGGTAAGGGTCTCTGCAAGCTAGGCGATGCCATCGTTGCACTCCACCGCATCGGAACTTCCTCTGTCATCAAGATATGCTTAGTGAAGTGATCCCAACATGCATAAGCATACCAATATTTTTTCACCTGGACCAGTTTCTTAGTCCATAAATTCTCTTTGTATGGAAGATTTTAGTTAGTTGCTTAGTCGTTGCTTCCATAATTTTGGTCTACTAATTCCTTGGAAATTTTCTGGAGTTGATTTTGGGTAGAACGGTTCGCTGTGAGCTTTATTTTGCAATACGTTTCCTATTCTATGAAATGTCTTATGTTGTTTTACACTTCTACTTTAGAAATTCCATGGTCACCATTCACCAAACCGTTTATTAATTTTGGTTCCTAGTCTTGTACAATTCTATAACTATTTATACTACGATCCAGAATTAGCTAGTCCGTTGGGCTTCAACTAATTCAAGCCCATCAGTTACCTGCTGGGAAACGTTACTCTCTCTCTATTCTGCCATTGACAAGATTTAGTGACAACACCTGATTCCCTTTATCTTGGTCATCAAGATAGAATTTTTGGCCAACAAAAAAAAACATTTTTTTTATAAGTACATGAAAAAAAGAGAGTTGCTTGGGTGTCTTTGATTGATTTCATATTTTAAGAGTAGTCTTTAATTTCATCTCAAACGCACTGTAAATTGAATGTGCGCATTTACAACAGTCGTAGACAAACTAATAGTTAGCTACTTAAAGTAGTCTATATTTTTTTTTGGGAACGACACACACACTCAATTTTTCCTCCCCTTTTGCACATTTGCTTACGGCATACGTTAGTGGGCAATTATTTCCACTCAAGGCTCCATCCACGGTGA
>SOPF01028056.1:0-46959 GCA_012979155.1 Hypericum perforatum | reverse complement strand
CAGGCAGGCTAGGTAGCTATGTGTTTAAAGTGATAAAGCTTGATTCTTTAGTATGCATTTGGAGTTCATTTGGTTGACGCGATGAGTCTGTAGAGGTTTCTTCTTTTCTGAAGTAAATTCGCCCGTCGGCTGTTAGATTTTAGTCAAATATAGTTATTGTTTCTGTTCATGGTAGAGTGTTGTTGTTTTGTTGGATTGCTTCTGTTGTCGTGGACATTGTTTCGTATAATAATTTGCATCTTTTTTGTTTTCTGATTGCACTAAGCTTGGTATATATGGTAAGTTTAGGAAACTTGGTAAACACCTTTTGCGGATTTGAGGTGTGCTTTCTAGATTGCAGATACTCTTTCACTTGTCTCTAGCTCGATACTCTTTCAGTTAGTTTACCGAAGTTGGTCTTTGTGGAATGCAGGCTGATTTCTAGGGCACCAACATGGCTAGAGTTCTTAGTCATCCAGCTTCTGTGCCTGGATCAGCACCGCGGTCGTCTTGGAAAGGAAACAGAACAACACCTAGAATATTGTACAGGGTTCCCACTGCAAGTTTGAGACCAAGTGGATTCTCGGGTCTGCGGAGCTCCAACTGCTTAGATGCACTAACTAGATATGGAGGGGGTTTCCATTCTGCGGTTGTAACTGGAGTTGGGATGTCCCCAAGGCAACGGAAGGCTAAGCAATTTGTGCCCAGAGCAATGTTTGAGCGGTTCACTGAGAAAGCTATCAAAGTAATCATGCTTGCTCAGGAGGAAGCCAGACGGCTTGGGCACAATTTTGTGGGCACTGAACAAATCCTTTTGGGCCTTATTAATGAGGGAACTGGAATTGCAGCAAAGGTTCTCAAATCCATGGGTATCAATCTCAAAGAAGCACGGGTCGAAGTTGAAAAAATTATAGGAAGAGGCAGTGGATTTGTAGCAGTGGAGATTCCATTCACTCCTCGTGCAAAGCGCGTTTTGGAACTTACGCTCGAGGAAGCACGTCAGCTTGGTAATGATCTTTATACTCTTTTATGAAATATTCTTGGCATAGAAACACATGCACTCAAGCAAAAGTAAATTGTTTACTGATGATGTTGTGTCTTATTAAATGTGTCAGGTCACAGCTACATTGGATCTGAGCACTTGCTTCTTGGCCTGCTCCGCGAAGGTGAAGGTGTAGCGGGCCGTGTGCTGGAGAATCTTGGAGCTGACCCTAGTAACATAAGAACCCAGGCAAGTCTTGTTGTGGTACCTGGAATTTTTTTATTATCTGCTGTTCTTAACATCTTTCGTTTGCAATACGAATAGGTTATTCGTATGGTTGGAGAGAGCACAGAGAATGTTCCCACTCCAGTTGGAGGAGGTGGCAGCAATAAAATGCCAACTCTCGAAGAGTATGGTACCAATTTGACTAAGCTGGCCGAGGAGGTGAGCTTATGCTTCATGATGATGCTTTTGCTTCATTTTACTCACTTGGTCTTTTCTTGAGAAGCCTATTTCTCTCTTACATCCTTCTAGGGCAAATTGGATCCGGTTGTAGGAAGACAGCCACAGATAGAGCGAGTTGTCCAGATACTGGGTCGGCGAACGAAGAACAATCCCTGCCTTATTGGAGAGCCCGGGGTTGGGAAAACTGCAATTGCTGAGGGTCTTGCCCAAAGAATAGCTAACGGTGATGTTCCCGAGACAATCGAGGGCAAGAAGGTGAGCATCGGTTCTTCCAGCTGATATTTTTGGTTATGTTTAACCTTTTTTTTTTACCTTCTGAAGCTGGTTTGTTTGGTTTGGTCATGAATAAACTAGGTCATAACTCTGGACATGGGGCTTCTTGTGGCTGGCACCAAATACCGTGGAGAGTTCGAGGAAAGGCTGAAGAAATTGATGGAGGAAATTAAACAAAGTACTGAGATTATCTTATTTATTGACGAGGTGCATACGTTAGTCGGAGCAGGTGCTGCAGAAGGGGCCATTGATGCTGCTAATATCTTGAAGCCAGCGCTTGCCAGGGGAGAATTACAGGTGACTGTTACATTATTCTGGATAGTTTCTGGTGTTCAATTTTGTATGAAAATGAAATGTAATGAATGTATTGAAGATCTGCTATTTTTTTATTGCAGTGCATTGGAGCAACGACGACTGACGAGTATCGAAAGCATATCGAGAAGGACCCAGCTCTGGAAAGACGTTTTCAGCCAGTGAAAGTGCCAGAACCCACTGTTGACGAGACTATTCAAATCCTGAAAGGGCTTCGGGAGCGGTATGAAATCCATCACAAGCTTCGCTATACAGATGATTCCCTTGTGGCTGCTGCCAAGTTGTCGTACCAGTATATCAGGTAAAGTTTCCCTTTCCGATGCACCTTTTACACATTTTATAACCTCTGAAACGTCAGTGACCGTTTGACATAGAACCTTGTTGATTTTTCCAGTGACCGTTTTCTACCTGACAAGGCAATCGATTTGATTGATGAAGCTGGTTCACGAGTCCGCCTTCGTCATGCACAGGTATGTGCCACTATCCTGTCTTCCTTTTTATGTTTTGTTCTTTTTTCGGTCGATTTTGTTTAAGCATAGCCGTGGCAGGTCCCTGAGGAAGCTAGGGAGCTTGAAAAGGAGGTTAGGCAGATTGTAAAGGAAAAAGATGAAGCTGTTCGCGGTCAAGACTTTGAAAAGGTAAAGATTTTTCTTTGTCAAGTTGATCCATCTATTTATTATCCGCCATACGAAGTTTTCTTTCCCTGGGACGATTAGAATGTGTTTCGAGTTTTGTACTTTTGGCTTTATATGATTCTAGTGATATCTTCCAAAAGACATAGAACTTGTGTGATCTTTTATCAGGCTGGAGAGTTGAGGGATCGGGAAATGGACCTCAGAGCTCAGATATCTGCTATCGTGGAGAAAGGAAAGGAGATGAGCAAAGCCGAGACGGAGGCTGGGGATGTTGGTCCTATGGTCACCGAAGAAGACATTCAACACATTGTTTGTGCGTGGACTGGCATTCCCGTCGAAAAGGTTTCCTCGGATGAATCTGAGCGCCTTGTTAAGATGGAAGAGAGTCTGCACAAGCGTATCATTGGTCAGGACGAAGCTGTTGTAGCCATCAGTCGTGCTATTCGCCGTGCTCGTGTTGGACTTAAGAATCCCATGAGGCCAATTGCAAGTTTTATATTTTCTGGTCCTACAGGTGTGGGGAAGTCCGAGCTGGCAAAGGCGCTAGCTGCTTACTACTTTGGCTCGGAGGAGGCCATGATCCGTCTTGACATGAGTGAATTCATGGAGCGGCATACTGTTTCGAAACTTATTGGTTCACCTCCCGGGTATGTTGGGTACACCGAGGGTGGTCAATTGACGGAAGCAGTACGCCGTCGTCCCTACTCTGTCGTTCTCTTTGACGAGATCGAGAAAGCTCACCCTGATGTATTTAACATGATGCTCCAAATTCTTGAAGACGGTAGGCTCACCGACAGCAAGGGTAGGACAGTGGATTTCAAGAATACTCTTCTCATAATGACCTCGAATGTGGGAAGCAGCGTCATTGAGAAGGGTGGACGCAAGATAGGGTTTGAACTTGAGAGCGGAGAGAGAGACAACACGGGTTACGACAGAATCAAGAGCTTGGTGACCGAGGAACTGAAGCGGTACTTCAAGCCCGAGTTCCTAAACAGGCTGGACGAGATGATCGTGTTCAGGCAACTCACAAAGCTAGAGGTGAAGGAAATCTCGGAAATAATGTTGAAGGAGGTATATGACCGTCTTAAGAACAAGGACATACAACTACAGGTCACCGAGAAGTTCAAGGAGCGTGTAGTTAACGAAGGGTACAACCCGAGTTACGGAGCAAGGCCTTTGAGGAGAGCAATCACGAAGCTCCTGGAGGACAGCATGGCTGAGAAGATGCTAGCAGGAGACATCAAAGAAGGCGACTCGATTATCGTGGACGTTAATTCGGAAGGCAAGGTCGTTGTGCTGAATAGCAGGAGCAGTGCTACCGAGTCGGAGCCGGATTTGGTGTCTGCTTAGGCCATGATTTTCTGCTTCAGTTGGCCACTTTGCCAGTAGTATAATGATGCCTCTATAACTCTTTGGCTATTGGGTTTACCTTGGATTAGCCAAATGGTAGTTTTATTAGTCTCTAATTAAATGTTGAGCCCTTGTGGATCTTCTCAGCTCTTCATGTTGTACACATCACACCATAAATAGCATCGAAAATACTTTATTCAGTGGCTGACAAGTTCAGATAATGGCTAGGCTGTGCAAATAGTATGTGAAATTTGGTAAATTCTGAAAATTTTCGGTCATTGGTAGGAGGCTGTCAATTTCGGCAAATATCAGTATTAGGCATATTTCGGTAAATACCAATGTTTTATTGAATATATCGAATCAACTGAAATGGTAACATATTAAACATTTTATCAAAATTACAGATACTTTCTCAACAAGTTCTTTGGCTTTGTAAAAAAGTGGATACTAATTAGAGTTGGATGAACTTATACTTGTAGAATTTGTGTTCAGTTTATCTATGCGTGTTTATGGATTAAAAGCAATGATTAATTATAAATTTTTTCAAAGAATTTACCGAAATGTTATCCGGTAAATAACGAATTTACTAAATAAAGTTCTACTCAAATCGGAATTATGATTAGTTTGGCATTCGTTAAATTAGTATTCAAGATCAATAAATATCGAATACACGCCCCTAACTGGGACCGGAAACGAAGCATTTGTATACACACAAATCTGGTTCATTCAACTCAACGAAAAAAATCTGATGGTAACGCGAGATAGCTAAACTCTAAAATATAATTATTTTAAAAAAAAGCATAATATCTATGAAAATTATTCATAATTGTATCACTTCATAATATACTGATTGTTAATAAAGATTAGCACAAAATATCGCCTCTGGAAAATACCACAATGCTTAGAGAAAAAAAATAGGGGATTAATTTATAGTTGTTCAAAATTTACTAATTCATTATCTTAAAATTTGGTGTTGAATACATAATTTTTTAACATGAAAAATGAGTTAGGTCTTGTATTTATTATTATGTTCGCTATACTCTTATTATTTACACATTGGTAAAATCAAAATCCGTAATATCTTTGATACAATGATACTCGTTTGTGGATAATATCATATTACTTAAGATAAATCTTTCAGATTATATACCACCGACTTATGCTATTAAAATGAGAGGTCCCGGTGACTTTATAATATAACACCAACGTGTCTCTCTCTCTCTCTCGTTCCGACCGAAGGAGGAGGAGGAGGGCTCTCTCTCTCTCTCTCTCTCTCTCTCTCTCTCTATAAATAATTATATATATATATTTAAATATATATATATATATATATATATATCTATGGCTGATTTTCATTTAGTTTGTACGATAGAAGCTGCATCTTAAGGAATAAGTAGAAACCCATCTTCTCGGTGATCCACGTCTCCTTTGTGCTTGTCTAATTAGCTGGATTAGGTTTCTGGTTTTGGTGAGTGGACCTTTCCGGTTTAATCAATTGGGGTTTCAGATTTTGGGGTTAGGTTTTCTGGGTCGGCGATGGTTTCGACGTTTTCTTTCAAAGTTGCCGACTTTTATTTGTATTAGTTCCAAGCTAGGGTCTTTTTAATATTATTTAAGCTGCCTTGTTCTGGAATTTAAAATTGCTTTTGTGTGTCTTGGGGTCATCGTGCTTTTGAAAGTGTCCAGGCGGGTAAAGTTGTTTCTTTTGTATGCCTTTGGAGTTAGTTTGATTGGTGAAGCCCGTTCGGGTTGATGATAAGCTGAAGCTTTGAATTCGTGCAAGATATTTTGTTTAAGTTGATAAGTGTGCAGAGTTTCCATCTTTTTCGAGTAAATTAGCCCGTCGGTTGTTATTTTTAAGTTGATTTTGTGAGTGTTTTTGTTTATTGTGATGCTTTTGGAGTCGTGGATTTGCAGTGTGATCAGTGGGTTTTTTAGATTGTCATATGCATATTCCTAGTTTTATGGGATTGGGTTTCCTCTGATAATTGATGATCTAGGATAAAATAGTCGTTATTGTTTCTAGTTTTAGTTCTTAGCTTGGTACTTTTCAGTTTCTCATTTACCTTAAATCGGCAGAGCTTGTTTACCAAGGTTGGCCTTTTTGCTGCAGGCTGTTTTCGGGGGCGCGGACATGGCTAGGGTTCTTAGTCATCCAGCTACTGTGCCTGGATCAGCGCCGCGGTCATCTTGGAAAGCAAAACGAACAGCACCTAGAATGTTGTACAGGGTACCTACTGCAAGTTTGAGACCAAGTGGATTCTCGGGTCTGCGGAGCTCCAATTGCCTAGATGCACTGACTAGATATGGAGGGGGTTTCCATTCCGCGGTTGTAACTGGAGTTGGGATGTCCCCAAGGCAACGGAAGGCTAATCGATTTGTGCCCAGAGCAATGTTTGAGCGGTTCACTGAGAAAGCTATCAAAGTAGTCATGATTGCTCAAGAGGAAGCCAGACGGCTTGGGCACAATTTCGTCGGCACTGAGC
This sequence comes from Hypericum perforatum, assembly GCA_012979155.1. Lineage (NCBI taxonomy): Eukaryota > Viridiplantae > Streptophyta > Magnoliopsida > Malpighiales > Hypericaceae > Hypericum > Hypericum perforatum. The sequence continues at coordinate 40,477 of SOPF01028056.1, read as the reverse complement.
AAATCCTTTTGGGCCTTATTGGTGAAGGAACTGGAATTGCTGCAAAGGTTCTCAAATCTATGGGGATCAATCAAAAAGAAGCACGGATTGAAGTTGAAAAAATTATTGGAAGAGGCAGTGGATTTGTAGCAGCGGAGATTCCATTCACTCCTCGTGCAAAGCACGTTTTGGAACTTACGCTTGAGGAAGCTCGTCAGCTTGGTAATGATCTTTATCCTCTTCTGTGGAACTCTTGGCATAGAGTCCATCTAATTAAAAGTAAATTGTCTACTGATGATGTTGTGGCTTATTAATTGTGTCAGGTCACAGCTACATTGGATCTGAGCATTTGCTTCTTGGCCTACTCCGCGAAGGTGAAGGTGTAGCGGCCCGTGTGCTGGGGAATTTAGGAGCTGACCCTAGTAACATAAGAACCCAGGCAAGTTTAATGCTCTTGCTGGACTTATATTGCGGTACCAGAATTATTTGGTTATCTGCTGTTCTTGACATCTGTCATTAATATGCATAGGTTATTCGAATGGTCGGAGAGAGCACAGAGAATATTCCCACTCCAGTTGGAACAGGAAGTGGCAGCAATAAAACGCCAACTCTTGAAGAGTATGGTACCAATTTGACTAAGCTTGCTGAGGAGGTGAGCTTATGCTTCATCATGATGCTTTTTTTCGGTGTTTTACTCTTGGTCTTTTCCATTGTGGTGTTTTTGTTGAGATGTCTGTTTCTCTCTTTCTTCTAGGGTAAATTAGATCCTGTTGTAGGAAGACAGCCACAGATAGAGCGAGTCGTCCAGATATTGGGTCGGCGAACAAAGAATAATCCCTGCCTTATTGGAGAGCCTGGTGTCGGCAAAACTGCAATTGCTGAGGGTCTTGCCCAAAGAATAGCTAATGGTGATGTTCCTGAGACAATTGAGGGGAAGAAAGTGAGTATCTGTTGTTCCAGATGATATGTTTGGTTATGTCTCAGCTTTTGTTTTAACCTTCTGAAACTGGTTTGTTTGGTTTGGTCATGAATAAATTAGGTCATAACTCTGGACATGGGGCTTCTTGTGGCGGGCACCAAATACCGTGGAGAGTTTGAGGAAAGGCTGAAGAAATTGATGGAGGAAATCAAACAGAGTAGTGAGATAATCTTATTTATCGACGAGGTGCATACATTAATCGGAGCAGGTGCAGCAGAAGGGGCCATTGATGCTGCTAATATCTTGAAGCCGGCGCTTGCCAGGGGTGAATTACAGGTGACTGTTGCAATGTTCTGGATAGTTTCCGCTCTTCAATTGTGTGATTGCATCTTTCACCAACTGTCAAGGTCAAAGTGCTTTAGTGAATGTATCAAAGATCTCATACCTTTTTGCCCTTGCAGTGCATTGGAGCAACAACAATTGATGAGTATCGAAAGCATATTGAGAAGGACCCAGCTCTGGAAAGACGTTTCCAGCCTGTGAAAGTGCCAGAGCCCACTGTTGATGAGACTATTCAAATTCTGAAAGGACTTCGGGAGCGGTATGAAATCCATCATAAGCTCCGCTACACGGATGAGTCCCTTGTGGCCGCTGCAAAGTTGTCGTACCAGTACATCAGGTAAAGTTTCCCTTTCCGGTGCTTTTACGCGTTTTATAACTTCTCAACCGTAAACATCAGTGACCATTTTACTCAGAACCATGCTGAATTTATTTTCAGTGACCGTTTTCTGCCCGACAAGGCCATTGACTTGATTGATGAAGCTGGTTCACGAGTCCGCCTTCGTCATGCACAGGTATGTGTAACTATCCTGGTTTTCCTTTTGCCATTTTGTTCTTTTTTCTTTTGTAGACTTTGTTTTAATCATAGCTGTGGTAGGTCCCTGAAGAGGCTAGGGAGCTTGAAAAGGAGGTTAGGCAGATTGTAAAGGAGAAGGATGAAGCTGTGCGCGGCCAGGACTTTGAAAAGGTAAATATGTTGTTTTGTCAAGTTGATCCATCTTTTTATTGTCCGCTATGTAAGGTTTTTCTTCCTGTTGGATGATATGATTTGTTACAAGCATCGATTGAAGAGATGAAAATTTTTCCGAACTACCAGTTTAGAATGTGGGTCCCAGTTTTGTACATTTGATTCTATATGATCGGAGTCATATCTTCCAGAAGACTTAGAACTTTGGGATCTTTTACCAGGCTGGAGAGTTGCGGGATCGGGAGATGGACCTCAGGGCTCAGATTTCTGCTATCGTGGAGAAAGGAAAGGAGATGAACAAAGCTGAGACCGAGGCTGGGGATGTTGGTCCTATGGTCACCGAAGAAGACATTCAACACATTGTTTGTTCGTGGACTGGCATTCCTGTCGAGAAGGTTTCCTCCGATGAATCTGAGCGCCTCGTTAAGATGGAAGAGAGTCTGCACAAGCGTATCATTGGTCAGGATGAAGCTGTCGTAGCCGTCAGTCGTGCTATTCGCCGTGCTCGTGTTGGGCTTAAGAATCCTGACAGGCCAATCGCAAGTTTTATATTTTCTGGTCCTACTGGCGTGGGGAAATCCGAGCTGGCAAAGGCGCTGGCTTCTTACTACTTCGGCTCAGAGGAGGCAATGATTCGCCTTGACATGAGTGAATTCATGGAGCGACATACTGTTTCTAAGCTCATTGGTTCGCCTCCTGGGTATGTTGGGTATACTGAGGGTGGTCAACTGACGGAAGCTGTTCGCCGTCGTCCCTACGCTGTTGTTCTCTTTGATGAGATTGAAAAAGCTCACCCTGATGTATTCAACATGATGCTCCAAATTCTCGAAGACGGGAGACTTACTGACAGCAAGGGAAGGACAGTGGACTTCAAGAACACTCTTCTCATAATGACCTCGAACGTCGGAAGCAGCGTCATCGAGAAGGGCGGACGCAAGATAGGGTTCGACCTCGCGAGTTCAGACAAAGACAACACAGGTTACGACAGAATCAAGAGCTTGGTGACTGAGGAACTGAAGCGGTACTTCAAGCCCGAGTTCCTAAACAGGCTGGACGAGATGATCGTGTTCGGGCAACTTACAAAGCTAGAGGTGAAGGAAATCTCGGAAATAATGTTGAAGGAGGTGTACGACCGGCTTAAGAACAAGGACATACAACTACAGGTCACCGAGAAGTTCAAGGATCGTGTAGTTAACGAAGGGTACAACCCGAGTTATGGAGCAAGGCCTTTGAGGAGAGCCATCACGAAGCTCCTGGAGGACAGCATGGCTGAGAAGATGCTAGCAGGAGACATCAAAGAAGGCGACTCGATTATCGTGGACGTTGATTCGGAGGGCAAGGTCGTCGTGCTGAATAGCAGGAGCAGTGCCACCGAGTCGGAGCCGGATTTGGTGTCTGCTTAGGCCATTATTTTCTGCTTCAGTTGGCCACTTTGCCAGTAGTAATATGATGTCTATAACTCTTTGGTTTATTTGGTTTACCTTGGATTAGCCAAATGTTTGCTTATTAGTCTCTTTTGAAATGTTGTACGCATCACACCATAAATAGCATTCAGTGGCTGGTGGCAGTTGTTCGCTTTCTATTGATATCGTTACACTTTGAGAAAAATACGTTCAATTTTTGTTAAGTTCAAAATAACTAATAACTAAATATTCATATAAACAACAAACTAATAAGTAAAAATTTAATTCTAATCGCAGTAGGAGTACAAAAATTGCAGGAAAATAAGGGAAAGGCGGATGCTTAAAATGGACGTGCGAATTCCAAAAAATGTCATTTCTAGTGCAGTTTTAGACAACAGTAACTAGGTTGACATCGGATTAAATTTCAATATAATCTACTTGTCCGCCCACTAATCATCTATGGCCGTTATATCTGTAAAAGGATTTTAAAAAAATAGTTATACAAATCTATTTATTTAAAAATTATACAAAATTCTCATCACTTTTTATGATGCACTCAAATTTAGGTTGCTCGAATTATTTCATATGCAAAAACTATTCTTCTGTTTGACCTTCTCAGCTAACGGAAACTGCTACCCTTAATTGAAGGAATATTGCAAATTGAGGAGTAGGGAATGGGCAATCATGGTCGGTGATCTTGTCGGTTGAAAATTGGATTAACTATGATTATGTTGCTGCTTTGCTGGTCCTTGATGATGAAATGCTGATTTATGGGTGGCTATAGTGCTCGATGAAATTGTCGTTTTTAAAATATGAAGAAAATCGTATTTAACTCGAATTTAAATTAAATAATTTAGTTAACCAAATATTAAATTAAAAATGAACTTACATCCAAAGTGACAATAAATTTGTTAGCAAGATAAGATATAAGTTAATTAGTGATTGAGTTCTTCCACTTATAAATTGAAAATTTATAAGCATGCCAATTTATGATATGATATCATGTTAGAATCCGGACCCGCAACCAATTGAGATACTTTGCTATATCAAAATTCAATCGAACAAAACACACACTTGACTTTAGATACAATCTTCTTCTGCAAGTAATCAATCTGCAGAATCAAGAGTTCTACTCGGATCTTAAAATAATTCGAATCATTTAATCTATACCATCTACACTTCGAATCGTCGTCCCAAACACACACTATCATGAAGAGAGGAAATTATACACACACTGTGAGACAATCCAATATGGTCAAATTTGACTTTAAAAAACTTGGTTCATTCCAAGGTCAACTACATGATGAAGCTTCCCTTTCTTTCTTCTATATATTCACACACAACCAACTTTGGAGCTTCTAACTTCTGAGGCATCAGAAAAATTCGGGTAGATGTTTCCCTTCCAGGAATATCTTGAACAGAATGAGCGATCTCTCGGGCTGCGAGTATGGAACTTCGTGAGCAGCGCCCCTGACCGTTGCAAACGAGAGCATGTTTCCATAGACTTGAGTCCACCCCCCGACCTGATTCGAGTCGAAAGGATCAGCTTCTGTCAGAAACTCTGCAGAATTCGACTCGGTCTAGACGCTTTTCGGGTTAAAAAGTTTACCTGTTTCCCAGCAAACCAAGCTCTGTATGATACAGTTGTATTGAGTCCTAACTCGTTCGCGAGGCCGTGGACAAGGGTTCGGCTTCCAGTCAATGGTATAACCGAGTCTTGGTCTCCACTATAAACCAATACTCGAATACCGGACTTGATCAGTGATCCAACTGTTGTAATTGTAGGGATCTCCAGGTTCAGCACCTCATAATCCAGAATGCTGTTAGACAAAACAAATAAATCAGCTCGTGAGCTTTCGAATTCATATCTTTAACAAGGCTACAGAGCAGGAACATTACTCGCTACAAACTTTCCAGCTTGTGACTCCGACAAGGCGGGCGTGAAGAGCCGTCTGAACGTCCTTTCGGTTCAAGTAAACCACAGTTTCGTCTTCCAAGCAGACGTCGATCCTCTTTGATACATGCTGCCAGTAACCAACATCAGAAAAACAATCAACAGGCCGACTGAATTAAGCGAAGCGTTACAGCACAAACCTAAGTGTTTGTTACCTGTGGGCTAATAGCAGTCATTTGTGACTGGACTGATGAAACACAAACATCAAGTGTAACATCATACTTGTCGACGAACTTGCTAGTCTCCTTTGCGACTTGGTTCATTACTTCGGAACATACGGATGAGAGCGAGTCCCTGTAGTATTCGCTCACATAGCGCGAGTAGTTGCAAGCAGAAGTGAACATTCTGTATGTTGTATCTGATATCAGTCCATGAGACCAGAAGTACTCGGCCCTCGAGTTCAAGTCCGTAGCGAACTCCAGAACCGGATTCCCCAGCTGCAAAAATGGATACCAAGAAGTTAGATCAACCGAATGAATCTAATTGTTCGAAACAATGCAAGGCTAAACTTACTGCAATTCCTTTCAAATGGAAGAGTTCCTCCTTTCGGTCAATGTCGATTATTAGCTTTGCAAGCTGGGGGATGTAGTGACCTGTATCATGTTAAGTAGTTCATAGTAACATTGCTAGAATTATATAAAATGAACAAATTATAGGAAAAACAATGTAATATGTGTGTATGCATATACCTGCATAACTTTCGCCTGCTATGAACAAATCCCTTTGCTTATACTGAGGGAATCTTTCGAACCATTTTTGCAAGAATGCAAGATTGTCCCTGGCTTAACAAGATGTAAAGCATAAAGCCATTTAGAAGAAGAGCATAAACAGTTTTTCCGACTAATTTTTTTATGTTTGTTCGAACATGGAATGATTTTTAGGCGAAACATGCTGTTGTAAAAGAAGTTACTACTTTTGTAAAAGAAAACTTGGTGTTAAGGCAAGTAAATGGAGGGAGACAAGAAACTTCGACATGGAAATACTGTCTTATCTGCAACTTTATGGCATCTTTATCTCCCAAAAGACCCAAAATTTCAATGAAGAAAAGTCAAATTCTTTACTTTTGTCTCTCTCATTTTTGTTTCTTATTCTGGGAATATGAATCACGAGAAAAAGCTCAAGTTGTCATTTCATTATAGAATTCCAGAAAAACACAACTTAACCATTTTAAAAAGCTGAAAAACAAACCTATGTTCCTTCTTTTCCCCTTACTTTACCAGGTTATTTGAATTATATGTATGTATGTATACCTGTTGATTCATCATCCACTGCCACATAGGAGGAGCTATTGGTAGCATAAGAGAACCCAACTCCCACTGGTGTCTCCAAGTATAACATGTTCGCTTCTGCAACGAAATGACGGGTTTAGCGGATAGCAGATAGCGGATAGCGGATAAGCTATGTTATTAATCAAACGTTGAAAATACCTCTATTCCAGCTATACTCATTCCTCACCAGCACCTTGCCACTTGGCCTAAAGGGTCCATTCTCTGAGAATGCTCCAAGTCCTAGAGAAGAACATCCAGGCCCTGCATTACAATTTACAAATCATCCAGAGTATAAGATAAAATCAACAATATTTTCCCGAGGCCTGCGGTTGCAACCTCGATTTCAAAAGAAAAGAAAAGAGTTGGATCGACCACCCTGACCTCCATTCAACCATAGAACCAAAGGCTTGGAAGCTGGATCAGTTTCTGCCTCAACAAAGTAATAGAACAGGTCCCTGTGCTTCTTGTCATCAACATTGACATAACCTGAGAATTGTCTGAAACCCACTTGGGAAGGTTGACCAGGGAGCCTCACAATCCTGTCATGATGTGAAAAGGAGGCATCCACCATTGAAATGCTCAAAGCAACAATAATTAAGATACTAATTACAATTCTTGCCATTTTTTTAGCTTTCAAGAGGTTGAGGACGATGAGCAGGAGTACAAAGGGGAGGAGGGATTGCTTGTTTATAATTTATTTGGAGACAGATTAGATATTATATATTACTATAACAGAATGTTGGTTCAGTGCAGGGGATGGAGGTGGTGGTTAAAAAAATGTTGGTAAGTGGAGGACATGGAGGTAAGGGACATGTAAATAAATAAATAAATAAATTTTAAATAGTTGAATAAAAAGGATTGTTTCTTTCTCCACTGTGATCATTGGTAGTCTTTAGCCACTTTTTTTTTTCTATCTCCTTTATCCAACTTGCAGGCCTGGAAATGGTGTTGAATGAGAGGCATGAGAGAGGCACCTTCATTGCACACCAGTGACCCATTATTTGGGACTTACCCTTTTAACCCTTTATGATATTATATCATATGGTTATTTTTTTTGGTGAACTTTTTTTTTCAGTACTTTAAGATTGTCTAATTGTTATTTTCATTAGTGATGAATTTAATTATTAGTACAAATTTTTTATCGATTTTTTTTTTAACTTTGAGTCATAAATGAACATCCTACTCACAATACTCACTCAATCTTATTTTATCTTTTGGGTTGAGTAAGTAACTTCTAACAAAACATGTGATAGATAACAATTAAATTGTATAGGTTTTACAACTAAAAAATCTAATATTTTATGCAAAGATAATACATGAAGTAAACTATTGAACAAAGTTCTACCAAAAAAAATACTGAACAAAGACTCGATAATATGCGAAAGAATTTATAATGATTCACATGTGGGGATGAGGGCATCAAATGTGACTACATTGTTCATGCATTCATTGACTTTTAAATTTATGATTACGATTATGGACCAAATCAAATTAACGATATCTGTCAAATCTTAGATCACTGATAGATTCTCATAAATGCCATCCATATTTTGAAGGTGAAAAACAACAGCAAATCCATATTTTGAATTAGAATCCTAAGTACGTTTCTTTACCTTGGGGATAACATGTAAATTGGCATTAAAAGTTAAAACATAGTTTTGCTTTTTGTCACTTCACGTCACGAGCAACATGCAGGAGCAGCCAGGGAACTGGCCGACTGGTCATCCAATTCACGTCGCTCTAGATTCCTTATGCTCTTACATGTACAGTCTAATTTTACAAGGTATATTGTGATTCTTTATTAGACAGTGACCAGTCGTCCTGGAGGAATTCATGGTGTCATCTTCAAGGTACTGAATAAAGTTAGAGGAATTCATGGTTTCGTCTCGGTTTTTCCATTGTTCGATCGCGACTTGGCACTAAATATTGGATCGTATTTTTATATGAAGAAATTAGAAGACTGTTAGATTGGTGGTCAATATTGTTATCCAATAATTTAATTGGTTGGATTGGTTAATTCACATGGTTGTCATGCTATTGTCCCAGCCGTGTTCTCTCATTTGTCGCTCCCCATGTAAATGTTACTAGATTATTACTGTACAAGTTATTTAATTAATGGAAACTAAAGGCTCCGTTAGCTTTGATTAGAAAATATTTCTTAGTATATAAATTCCATGTTATCCCTAAAAAAATATTTCTTAGCTTCGAAATTTTTTAAAATACCTTCAAAGTTGTTATCTCCTATAAATAATTGGTAAATTTATATTTGCTTAGGAAATATGGGAAGTCATATTTCATAACATTTATTTACCGAAAAAGTATAGGCTTGGTTTCAATATTTGAGTCTAACATGCAGGCGTTTTTAAAATATATATATATATATATATATATATATATATTTTTAGGGAAAAGTCTTTTTTTTAGTCGGTACATTTTTTTAACTTCTTTAATATTTGAGTATCTAGTCTCTAATTCCAATTCTTACTATTTGAGCCGAGCTTATTATTTGTACCTGACTTTGCTACGGGATTCGGCACAATTTATAAAGTGATATACTAACATAGCATATATTGAGTTAAAAAGGTGTATTGGTGTTAAATATTTTTAATAAGAGAATCATCATTTTTCAAAGATTAAATTTGGCTTGAATCACAATTAGACAACTAAAAAATAGAAAAAGTATGTCATGTAACAGTCAAATTTGTTTTCTGCGAGATGAGAATAGGAATAAGAATGATCTGTTCTCCTGGTCACGGGATTTGCAGAGATGGAGGACCCAAATATAAAGACTAATAGTGGAAACCGACCAACCGAACAGTTTACACTTTCCAGAACTTTTGGTCGCTGTCTCTCGCATTTTTTTCTTTTTGTACTCATATCACATTTGGGTTTCTTCTTATTGGCTTTTAGCAAGCCAAAAAGATGTTCTCATCGAGATGAGGAAGTGTAAAAGGAGAAAAAAGAAGAGAAGAGAGAAGAAGATTAGATCTCCACCTTCATCTTACAACGACATTGTAATGTCTTAAAGACAAATATTTGTCCAGGTATAGCATGTTCCATTTCGTGCTAGTTCCAGCTTGTTAACATCATGATCCGACGGCAAGTTTAGTGGGACAATTGTTTTATCTTGTGGGAGAAGGAAGCGTCAAGCTTTTCAAATCAGTCAAGGAGATCGCAATCGAAAATATGATAATGTATGCCACATTATTAGGTTATTATAATTATGTCACATTGTTAATTTTATTTGTGTATTATATTATATCACTAATTTTATCTATTTTGTATGATAATTGTACTTGGGTCACCCAATTAATTTTTTTTAGAAACAGTCACTTAAGTAATGAGGATTGAGGGCTAGCGCTATGATAATCTCATTGGAAACCACATGATCTTAAAACAAGATTTACCCCATCAATAATAAAGTATTGACCTTGTGCTATAAAGTTGAAATGGGTTCCACGGCTTAGGCGTGCTATGCAGCAGGCGTCGTGGGCATTAAAACATTTCTGCTTGGCTTGTTTGTTTTGGACCTATTCGGTACTTTTTCACCAAATGCAAATTATACAAACAAGGTAATATGCCACATCATCTTGCACGAGTTGGAATCCAGCAATAAATATGTCAAACAAATTAAGCAGCAGCAAACATGGGAAAGTTATGGGCCTCCACCCATATGAGCATCACCGAGAGAATTTTAGCAAAAGCTTAGAAACTTTTGTAATTGTTGGTTTTTGTTATGTAGATACCAAATTAAACTAGAATTGAGACTATAATAATTTCAAATGACAACAAATCTCTTTTTATCAAATTTCAATGTTGGTGTAGTATCAAAACTTGAAATCAAAACATCTAGTTAAACCTTTTCGGATAAATTTAATCATGACAAAGTTTGTAAGGGCTTTGACTTCTTCAATGTGTGATGAAATGAAGTTCATGCAACCAACAACGGACCACAAGATTAATTTGATGTAATATTATGTCACAATTTTCTTATCTTACTCAAAAATTTTATACAATGTATATAGATCTACGGTTATAAATAAAGTTATTTACTCTTGTAGTAATTTCAAAGGATACTCATGGAACTACCAATTGGCTCGGAGAACTTTTTCCAGAGGGGAAAAGTGATGCAACGGAATAATGTCTTGTGTTTCTGGACCACTCTTGAGGAAAGCGAAAAACAAAGATTTCAGAGCTGCGGAGTCTAAAATACAATTGCTGTTTAATTGGATGTATATTGGATAAATGATAACCTTGGTATAAAAAAGCCAAGCAAACAAATAACAAAATGCCAACATTTTGCCACCAAATGATAAACCCTACACTGGCATAGCTTTGTAATTATATCCCTCCAGTTGGCTAAGGGCCCTCCCCCAAGCTTTTTCCATCTATAAGTTACCTAATTGTCATGATTTTTGGGAATTGTAGATCATCATTCCAATTGAGGAGAACAAAAAAGTCTGAAACTATAGGCCTGAACCATTATTAAAGTGATACCAATTTCAATAGTTACCATGAATTTAATTGTTCACGGAACTATACACCATCGTTAATATAATTGCGCGCACCAACTAAAGCTTGGTCAACAAGAAAGTCCAGTGAAAAACTTTATACGGTCTAACAAAAACATAAATGTCTATAAAATCAAAATCACAATGGTACTTTTTCTAAGTCTCACTTTTAACATCATCCAATCTATAAGACCTATTCAGTTTGAATTTAAAAAAAAAATGTTTAATCATCCGTAACTTATATGGGAATCTTTCATCAGTGATTGTTAATGACTGAATTTTCTCATTCTTATCAGCTCTTGATTTCGTGGGAGCAAATAAAAAAGATTCACAATTTTCTGAAAAATAATTTGATAATAGATCAAGAGATAAGTAGTTCGAATTTTTTTTTCAAAAAAGTAGTTCGACATATTTACACTCAGATCATAAACGTCTGGATTTGCCAAGTCTGAAACGATTGGAGAAGCTTGAAAAAAATTATACACCATCATCAATATTACAATATAATTGCGTCCCTCACCCTTTTCACCAACTAAAGCTTGATCAACACGAAAGTCTATTGGAAAAGTTTATATGGTCTAACAATTCAGTAGAGAGATGAATCTGTGAAACTTTTGCAATTGACTTGGTAGATGTGATTGGTTTTTATTTCTTCCAAAAGCAGACAGATTATACGGAAAGCAAAGGACTGTCTAGTTGTCCAAACCTAACAGTAATAGGAATGATTTGAACAACTTTTAAAGATTTAAAAAAAATATACTACAATAAACAAAGGGACATATGACCTAAATTGACAAAATGGAATTTATAAACAGCCTTCAACTAATCAAGTGTTTATATATAAGCGTTAAGAAACGGCGACTTTGAAGCCCCCAAACCTTTCCAATCTTCTTCCGCCGTCCACTCTGTCCGTTCAATTCTCGAAAGAGAAAGAAGATAATATAGGTGACGTGGCGGAGAGTTTTAGGGCTGAATGGATTCTGAGGTTGCTTGAGATTGAAGCAATTAATAAATAATGTGCAGTTTGACCACAATAGTAGGGTTTAATTAGATAACTAACTTTATTGTTATTTTTTTTAAATGATTTTGACTTCCTTTATCTCTTCCTTTCCTCTTGAATCTTTATTTTTGATAAGTTGAGAAATATTATTAATGAAGCAAGAGATTAGAAAAGCCATGCAGTACAATAGAAAAATGAACCGTTCTCTTTAATCTTTAAACTAACTTATCAAATTCAAGAATAAAACAAACCAAACAATCTCTTCAATTACTTGTATATTTTTTTAAGGTAATTTTTTACACAAATCAATGATAAAACTTTGGACTTCATAGAATTTTATCGTAGCGTTATGTTATAAATTCTTTGGTAAGTACTTGCACTATTATCGATTCGAATTGTTAAACAAGGCATATCTTCGGCAAAATAGCGTTTAACCTCATATTATAATGCAGCTTAGAATTAACAGATATTTAGTATTTAATTCATATATATCTTGGTGTAAAAGCAAGAACAGCTGATTGCCTTCCTACTTGCGTAGAAGCTTCCTTGCAACATATAATCTTATGTAATCAATATTTTTGTTGGGTCAAAAATCTCACAGTAAAAGCATTGAAATCTTAGGCAAGGTGAAGTCAACCATCCTCTCTTCAATAGAAAGGGTCAAATCATTTAATCTACACTAACTCTTGTCTTGTGGACACACGAAGGCAGTCATTTATAATAATAGACTCCGTATCATTATGAGAAAGATGTCACTTTATTACTTAGATTGATAGTTTACAGTAAAACAAAATTGAGTTACTCTGACTACAATATAAATATTTGTTGAGATAATTTAATATTAACCATAATCTTGCGTGATATTTTAGAACACAACTCCTGAAATCCTATTTGCTTTAAAGAGGAGCCCTCTTGAATTCGATGGTTAGAAAACAGGGCTTCCCATGGAATTTTCTATTACCGTAAAAGATATGTGTTCACCATTAAAAATGAGAATATAGATATCAAGTCTTATGAATTCTATTTTATTCTCATAATTATGCTTTGAAATGTTTGACTATCATATGGTATAAGAAATTGATTGATACAATCCACTCGACTTAAAGTGCCCAAATAGAGATGATTTTACTTTATTAAAAGAAAGGAGTGAAAATTATGCTGGATTACAATTAGAAATTCACTACTGTACAAGTTGATTCAGCAATGAAGAGTAACACGGAGCTGGTAAATGTCCAATGCCGCGAATAAAAACACTCGGCCTAAAGAAATTCATGACATTAAAAACATCAACCCTTTTTTGATTCGACAGTCAACCTTCCTTATGTGGATGGGAGTGGATTGGGCGTAAGATTAATAGGGATTCTCATATCATATAATATTTGATCATAATCGTATAATACATTAAAAAAATTAAGAGGGATAATGTATGTATATCATTTTACATTTAATTTTTTCTCTTCCCTCGCAAATACTTCCTCTTCATTCATCTCCTTTACTATTTTTCTACAATCTCTATTATCTCGTATCCTCCTCCTATAGTCTCTCTCTCCTCCTCCTCGTAAAGTCATCTTCGTCCTTGTCGGCACGAGCTTTCTCGCATCCCCTACAAAAACATTGTTCTAGGGTTTCAAAGTTGATGACTCCGACAAGAGCATGACTCGGAAGATAACCAGTAAGATTCCAACAATGATCAATGAGTCCACCGGTGTGTCCCGACGTCGCGTTTGGATCCCACCAATGATAAAGAGGAACCCACCATGCTTGGATCTCGACGACAATAAGAGGGAGTTCTAGATCTATATTCAGAACCACGACGACGAGGAATTCCTAATCCCCCGCTTTGACTTGAACATTCCATTAAGATTAAGTGTACTATGTCATTCTAACTAAGTGCACCACACTATTCAGAATAATTGTAATACACCATTTTTCGATTGACATAAATACGTCATTATAGAATAATATTATATGTACCACGTCATTTTTAGATTGATATGACATATCATTTAGACTAACAACAATACAACATTGAAACTATTTGCATCATGTCATTTCGACCAATAACAACACACCATTTTTAGACTAACATGAATAAGTCATTTTTAAACTAACATGAATGTCATTATAGAATAATAGCAACATAATATTCTAACTAATAACAACACGCCATTTAGACTAATTATACCTTGTCATTCCGATCAACATAAATATGTTATTTTGACCAATAAAAATATGTCATTCCGATGAATAAAATTTTGTCATTTCGGCATTGCGTGGAACGAAAAAAATTATTAGTTAGCCCCTGACCCGTGAATCATGTAAGGAACAAGAAAACGCATGTCCTATACTGAATCTTTCCCTTCTATGGATGGTTGTGAGCTCGAAATTCCTAAAAGGTTGTACTTAGCTTGTAAATCTACATTATGTCAATAAATTCTTTATTTTTGAACGTTGTAGAAGTGAATGTAGAAGTTGACTTTTTTAATATTGTCATTTATTTTTGTAAGACTTGAATTCAAATTTAGGTTCGTGTAAGATTTAAACTTAATTTAACATTCTACATTGTCCTAGTATGAGATATACTTTTAATGTGCCTCAACTAATTTGTATTACTCTTGACTACCAATTGCGAATTTGGGCAGGCGAGATATGACAATAGATATATAAATACGAGTACTCATTTAGACTTTAGCTTTGTATTTAGTCTTTTTAATTTTTTTTTCCCTTTTCTCAACCTCATTCCGTAGTCTTTTGTTTTCTAATTAATAAAGATCACATCTTCCGATAATCTTTGATCACCACTACTTTTGGCACTCCTCTTCTCTAACCTTTAATAGGAGACATATTACTTAAAAAAACAGTGATCGAAGCTTATGTTGGGTCCCTCTGCCATCGAATCCCCTTTGTCGCTCGGCTACTTTTTTATACCATCCATGTAGCTTACGAAAAGGCTCATAAAAAGTGGCCAGAAAAGAACTGGAAGACAATCATCAACGGGAACAACAAGAAGATATGCAAATTGCAAAAAACAAAGACATCTTTTCTAAAGTTACAAAGACACCCTTTTTTTCTAAACACATCATCATTGGTGACTACTTCATGTTCCCAATGTCACGCCAATTAGTGGCGCTGTTCGACATTGACGTGGGCAAAATGTAAATAATATCAACACTGCTCCAGCATTCACATGACTCGAATTCGAACCGTCGTTTGGAACATATTTAGTTATTAAATACGGTAGTTATCTAAAAAATATAATGATGATAAGTCACAAATATGAACAATTTTGTACATTTAACCTTTGAAAGTGTTTTGAACTCACGAAATTCTACTTATGAACAAATGTTACTGGAAAGGGCCAAACTGCAACAAATCTGGCTAACAGCTAGAGAACTAACTGGGTATCTTGCTGTGATAAGTGATGTACATGCACGATCTATCGAAGGTGCACGGACAAGATTGAAAATTTATAAGGAGAGGCAATCTGAACATAGGGAACTAACCAGTAACTCTGACAGGGACAACGCAAAAATGTTACGGATATAATTCTGGATCTGTCGTAAGCTTATGATTCGCAACCGAAGGTTGGTCAATCTCTTTGCGAGATGCTTCCCATAGTTGTTGCTCTATGCTCAACTTCCTAAGCTCCACCAGACCGCGCTCAACTGCCATGAACAAATGGTTGATGCTCATTAGAGGTAATGTGCAAAATGCTATTTGGCAGATTGAGCACCCCCAGCAGAAGGGAAAACCGAACAATGGAAGAGGAAAAGATGTGTCCGGCAGGAACTGTATTATGTTCAACTATAGATGGTAAACTTACCATCCACAGCATCATGCGAGGTAGGTGACTGACCCATCCGACTGATCCAAAATTGGAGACGCTCTTCTGCAATGTCCTCTTCCACGCTATGGACTTTGGCTCTTCTCCAGAAATATGTAAGCCATGCCTAGAGAATAAGCAAGGCATTCTTAAATTAACTGATGTAACAAAACTTTCCTAAAAGTATTTTTCAACAGTTCTAAGAAAGGGTATGGTCAGCAAAGCTGGCCACTCATGGCTGATTATTGATAACCGAGGAGAAGTTTATAGTTAGTTTTTTTTTTCAAGCTGAAGTCGAAATCTCGGTCGGCCAGCACAAAACTGCTCCACATCAACTATGGTGGCCAGAAAAATGGTAATTCCTCCTATTTCTCATTTCAGGGACTTTCAACAATGTCAAGCATATTGCCGATCTTTCTCAATATTTATTTAGAAACGGCTTCCAGAATTCATTGCTACCATGAGAAAGTTATTGGGTAGATGTTGTCCGACCAAACATAACCGAGGGGAGAAGCTCACAGAACGATTGAAACTACTCTTGTGTTCCTTTCCTTTAAATGATAGCATTAAAAACTAAAAAAACCAAAGAAAAGAATTCACCTCCTTGAAAAGAACATCCTCTGCCTCTCCTTCACTTAATTCTACAAGAGATAAGGAGATATCGTCAGATTACAAATACAGAGCAATAGCCAGTAGCTTAGACTGTAGTTGTATTCTTACCAAATGCCTCAGAAAACCTGGGATCCCCGGAACCTGAGCACATGCGCAGAGAAGGATAAAGGAAAAACGTTAGGTTCCTGATATCTCGGATGCTTTCGGCTTATTTTTGTTTGTGCAGGGATTTCCTAGAAGCTTCTTTAAGTACAAGAAAAAGGACATGACTACGTTTATGCAACTCAATTTTATTGGAACTCAAATAGCAGTTGCCAGATAGTGATCTGATCATGAAACAGAAACTGCACACCAGACATTGATATACCTTGTCGTGCCACATTAGATTGTCTGTTTAGAGACAATGCAAGAGCAACAGCATCCTCAACCTACACGCATAAGCCTTAAAGTTAACATGCAGAAAAGATGAACCCATAAGAATAATCCATTAAAAGATGTTTCTTCATACATATGGGAACAGAAATTAGCATATTACTGAAAGCAAAAAAGGGTTACAAATCAAAGCTTCAAAGAATCCAAACAGTGAAGTCTTGAAAGAGAACCTTTAGAGAAGCTAATTCCCTCAATCCCATCTCCACCGAAAGCATACTCTCAATATTTCCCTCTCCTGTTAGATCATTCAATTCACGTGCAAGTTTACTCCTGTCTAGATCACCACCACCTATTTCACGAATAAAAATGGCACTGTTCAAACCATTGCAAACTACATAATACATGCAAGCAAACCTGCATATATATAATATTTACATTGCGCACACAGAGAAAAAGGGAAGTTATTTCAACAAGCCATCAACTATAAGTAACAGGTGTAAGTTAGAAATAGCATTTCCAAGAAAGGGAATGATCCTCCACCTTTATCCCAAGAGTCCTTAGCTTTTTGCCCAGCAGATATGACCACTTCAAATGGAAGAGGTGCCAGAGCAGACCAATGTTCGTGCTTTATGGTTGCTATGTCAGCACAAATGCCTACGAGACAAAATTTATAAGAAGAAATTCGACTTAGAACATAACTACTGAAAATGCTGAATGAAGTCAATCTACAAGGGTGAACAAAACATTGTTGGGGTGGACTACTACGTAAATGTGATCAAGTCATCAAGCCAAGACACAATACAGTGAACTTGTATGATGACAACGACTTAATTACTGAATCTGTTAAGGAAGAGTATACAATAAAAAATCAAGTGAACAATTCAAGATATCCAACTAGATTTATATCTGAAGAGAAAAAAGTAATACCAGATTCATATTTTACTAATTTGGCACAATTATGCTGGTAATATTTTTGCGTACTGGGACAGGGAAAATTATTATTTAAAAGAGGTGATTGTTAATCAGGTATTAATTTGGTGAGGTTTTACTGCAGTTGTTGCATTCCACGTAAATTAATGAGATAAGAAACAAAATCAGATTCTCTACGTAACAATGTGGGAAATGCATTTACAAATAGATTGGTTCTTTTACAGAGGACTACCATGCTGCACAGCCAGACCCCAATAACGAGCAAGCCAACACCTCTTCAACACAACTTCCTCCTGAACAGCAGGAGAAAAAAAAGAATTGGTAAAACTGTTATCAGCAAGTTATAGGAATAATATAACAAGGAGGTGCACAAACCATCTCCTCCTGAGTCAAAATCATTCTCTGTGTCATCATGCGAAGAGCTTTTGTTTCTGATTCTGCTTCAAGAAGCTGTTCTGATGCTGTTGAGGCCTCCTCTTTTAAGTTCTATTCAATACGTAAAGTCCAATGCATGATATTGCTATGTGAAGTAGAACAGAGACAAGATAATCAGAGTATCCTTAACTTTACCTCAAGCTCTGTACGAAGAGATGCCATTTCTTCATCTCTCCCATCATTCGTCTGTATTAGAGCCTTAAGAGCAGCCTGCGTAAAAGAATATTAGAAGTACAATCCACACAGTTGTCATCGCAAATGGGCATAAAATGAACTAGAACTAAGGAGAGTAAAAGATGTCAGCAACATTATGCCCCCAGGGCATGTACATAGAAATACAACAGCCAAAATAGAATCAATTAAAAGCCATATCACCTCTCTTTGACGCAATGCAGCCTCCTTTCTGTGGATGGACCAATAGTCAGAACAAGGGAACCAAATAATAACAATACCAACAGCCGGAAACCACCATTGCTCACCTGCTCAGCAGTTTAGCTTCAAGAGACACACCTTCCCCGAGAGCGGCAACCTGTTTGTATCAAATGGAGACAGCGCATGTGAAAAGCCAATAACCGTGTCTATGACACTCGCGAATATATGACCATTAAATTATTAAAATCGAGCAGCTAAAGGCAGAATAGGTGGTGCTGCCACTTAAATCCCCCAACAAAGCAGAAGAATTTCTGTCCAGCTTCTAGTTTATATGGCAAGTAACATCCAGGCACTTATAAAGCTAACATTTGAAAGGAATACCTCATAATCAATTCAGCATGCTGAAGTTTGACAATCAGAATGCTGTTTAACAAGAAGAGCTAATTCATAGTTGCATACTAGTTCAACTATAACAACAGCATAGCTTAGCAGATCGGTTGGCAAATATTTGTTCACCTAGAATAATCAATTTTTATGTAACGAGAACAGAAAACTAGGGCATCTTCCTAAACTACCAAATTTTTTCCTCTATACTTCTTTCCTCTCCAAAGGTTAACTCTGCTTCCACTGAAACAGTCATAAACGCAAAGAGCAGACCAAAATATTTGCATACATATTGACCTGTTTCTCAAGTTCTCGAGCCCTAGCCTCCACCTCTTCACGCTTCTGCTCTGCAAGCCGAAGCTGTGGCCAAGATTAACTATGGATGTTAGCATCCAGAGCCGAGAGCAGAGTTCCAACAAATATCCAGTTGGCACGTGAGTTTGCATACCTTGTCAAGTATCGACTCATTTTCCTCTTGTAGCATATCGAGCTGCGAAATTCAATTGTTAGCACTGAACACCTAAGTTTCAAGAATATCTCATTTTGGAGACGGGAGATTATTATACTCCTCTCATCTCATCAACTGACGAGGATAGCTTACTTCATCTTGAAGAGCAGAAGCTTCACGCTGATCCACAGAATCTTTCACCTTGAGTTGCCCGACATCTGGTGGCACAAACCTGCAGTAATCGGAGACATCAATAAGCCACGTCGACATGTATCAAACAGTTTGAGAGAAAAATTAACCACCAACCCAGGCGGTGTCGGGGAGCACAATAGTCATGTAGCTTCCACCAAAAGGAGTTATAAACTATCTAGAAAACACAGGTCTGGGTACTCAAAAGAATTTCCGCCAGCACGATCGACTGTATACAGCATAGGCTAGTTTCTAGGGACAACTAAAAATTGCTCATCACACCGCTAGTAGAATAAATTCTCACAAAAGCGAGATTGCCACACTTTATGTACCCCAACTAAGCCATCACAGGAGCTCAACTACATTACAAGTTCGAGAGAAGAATAGTCCTTCGACCATTGCGTAATCTTTGCTTCACCTAAACTGATCGTATCCGAAGCATAAGAACCCCATTAACTTCAACAAAACCCAACAAGTACAGTCCTCATGTTCACTCTTCGCGTTAAATAGCAAGAACCAGGAAACTAAACAGTCTGGAATTTGAAAGATCAAGTCCACGCAAACCTTCTTTCTCGGCTCCTACTGGAAGGAGGCTCGATAGGGGGGATAGTCAACGGCGTTCTCAAAGATGACTTGGCAGTCGACGGGACGAAAGTCAACCCTGAACGCACCGACATCGACGGCCTCCCCGCCGAAGAAGACCTGGCAGCGGGCACCTGCTCTCCGAAGTTCCGAACTAACTACCAAATCAGAATAAAACAAAAACAAAAAACGAAACCGAAATTCCAGATTAGGAGCCAGTCAACGGAACTCTTAAAAACGAAGTCGTTTCAAGTCAACGAAAAGGCTTCTCTCTCAATTACCGCGGGGGAAGGAGATCTATTAGGTCTCGTGAAGGAGGGAACCGCGGAGGAGGCATGGGAGCCGTTTCCGGTCGGCGCGGCGAACCGGAACCCGAGATCGTCGTCGTCATCATCGTCGTCGTTGGAAGCGGTGGCCGCCTGAGAGGCCATGACCTGAGCGAGGCGCTGGGCGGCGGCCTTGGCGGCGACGTTCTGAGTGCGCTTGACGGTGGACATGCCGCCGAGGCGGGAGCTAGGGTGCGCCGGTGACATCGCCGGTGAAGATCCGTTGCTGCTCGATCCCCCGCTCCACTGGCGTGCGTAGACCGGACTCGCCGCCCTCCGACGATCCATTCCCCTCTTTATATATAAATTTGATAATATCACGAGAAACTTAATTCCTTAATTTTGGGCGAAAATATTAATTTAATTAATATTTGGCGTGTTCTGTACTTCGTCTGCTTGCCGGGGACGTTACACTGAAGCGAGGATTTTGGGGGAGAGAGATTCTCGCTCTCGTCTCCCTCGAGAAAATCGAAGTGGAGAGACTTGCGGTGTGTCTCTCTCTCTCTTTTAACTGGAAAATAACTGAAATAGTGAAATGTCTAATTCCTCGCTAGTTAAATTTTTTTTTAGCTAAATAACAAAATAAAAAGGTAAATTTAGTTCAGGTCCTTATGATGATGATATGGTCAAACATAAGGTGCAGTATTTGTTTTTCCGGAAATGTATAGTTAGTTATTCCCGTAATTTGATTTTATTATATTTTTGTATTTTAAAAATTTCTCTCTTCATCGTCTAAGAGACGATGAAGTAGATTACGAGTTTGATATCTTTCTCGAATATGATGGACTTTTTTTTTACTGTGAGTTATCTCATCACGTCATTAATTAGAATATGAGTGTCATATTATCTTACTAATTGTATTTGTATGTTTTGTTACATTACTAATTTGATCTATGTAAGGTATCATATGAGGTAAAACCTATGTCACTTGATTAAAAAAAGGTTGAAAACACAAGATAATAATTTAACAAAAATCCAAAATGCAAAACCAAAGTTGACTTCAGTCAATTTTCTTTCATACGTGGAGTGTCGTTTTAAGCTCTCTTTTTGTTGTTGACGCCAACTGATGCGGGACTCTAGGGAGAAAGGAGGATTCTTTGCTATGTCGAGACACGTTCGGCTGCCGTTTTATTCCCTATGCAATGTCGTGCCGTGCGCTGAATGAGGTCGGGACGCGGTAAAAAAATCACGGGTTGAAGGTGGTTTAAATGTTAAATTGTACACAGAGATATCGTTATGAAATATAAAGATATGTGAAGTAATTTGCTGGTGAAATAACACAATAACTTGTCAGTTTTTAATAGTATATTTTCTTAAGGTCACAGCAACATTTTCTGCTGATTTTATAGCACAAACTATGATGTAATGCAGAGTATATTTGTATTCATATATAATATAATTTGAATCGAAACATTAAAATTGAAATATAAAATAATTTTGCTAAAAGTTATAGCATTTGACTTCGTATCGCTAAAGGAGTGAATTCTACATTTATAAGAGAATGAATCTTGATATACTCACTGACAAAATATTTTTGTGTATGAATCGATATTATTACATTCCAATTGTTTCCCGGCATTTTCCAAAGAAAGTTCAGAAAACACCAAATTCTAAAATAATAAAAAGTATATTTTATCTCTCTTCCATGATTTCCAGATTTTTCATTTGTTAATTTCTTGGTTAAGAGGCTGGCGTTCCTCTGATAAGGAAGGAAACGAAAGAATTCTTGAAACATCGTGGACGATTGAGTTCGATTCAAGGAAAATATACAAGAATAATCTCAATTCGGTTACTTCGATATTTATTAAAACGATCAATAATTTCGGGGATAAAGAGGAATAAATGAGAGCGGGCGTCAAGTGCATGCAACCAATGACCATTTTCGATGGCTTATTGAACAAGGAAAGAGCATTAGATTTCAGATTCACGGTCAGAGTTAAGGTGTATTACATATAATTGGACTCAACGCTCTATTTTTGTTATGAATTAAAGTGAATTTCATGTAATTGGACACAATTCTCTACTTTTATTATGAATAAAAGTACAAAGCGTCAGCTGCGTTAAAAATAAATCGGGCGGCGACAAAGTATTCTTCGTGATCCCATGATCTGAAATGTCAGATCGCCGGTTGGGCTAGTAAATTTTTAAATGAAAAAATATATTATATGAAATATATCTAGCATAATATAATATGTTAATATTGTTGACCTTGTTTGAAAAACTATCCAGATTTAGACATACAAACAATCCGAATTTGATCTTAAATTATGGTTCGACTAATCAAATCACTAGTTCAATAATATTTTTTCTACATCAAGGAAAAGTTATTCATTTAATCTCAACTATACTTGGAAATATTCTCAATTAAAAGCCTCTAGAACTAGCCCATGATGATTAATTCTAAACACAAGAAAAGAAAGAAAAATCAAGCATAGAATGATGGTGATGGCTCCGACTAACTACACTGTTGTAATTAAGCATGTAATTAACGAATAATTACGTATTTAATTATGATTTAATTAAATGATAATTACGTTAATTAAATCACACTTACTTGTTGTAGCGAATATATAATCGGATGCGGACCGTCTATTGTGAGTTGCCGGTCGAGTATCGTCACGTTCGCACGGACCGATTGCTTGATTTCCACGAATTACCCAAAATGTAAATCTAAAACAAGTTTCAGTACTAAAACTGAAAAATGCTTTTTCTTTGTAAATGGGAGTGGAAAATTACAAATAAATCACGCGGATTCTCCCTTTTATAGGAATAAATCCTCGTGCCTGCTTGGCACCAGAAATGCCACATGGACTGATGTGGCGCCAAGTGGCGCGCCACTGCCACTAATCGGGTGATGACGTTAGCGCTGACGTAAGCGCTAACATCATTTCCCACTCAGCCGCTTTTTTTCCTGGGCTGGGCCCAAAAAGCCCAACAATCTCCCACTCATTCATTATTGATCACAATCAACAATGGATGAAACTTGGGTCCAAAGCCCAACAATTTCCCACTCAATCATTATTGAATATAATCAATAATGTATAGATTATAATTTATAGGATTTCGTGCGACCAGCACACATCGAGTACATTTAGCTAAAATTCAGAAGCACAGACACACAGGCTATATGAATAGTAGCATCTCGACATCTCACATATGAAAGTGTGCTTTCACCCCAGGATTCATGTCACATTCCATTGTTCACATAATGATTTCAAACAATTTTATTCGTGTTCACTATTGTACTTTTTAATACAATTGGTGCACTTGAACAACGAACCTCGAAATGTGATGGATAGAGTTCCTTCTCCCTTAACTATATTCTTTTTATAATGATACAACCTGCTTTTCTAGTCAGCCCTGCTAAGTCGAATCGCTATGTCATGACCTTATCATGGACTTTCCAAGCTAGCAGCACCGAATCATATTTCCAGAATATGTTTAGGATCTTAAGGGCAAAAATCGGGAACCATAGTTCTCGAAACGTGGTCTCACACCAGGGATTGTGAAATCAATGAACATTTTTATCCCATCCAGTGGTCGAATAGCACACATGATACTCATTCATGTGTTATGGTGTAGATTCCATTGTATAGGAACACATGTCATTGAAAAATACCATATTAGAGTATTAGCCACAGCTTAACTCTATGCTTTAAGACAGAAGGTATGATAATTTCTACTTAATATTTATCATATGAACCGTAGAAGTTTCAAATGTAGTAACTAATTACTGCATTCCATAACGAATCTTGCTCTCTTAGCAAGATGGCATTGTTGCCATAGGACATCACACGTATAAATGTCCAACAGCTGCCTCATCTCATTCAGGAATCAACAAATTTGGCTCCCACTGAGGTAAACACCTGTGTGAGTGGGCTATTTTTCTGTCTGACATGTTCTAGAAGATATTCATATTGCCAAAATCAAAACATCTTTATTTATAGATGAAAACGTCGCAAACCTAATGACTTTACATGTTTCTCGAACACTTCTCGAGATAACGCTTTAGTTATAGGGTCTGCAACCATATCTTGCGTAGATATGTGTTTCATACATAATTCCCTATGTTTTATTAAACTTCTAACAAAATGAAATTTAATATCTATATGTTTGGCTCTACTATGAAAACGTGGATCCTTAGCATAAGCTATTGCAGTTTCGTTGTCACAGAATACATTCACAGGTTCTACAGAATTAATCAGGAATATGTGACTTAAGAATCTCTTTAGCCACACTGCTTTTTGTGCAGCATGAGCCGAAGCTACATATTCAGCTTCCATTATTGAGAGGGATATGCAAGTGATCTGTTTCTTGCTACTCCATGAAATGGCCGCCCCTCCCAACAGGAAAACGAAGCCAGATATAGATTTTTTCTTATCTTGGTCACCATCCCAATCAGCATCAGTGTAGCCATTTAGCTTCAGATCTCTACCTTAATAGCATAGTGAAAAATCTGCAGTTGTATTCAAATATTTCAAAATTCCCTTGACACCTTTCCAGTGAGCAATACCAAGATTGGATTGATATCTGCTACAATGCCAATAGCATAACAGATATCAGGTCTTGTACACAACATTGCGTACATTAGACATCCAACGGCATTGGCATAGGAGATCTTTTCCATATTCCCTATTTGTTCAGCTGTTTTTGGAGACAAGTCTTTGCTCAAATTATGACCTCTTACTAATGGAACATACTTTGGGTTACAATGATTACAATTAAAATGTTCTACTATTTTGTGGATATATGTCTCTTGTGAAAGAGACACTATTCTCTTCGAATGATTTCTTGAAATCTTAACTCCGAGTATGTAATCAGCTTTGCCCATGTCTTTCATTTCAAATTTGGTTGAAAACCAATCTTTGATTTCTACAAGTAGTCCCATGTTATGGGAGGCTATAGAGTATGTCATCAACATACAAAGTGATGATGACAAATTTCTTATCTGATCGCTTAACATACATACAATGATCTTCATCTATCATAATAAAATTATTTACCATGATAGTGTTATGAAAACGAATGTACCACTATCTAGATGATTGCTTAAGGCCATAAATTGATCTGTTCAATTTGCAAACCTTTTGTTCGTAGCCTTTTTGGATGTAGCCCTGAGGCTGAATCATATAGATTTCTTCATCTAATTCTCCATTGAGAAAAGCAGCCTTAACATCCATTTGATGTAATTCTAGATCCATGTTAGCGACCATAGCCAAAATGACCCTAATGGACGTGAATCTAACAACAGGAGCAAAAGTTTCCTTATAATCTATTCCTTCCTGTTGTCTAAATCTCTGTGCAACCAGACGTGCCTTGTATCTCTCGATACTGCCATCTGCATTACATTTGACCTTGAGAACCCATTTATTCCCAATAGCCTTACGTCCTTTAGGTAGATCAACCAAGTTCTAAACTTGATTTTTGGTCATGGAAGATATTTCCTCCTCCATAGCTTTAATCCATTCATTCTTTTGTGGAGAAGACAGAGCTTCAGAAAAATTTCTGGGTTCATCTACATTCTGAAGTATGGTCAGTAGAATTTCACCCGAATCACCAAACTTTTTTAGTGACATTAGGGAGGCATTAGATTCACCTTCGATAACAAATCGTCAGCGTGGTATGCTAGTTCTACCAGATCTACGAAATTCCCAATTTTGATAAATATCTCTCATATATTCATCGTATCTGAGAATCGTACTACTACTAGGCGGTAGTTCTGTACTCCTACTGGAATAGAGAACCATGAGCCTTTCAGGACTAAGACAAATATCTTCCGGACCTTGTTGAGATAAAAAAATATAATTTTCTGTCTCAATTCTCCCACTCGGTAGAATAGGTTCAGAAGGTTCTGTTTTAACAGTTTCATAGAGATCGAGGTTATCACTAATCTTTTTCAATCTAGGAAATTCATTCTCCAGAAAAGTGACATCTCGTGATTCAAATTCTATTATTTGTCCATTGTCCAGTTCACCAATAAACACATATCCTTTAGATACCTCAGGATATCCTTTAGATACCTCAGGATATCTTATAAAGATACTTTTTCTACCTCTCGGTCCTAATTTACCGAAAGTACTTGAGGTAGAATGGACATAGGATGTACATCCCCATGGCTTGAAATAGGATAAATCAGATTTTTGATCTGTCCACATTTCATATGGGGTAGTGTTTACAGACTTAGAGGGAACACAGTTAAGAATATATGCAACAGTTAGGAGCGCATCTCCATAATATGATATTGGCAAATTTGCCTCTGCCATCATAGATCTAACCATGTCAAGGAGGGTTCTATTCCTTCTTTCAGCCACCCCATTTTGTTGAGGTGTATAAGGAATGGACAACTGATGTTCAATTCCCTTTTCAACACATAGTGCTTTAAAATCATCTGAAAGATATTTACGGTCACAATCAGTTCGTAAGGCCTTTATCTTTCTATCTTTTTGATTCTCAACAAAATTCATATATGTCATAAAATATTTCAATGCTTCTGACTTGTGAGAAATCAAATATATCAGACTATATCGCGAATAGTCATCAATAAAAGTGATGAAATAATATGCACCATGTGTTGCCCTTACGTTCATTGGACCACATATGTCTGAATGGACTAATTCTAGTGGAAATTTAGCTCTGGTTCTAGTACCGAATGGTTTTCTTGTACTATTTCCTTCTAGACAAGGAACGTATCTAGGTAATATAGATCTTTCTATTTTACCTAGTAGTCCAGTTTTAGCTAGACGATTTAAGCGATCCTGGCCAACATGGCCTAGTCTGGAATGCTATAATTTGATGTCATCTTTCGATGAATTAGAATTAGTGACAAAAGAGTAACTTTCACTAAGATCAATATCCATAACGAAAAAACCTTCCAATTTATATGCAAGACCATAAAAAGTGTTATCCAAGTACAACTTAACAACGTCGTTTTTAAATAACAACGTAAAACCTATGAACATCAAAGTAAAAATGGAGATCAAATTCCTTCGAATGTTTGGAGCAAACAGTACATCATGCAAAAGGAGAGCACTTCTACCATGAAGGTGTATTTCACAGGTGCCTAGTCCCTTCACATCCACGGACGAGTTGTTACTAATAAAAATGGTCTTTGTACCAGTTGGTAATCGCCAATATTCTACAAATGAACTGCGATCTCTTGCTATATTGTATGTTACTCCTGAATCTATTACCCACATGGAACATGATTTAATAAGAAAGGTACAAGAAGATACATTAATCTCATTCACAATAGAGTTTGGATGTACCTGCTTAGGTATTTTGCAATCTTTTGCAAAATGACCCTTCTTCTGACAGTTATAACATTTCACCTTAGAAATGTTAAAACATCTTTTCTTCTTAAACCCAGAGGCTTCTATTTTTGGTCTTAAGTTTTCAGCTTTTGGATTTTGAGAACTTTTACCCTTTCCTTTTCCTTTCTTCTTCTTTTTCCCAGAGTTATTTGAACTAATCAAATTAGCTTCGAGATGAGACTTAGAAGAAAAAAGGCGATCCTCTCCAATTCAAGGTGTCTAGTAACATCTTCAAAAGTTACTAGATGATCAGAATGGGTAAGATTCATCTTTATCTGTTCCCAGCTTGGAGGCAGAGAACGGATGATAGCATGAATCTGCTGTTCATCACTGAGTACATGACCGGCTTCAGATAGATCATTGATCATATTAGACATCATCCTCAAATGTTTCCTTATAGGAACGTCAGGGTACTTTTTGAAGGTGTCAAACCTTATAGTCAAAGCTCGGAGCTTTGATACTGAAAGCTTCCCAAATTTCAATTTGAGGGAGTCCCAAAGTTCTTTCACATTTTTATAAATGCAAAATTGCCTTGTTACATCATCCATCATTGAACTCAGTAAAATTAAACGAGCAGTTGAGTTCTTTTTCATCCAAACAGCATAGGCATCACGATCGTGCCTATGCTGAGTAGTATTGCCTTCAGCAGGTTCTAACATAGTCACTCGTATTTGCTCAAGAACTTCTTGTTCTTCTAGCACATACTGGATCTTCATGCTCTAGTTATCGTAGTTATCACCATTAAGCTTTAGCTCACGGTTTAACTCAGCAACTATAGTTCTAGATGCAACTGCCATTTCTATGGGGATTTGAAATATTAGAATATATCAGAAATTTTGATTTAGCAATATGAACCATTTACTAAAATTTCACAACTTTTATGATACAGAGTTTTTGATTAGTCTTAAAATCGAAGTGGGTTGCGGGTATGCTTCCCATTACCATTCAAGATTTAATCATCTACTATGATCATTCAAAAGTTTTCTTAAAGTAAACTCAAGTGGAAGTAAACAAACAAACTCATTTTATTTATTTACATAATATGTTTTTATACATACTGATATAGTACATTCTATGATACAAACATGTCTGATATAGTACATTCTATGATACAAACATGCCAAAAGAAATATACTACATATGGTACATTATGATACATTGTTTAAAACAACCAAAACACCATTCTAATCCATATTAAATGGATGACCTGGTGATCCAGTCTCATAGTCCATATCTTCCTGTTGATCTTCTTCTTCACTAGACATCTGAGGAACGATCCTTGATGAATCACCGACAATGGGAGAAAATCCCAAAGGCTCATCATCTTGGGATGCAATTCCAGAGGGTTCAGCTTTAGAAGAAGTAGCTCCAGAGGTTTCACCTGGACCTTCCGTGGTGAAAACAGGAACAGGTGTAGAGTCAATGACCCATGCAAATAGTGCGTCAGGAAATTTATACACATATTCTTGTGTAATGTAACGGTCCATTTCTAGACCGCTTTTCATTACCATAGGAAATGGTGCGTGAATTTCTCTAGCCAGACCTTGAGACTCCAGGTGCCTCAGGAGGTTTGCAATGGCTGCCCGATGGGAATCCACATCGGGATTGAATACGTTCGTAACGTGTCTTCCAATACCTAATGTGGTCAGCAAATTACGGTACATTGATCTCTAATTTTCCCCGTAATTATAGCCTCCGACCCAGATGGCCTCCTGTATCTCACCATGGACATCGACGATATGTTTTGCTATTTCATATATATCCTCATTTGGTACCCTTGGTGGAAGTCGCTTCCGCAGTAAGCTCTTCCTTAATACCTCAGGATCAAACCTTGGTCTCCTTGGCATCGTTATCTGCAACAAATGCAAGATAAAATTTTGGGTTAGAAGGTCTAAACCCCAAAAATAAGATTGAAAAACACATTTTTCAAATCTCACAATGTCACACCATGTGATGGTTATTTTAATTTCTGGAACTCATTCCAAAATTTTAATATGTTTTATAATCTTGAAATTCAATAGAATAACAAAATTATTCAGTTGAAAAATAAAATTTTATTAAGGTTTTTGATTTTAAAAAAATTGACTTTAAAGTCAATTTAAATAAAATCTGGAATTAATTGAATAAAGATTTAATCCAAAAGGACTAAATTATCATTCAATTAAAATTTCTAGTAATTGATTTGTAATAAATTAACCACGGAAAGGGCTAAATTATAAAATCAATTATGATCAGAGTGACTCGTTTGTAAAAAACCAGTCCGGTATTTAAGGAATTCGCGAAAAAAGCAAAATTCCAAAAATACCCCTCCTCCTTCTCCTTCTCCTTTCTCTCTCTCTTTCTCTCTCCCCGGCGAAAAAACAACCCCGCACGGCCTTCGACCACTGCGCACCAATGGCCGAGAGTCGTGGCCCACGACTGGGTGGGTTCAACTCGTCGTGACGTCGCGGTCACGACCGTACCATCTGCGTAGCTCGTCGTGCCCCGGTGTCGTCTTGCGGTGGTCATCTCCTTTTGTCGGGTTTCAAGTTTCTCCGGCCAAGAACTTCATTTTTTTGCAACGTTAGGGCTCGAATCCGGTATGCACGTGTTCGTCTTGATGCAGGGAGTTCGAAAATGTTGGCCTCCGGCGTTGGAAATGCCAGATTTGGCCGGAATTGATGCGAATTGAATCGGAGGGAAAAAGAGGATTTAGGGTTGGGTTTTTCAATTTTCGGGGGTAAAATTACAAATTAGTACGTAACTTTCCGCAAAAATTCCATTTCCCACAACCGACCAAATAATTTCAAATTTGATACACAATTTGAAAATAATATGTATTTTAATACTAATTTTAATCTGAATTAATATTAAATTATCATTAACATGATTTTAACCCAATACTTCAAATTAAACGTCATGTAATCATCAAATCAAGGTACTAACCATGGCTCTAATACCAATTGTTGTAATTAAGCATGTAATTAACGCATAATTACGTATTTAATTACGATTTAATTAAACGACAATTACGTTAATTAAATCACACTTACTTGTTGTAGCGAGTATATAATCGGATGCGGACGATCTATTGTGAGTTACCGGTCGAGTATCGTCACTTTCGCACGGATCGATTGCTCGATTTCCACGAATTACCCAGAATGTAAATCTAAAACAAGTTTCAGTACTAAAACTGAAAAATGCCTTTTCTTTGTAAATGGGAGTGGAAAATTACAAATAAATCATGCGGATTCTCCCTTTTATAGGGATAAATCCTCGTGCCTGCTTGGCACCAGAAATGCCACATGGACTGATGTGGCGCCAAGTGGCGCCAAGTGGCGCGCCACTGCCACTAATCGGGTGATGACATCAGCGCTGGCGTCATTTTCCACTCAGCCGCCTTTTTTTTTCTGGGCTGGGCCCAAAAAGCCCAACATACACAATGTAATTAATGCTACACATTCATAGCTTCAAATAGCTATAACAATTTCATGTAGATCTCAAAACAACGGACATAATTCTCCATAGTTTTTTTTTAAAAAACAATTAGCAAAAACATGCACTTCTGATCGCTACCCTTCGATTCAGGCGAATAATTCTGGAGGAAAAAAACTTAGTCCGACTAATTAATTTTTCGCTGAAATTAACGGGTGGGGAAAGTGCTTGAAAAAATACGGAGGAAATGGTAGAAATAATTAATTAGGATGATGCAACCGGAGCTTCGGACTTCTTTTGGACGAGCTTCTCTATGAGATCAGCGGCCTCTTGGACAGTGGTTATGTTCTGAGAGCTCTCTTCTTCTACGCTTATGGCAAATTCTTCCTCTAATCCCATCACAATCTCCACCTGCTCACATCATTATAATCACTTCTTTAATGTTGATCAGGACAGCGAGATCAACTAATTGGTTAAAAGTTCAATCACTCCAAATTTACCACATCCAATCTATCAGTTTTTTTGGTAAATGAATTTCAATTTTATTTGAAATATTTGAATGTTACATATGTATACAATAATAAATATTAAGTCCAATAGACTAAACTTAAAAATTCATCCAAAAAAATGACGACAATTCACTAAAATTAACTAATCATATAAGACCAACTATCGATCATTTTTTTATCCAATAAGTTATTTTAATTTAATTTAGACGAAGAGATTACATTTTGCCTACTTAATGCAAGAAGAAAAGTTGCTTACGGTGTCAAGTGAATCGGCACCAAGGGCAGAGAATTTGGAGTCAGGAGTGAGCTCGGTTTCAGGAGTTAGAGCCAATTGCTTCCTCACTATCTCGCAAACTTTGTCGACTGTCTCGGGCTTCGCCTGCCAATATATTATTCTAATCAAATTAACAAACTTATCCTCATACATACCAAAATATTTTTCATATCCTTTATAAGATATGAGAGATATATTGTTAATGATAGTTAAGAAATTACAGCATAAGAGACGGTGAGGCGGCGTGAGCCCTTCGAGGAGGAGAATCCTATGTTTCCCCAATTCGCTGCCACCATCTTCAAGCTAGCTCTTTGAGCTGCCTGCACCAATAAGGAATATATGCTTTCTGATATCTTCTTATAGGAATACATTATTCAGGAGAGAATCATGTAGAAAATAATAATAAGAAATTTCAGGTATACAATAGTAAATATTAAGCATACAAAATCTTATGTGTTACTCAGTCAACCCGATATTTAATCTTATATATACAACTTAAAATTTTGAGGCAAAATGCTTAAATTACATCCAACAAGTATAGTACAAGCAATGTAGATTTCTCAGAAGAAAAAAAATCAACGTTGATTTCTCATATTAGGAAGGAAAAAAACTTATTTTAAATTTGTATTCAGAGTAAGTATTTATATACGATAGTCAATAATTACTCATTTTCACTCGTAATAAAGACTCTCTTTACAATGTATTTTTATGAGTAAAAATTGAATACAAAATTTCGATAAAAAAAATCCAAATATCTTATAAATTGGAGCAACTCTCATCAAAAATGGATTTTGAGCAAGAGACACTTTGAGTAATACAGAAGGAATGTAAACGAGCAAGTAATGGCATTAGTAGACAATATTACATTAATATAAGAAATAGCATTGCACATTATATAACAATGTAAGAATTCCGAACTTGACCTTGGTTGCTTGCTGGTGGCTAGCACAGAGATTGAATATGAGACACGAGGCTGAGAGGGAAGCCATTGGAGCTAGAGCAACAGAGGTACAGAGAAGTCGCTTACGAATTTGCAATTGAAGAAGGTTTTGTAAGGGAAATGAAAAGATTCAAAGAGAATGTGTGGTGAAGATGCAGTCTTGGTGGAGGTGACAAAGGCCTATCTACTAATTGGATTGGGTTTTGGAATACATCTCGTGGGCCCTCTAATAAGACCAAGTTGTCGTGAGCTTTAAACTTTCATGCATGGGACACAATTCCAGGGGGAATATTTATTTTTGCCTCAAAAAACAGGACAAATTGTCTCAGGTTCATGATTTTTGAAAAAATTGGTTAACTAAGACAAGCTAGAATTTGATTAGTTCATGATATTTTCAAAATCATTTGACTATTCTTGAACTCATATTTTACCCACTATTCTGTAAGACATTTTCAAACAGCCAAAAATACTTTTAAGCTAATTCAAAAATTACAAAATTGTCATATAAGTTAAAATCTTTACATCTCTCTCAGATTAAATGTGCACCATTAGATATATATTCTGAAACCTTAAAAATGGAGAGAAAGAGTTACCAATTTTCAGTCCCTTAATTCTCAATTTTCGTAAAACATAGAGAGAATGGAATATTCTAAAACCTAAAAATCCTCCCATCTCCATCATACACTTGTTTTTTGCTTTGCTTTGGTGGCACTAACCCCAAAGCCCATTCCATGCTCCTAATTTACTGCCACGAATGCAGAGGCATGTCAATTTGCGCCAAGCATGAAATTAAGTGAGACATCGGAGGTAGACCATTTGCGGTCTGTTTCGTTTCTTTTCATCTAGATAGAGATCTTGAGAATCGGGAGGGTGCCCTAAAAAGGGTTTTTATGTAATATAAAGGAACAATGGTGACGCAGTGAGGCTTGGTGTAACAAAAGAAAGTAATGGACATAAAATAAAAAGACAAGATGACATTAACATATCGAAACAGTTCGAGCATAGCTCTTAGGCAAGGTTACAACAAGAAATAATGAAGCTGAAAGGATTTTAACTTGTCAATTTTGTAATTTTTGGGTTAGCTTAAAGGTATTTTTGACAGTTAAAAAATATGTCTCTAAAAAAGTGGGTAAAATAAGAATTCACGGATTTAATCAAAGTATTTTGGGAATACTAAAATAATTAATACTAGACTACCAGATTAATTAATATAGTCCAAATTTAGAACTAAAAAATTAATATTTGAATACTCGATGGAGCAGTAGCGCAAGATCTATGACTACAACAAAATGAAGACTCAGTCGGTCACCACCAAAGTTAACAAAAATAAATTCATTTTCGTACCTTTAAATACACATGTTCCAAGATCTATACAATACTTAAAGACGTCAAATTGTTAAACTTGTTCACTTGCGAATTATTTGAGTCAAAACAATGGAACATAGGTTTTAATTTTTTTCTACGAATATGTATTAAAGTATGTTGGTTTTTTTATCATTTTAGTCACCTCTTATCGAAAAAAGGTACCAATCGAATGGTTCGACTGATTTTTTTTTTGGTGAACACACTTCTCTCGATTTTAGTGAAAACTAACTGTATTTCTTTTGGGTAATGATCCGATCATTCATACTATTGATCGAACCATGACTTTAAAAACATTGGTGGAAATTTATAGTGTTGAAGGCTCTAAATTAGCATTGATTCTTGTTTGGCCAAATTGGATTTTTCCTGATTTTCACCTTGAATAGTATAACACATATATATATATATATATATGACTCTTATAAAGTTTCTAACAATTACAATGTTGTCTTAATACTATTATTATCATCTATTGCACAAGTTAAATATATAAAAAATTCTAAACCAGTGAATGTATTACTTTACCTAAGTATATAGTTTGATTTATTAATTTTAATTTTAGTTTTGTTCAATAGCTTCGAATATCTACTTTACTATCATTAATATTTACAGTAATATGTTGTCCTTTTTATTTAGAAATATGAGGTTAAGAAATTTATTCAAATTAGAGTATTTGGTGTGAAATTTTATTATAATTTTGGATAAGCACTCACATGGACATTACGCTTCTAATTGCTCTAGTAAAAAAATCATAATTACTGTTAATTAATGAATGCGATCAAGTAGGTGATGGAAATGACAAAAGAGATGCTTTAAAGAATGAAATTTGTTGACATTGAATTCAGTAGGAATGTATAAAATATAATTTTGATTATTTATTGACTATTAGATGGAGATTTTGATTTTAAATTTTTTATCTAACAGTTATTAATATTTGAGGACATAATTAGTATTAAAAATATATATATTTAATTAATATATTCCTAATTATCCTTATGAAATTATATTTTATCCCAAGATTTTCTCTCTGGATTTATTTTGAATTTTTTTTAAACACTCATCGATAATCCATTGGTTGTGAAATAAGGGATGTCCAACTCCATAAATATTATCCTTATTAATGGGTGGCTGCTAAACTCCTGAATAGCCACAAGAGAATGATGACACGGACAAGTTAGGGTTTGAGCTCCGATGGGTCGACTGGCATTGGAGAGGCGTGATAAAAGTGGTTAGCGCATCAGAGCCACATAGTTTAATGGCCACATTGTTGTACACCATGTTTGCTTCCTCTGCAGTGTTATAAGTCTCGAGCCTGGACTTTAATATTGTGGCATCCGGGTCCAGGGATGATTGTTGTACCCACCCTAACGTTGTTGGTACGTATAGTTATAATTTCAGTATTGTTATTTACTTGAATATTGATTCTCTTTAACTTTAATATTGGTACTAATTTATTTTAATATTGGTACTCGTTTACTTTAATGTTAGTACCATTTAACTATAATATTGATATTTGTTTATATTAATATTGGTACTCATTTACTAAGTTACTTTAATAATGGTACTAATTTATTTTAATATTATTACTCGTTTGGTTGCATCTGTTTGAGTTTTACTTGATACATTTGAATATTATTATATATTAATTGTATCTGTTAATTTTAATATTGATATTTATTTATTTTAATATTGATATTTGTGTACAAATTTTTTGACATCTACTTTATCCATGACATCTATGTTTTTTTGTCTTGGTAGCAATTATATCACTGATGTTATTTTTCTGCTTGGTGATAGTCTTTTTTTATTTGGATTAGACACATATTCTCGAGTTACCAACAATATTTGTAATTTTTGCCACTTCATGACTACACAAGTAACATATCTAAAAATTACAAGTGTTTAGAGTTTTAGTGTGTGACAATATAATTATGAACGAAATTAACAAAAAATTATAAATTTAATATTTATTCACACAATTTATTCATCTTCCATATTTTATTAAAATTTTGTTGATCAAATATACCACCATATATCTACTTTTTAGCATTACACTCCCAACCTATGTTTATTTAGTAAAATTCGGCCAAGAATTTTATCTCACTTGGATTGTTTCAAGAAAAAGAAACTTAATGCTTCTATAATATTTAAAAAGATCAAGATTGGAAACCTTTTTACCTAGCCGACAAATGTCTCATACAACCTGTCGATATGTTTTAATAATTAACAAAATTTATTACCAGATAAAGGAAAAGAGTAAAGTTTATAAGTTACCATAAGCTCAGAATGCAGACGAGTGACTAAGTGATATTCCATCTATAACTAACCTTAAGCTAACGGTAGTCTACAAAGGCCACTAGCTGATAGAAAAGCCAAACCCTTAGACCACCCGCACGGGGGGGGCCGTGCGCCCTGGGCGGGCCACGTGTCACCCCCCCATTGGGCGAGGCGGGGCGCCTCCCTGACACGCGCCTCGCCCTCGCGTGTCAGGGGGGCGAGCGGCGCCCCAGCCGCGCGACCTCGACCTGGGTGACGTGGCCCGCTCTGATTGGGCCACGTCACCCAGGTCGAGTTATTTATTTTTTTTTTTTAAATTTTTTTAAAAAATTGAAAAAAATCGAAAAAAATCGAAAAAAATCGAAAAAAATTTATAAAATTTCTTTTCAACATTTTCGATTTTTTTGTCCAAATGAAAATTTTTTAATTTTTTTTTATAATTTTTAACAATTTTTTGAATCCAGATTACGAGTCTTTTTCGGTAAAAAAACAAACGTGTGGTCCAAATTTAAAGGAAAAACGTGTGGTTCAAAATCATTATGACCGCTGATACTCAAATTCGGAATAGAGAAGCCCATATCGCGCTCCGTAATGACTTAATTGAGCACGTTTGGAATAAGTTTGGTAGGGGTAATTAGTTATGTAATTTGTTATGTAATTTGTTGAATTTCGTAGTTCCTTTTGTAATTTGTTGAATTTCGTAGTTCCTTTTGTAATTTGTTGAATTTCGTAGTTCCTTTTGTAATGTGCAATTTTAAATAAAATTTCCATTTCGTAAAATTATTTTTGTGGTTGTGGTTCGAATTTTTAATTTACCGTATTCGAAAAAGCACGAAAAAATATTCGAGTTTGATACAGTTAGCTGTATTTTAAAAAGCTGAGCTGAAAAAAAAAAGCTGATGTGGCGCCCAGGGCACGGACTGTAGCAGGGGCAGGGGTGTGGGCTGAAAAACTGAGAGCAGGGTCACGCTGACGTGGCGCCCAGGGCACGGACTGTAGCAGGGGCAGGGGTGCGGATGGTCTTATAGTCTACCTAAAACTATCCTCAAGCCATTCCACCTATCGAATAGTCGAGAAAGGCTGGTCAATTTGTCAATATATTACTAAACGAGAGTTAATACAAATAATAATGTACTGTAAATTAATTACATAGTTACTCCATTCAATTTAAGAAGACATTATATTATAATATGATACAATATAATTTCCCTTTCTACAAAAAAAGAAAGAAAGGTGTGCGTACAAAAATAAGAAGAGAATGGGCGCCAATGGAAACGAAGGACGACCCTTACAAAAAGCAGACAACCTCTCCCCTCCTTCCACGTAACCATCTCCCTCCTTCCTAATATTTATTCCCTCTCCCTCCACGATCCAATGCCACCTTCTAATTTTCTTAAATTTTTAAAAAAAAAATTAAAAGGAAAATAAAGGATCTAGACCATGGCGGTATCGTTGGACAAGCGCCACTCCCTGATCCCGAGCTTCCTCTACTCCGCCGCTCCTCCGGCGACGACGACGACAATCGAGCACCACGCCCGGTCCCCGGCGCCGGAGAAGCCGTTCATGGTGGCGGCGCCGAGGGAGAAGATAATGATGTACTCGCCGGCGTTCTACGCCGCCTGCACGGCCGGCGGGGTCGTCAGCTGCGGGCTCACTCACATGTCGGTTACACCTCTCGACCTCGTCAAGTGTAACATGCAGGTAACTGAGTTCCCTCCCTTTTCTGCCCCTATTAGCGTCTTTGTTTTAATTTAATATGCAAATAGAAATGTTACATGATACATTAGAAATGTTATTTTAATTTTAATGAATTTTGTGATTTGAAAATAGTATATTTGAAATTTAATGAGTTTGTGATTTTAAAAAATGATAAAATACAGCCAATCCAAGTTGCTCCAAGTGTGGATTCTTAGTTTCGATCGTAAAAAAAATTGTTATTTGGAAGAACTGCTTAAATGGGATCATATAGTATTCGATTCAGAATATATAAATAAAATATGCAACGTAGAATTGGTTGCAGTATGATATTGTCATTTGTTCACCAAATGATAGGACCTATCTATTTGAGAAAAAATGTACAATTATTGGTGATAAATGGACGAATTTGATTCTAGACTTCAATTCTCCGCTCTAGTCACGGACCACAACGGCTGGTATGAGCAAATTGATCTCACAATATCAAAAAAATTATTACTAAAAAGGTTTGAAAAAAAATCAATTTACTCACTGAAATTACTTTTTTTTTTCGTCCGCGACGTAAAAAAATTTACATGACATTATAGTACAATATCCCATATATACGTTATTATTATAAAAATAATTTAAAAAGTCCTATTGCAACCTACATACCCGCAGTTGACACTCCACTTGTTAGGCCCGTAATTTTTTTTTCGGGGAAATAACTTCCCAGAATGATGGAAATTGTTTTCTACCCTAGGTAAACAGATTTTATTACTATCGCATTCATCAGTAAATTTCTGACTAAACAAATGGATCAAAGTATGGTCACTTGCGGAAACTGTAGAACTTGTGCACGTTCATATATTTTGGTGTGTACGCATAATTCAGGTTTCGGGCTAGATTTGATATTTAAATTATAGCAAAAAAATTCAACAAATGTTCAACGTTGTTAAATTTGACATTTGAATTCCGCACGTTGGATCCAAATTCCATGAGAGAATGACTAAGTTGATAATGATTGTGATTTGCAGATTGACCCAGCAAAGTACAAGAACATCTCCTCAGGATTCGGCATTCTGATGAGGGAGCAAGGAATCAAAGGCTTCTTCAGAGGATGGGTTCCCACCTTGCTTGGTTACAGTGCTCAGGGGGCCTGCAAGTTTGGCTTCTACGAGTTCTTCAAGAAGTACTACTCGGACCTGGCTGGCCCTGAGTTTGCAACCAAGTACAAGACCTTGATTTACCTCGCCGGGTCTGCCTCGGCCGAGTTCATCGCTGATGTTGCACTCTGTCCTATGGAAGCCGTCAAAGTTCGTGTCCAAACTCAGCCGGGTTTCGCCCGTGGCCTCTCCGACGGCTTCCCCAAGTTTGTTCGGTCTGAAGGTTATTCAGGGTATGTTAGTGATATCAGATTGGTTTGAAGATGTTTTGTCAACCTCACAATGTTGGCTTCAAAACCTTGTACTAATAGTTGATTGGTGCCTGCAGGCTATACAAAGGGCTTGCTCCACTCTGGGGACGACAGATACCTTGTAAGTTCCGCACATCTGAATCATGATGTCCGAATATGTCGTTACTTCTTGGACAGAAACAGAGATGCCTAACATTGTTTTTTTTTTTTTTTGCAGACACTATGATGAAATTTGCCTCCTTCGAGACCATTGTGGAGCTCATATACAAGCACGCCATGCCCGTCCCGAAAGATCAGTGCAGCAAGAGCATGCAGCTCGGAGTGAGCTTCGCCGGCGGATACATTGCCGGTATCCTCTGTGCCGTAGTCTCCCATCCGGCGGACAACCTGGTGTCGTTCCTCAACAATGCCAAGGGGGCAACAGCTGGTGATGTGAGTGACTCCTCTCCCCCTCCTGGTATCTACGTACTGTTTACTTCGTCCAAACATTGTCCCGCTTACTCGTGTTGTTCATTTGTTTGTGATCAGGCGGTCAAGCAACTAGGATGGTGGGGTCTCTGCACTCGCGGTCTTCCTCTTCGTATTGTTATGATAGGAACCTTAACCGGAGCCCAATGGGGTATTTATGACTCCTTCAAAGTCTTTGTCGGACTGTAAGCTCCACTCTCCTTGCCTCTTCTCAACACCTACTTATTATTTTGGATTTTACCAACTAGTAATTGCTTTGAATCAACAGGCCAACTACCGGTGGTGCCGCACCCCCGGC
>SOPF01028055.1:0-48725 GCA_012979155.1 Hypericum perforatum | reverse complement strand
CTTAAGTTAGGGGTTTAATTTATGTGTTATGTATACTGGAATATAGGATTTGTCATGTCCTTCTCCTGTCTCATGTATCAACCATTAGTATGTCTAATTTTGACATATTAGTATATGAGGATATGACATATATGCCTAGGGATTCTGAGATGGCTAGGGGGAATGGTGAAAGCTCCCAAAGTCGGAGAGAGGAAGTGGCATCTGGGATTTTGCCACAAGTTGGGGTAATTAGAGATAAGATCACACTGCCTGTTGCTAATGTTCTTATCTCTGAGATAGAGAGGCAAGGTAGGGATAGTGTAGATAAAGTCATGAGAGCAATAAAGAAATTCATCGCTACTTAGCAAAGACAGATAGAGTAGAACGTTATGCTAGCTACCAAAGATGACTCTTTGGGTGAGTTTTTGAGATTGAAACCACTGATGTTTTTGGCATGAGCAGTGATCCCCAAGTGTTTATTGATGAGATAGAGAAGAGAAAAAAGAGTATAAGGTGTGAGAAAGAGCGAATGATAGAGCTAGCTTCGTTCTAGTTAGTATGTGAGGCTAGAATTTTGTTCCAGAATAAAGGCTCATATTCTTGAACATGGGAGGTCTTTTGCAAGGCCTTGTTGGATTGGTTTTTACTAGAGAGTTTGAAGAATACTTGAGCTTTTGAGTTTGAGTGCTTGGTAAAGACTCTATAGATGACAATAGCTCAATATGATGAGAGGTTGGTTCAACTATCTGTTACGGTATGCTAAGCACTTAGTTCCCGATGAGGAAATGAAAGTGAAGAGGTTCGTCTGTGGACTTGATGACTCCATATTTAAGGTCATGATGGCTCATGATTTTGAGACATATGCTACTGCAGTAAATTGCACTCGAATGTTAGAGATGCAAGACGATGAACGTCAAGTGACTCCAAGCTAGTCAAAATTTTAGAAGTTTGATAAGCAACCACAACAAAGTGTGAATCAAGGATTTTGGCAACAAGAAAGGTGGGCAAGTAATCAGTCAATGTCATCAAGAGGAGGACCAATTGGTAGATTCAAAAGAGGAAATAATTTTTTGGGCAACGATTCAATCCGAATCAATCCAATAATTCAAGAAGATGTCTAAGTTATAGTAAATAATATCCTGAAGATGTTTGTTATAAGAGGACAGGAGTATATTTCTGTTGTGGTAAAGTAGGCCACCTGGTCAAAGATTGTCCTACGCTTGGATAGCAAAGGTAAGTGGCAAGTTTGATAGCCACACTGTCAGTACAAGAGTATCCCCGACCACAAGATCAAAGAGAATTAATTTCGAGAATCGAAGGACCTAGGTCTAATAGTAGAGGAAGCAAAGCATAATCTCGAGTATATGCTCCAACGAGGAGAGATGCTGAGACTAGTAACAAGGTTGTAATAGGTACCATTCCTATTAGATCCTCTAATGCACATATTTTATTTGATTCAGGATCTAAGCACTCTTTTGTGTCCTTTTGATACATTCAATTCTTAGATGCTTTGCCTATATGCTTGGATGAATCTATGATTGTTGCCATTCCTTAGAGCGGATATGTGTATATTTGTGAGGTGATTAGATCATGCAATATCCCAATCAGTGGTCATGAGTTGTCAGCTGATTTATGTGTATTAGATATGGGCAACTTTGACATTATAGTGGGAATAGATTTATTGTCCACTTACCATGCACTTGTCGGTTTTCTAATTATGTGTCCACTGTGGTATGAGATATTTTGGTATAAGTTTGCATATATGGCCAATAAGTCTTGGTCAATATATGTGTCTAGTGAGTCATTTCTGAGATGGCGGATGATGAGGTCTACCCGTGACCAACCAGGATGTTGACATATGTGCACATATATTGAGGATACGTTAGATTTGATATGATCTGTTTGGCCGACAGGGTTGTTTAGATGGTACCTTAAGATTTGGTATCCTCGTGTTGGTGTGGGAGTGACACAGTCTAGATCTATCTGAAACTCATCCATTTCCATGACATATCAGGTTGTGTATATCTGAAGTTTATTTATGTTGATACGTGTATTTTGTTGATCTTATTTGTGATTTGTAACTTCGATATCTCAATGCATACGAACAATGTTTGTGCATGATAATATTGACTAGTTAGTTAAATACATGTTACTTATAATATTCCATTGCTAAGTATTCCAAAATACTTATCCCTCTCCCGGGTAACGAAGTTTAGATGTTGGTCAATATCTGGAGAGAGAGTCTTTTGTCCTTGCATCCGGGTCTAACATGTTTTCCTCATCCCGGGTTAATTTTAAAGTCTCCAAATAGTATATCTTCTTGCATTTTAGGTCGCTCCATTGTACATAGTTGTGATCTTGGACCAATAACTTTAGAACTATGTTTATTTATATTATATATATGTAAGTTATGTTACGCTTCCAAAATGGTGTTCATAATATGGTAGGTTCGAGATTTGCTAGATTATGATTATTCGAGGTCGAGCATAATCTAGTGCCGGTCAGCGATCCCGGGTTTAGATCGTGACAAAGAGAGAGGAGGAGGAAAGTGGAGGAGGAGGAGGGAGGAAGAGGAGGAGGAAGGTGGAAGAGGAGGGCGGAGGAGGAGGAGGGTGGAGGAGGAAGGGAGGAGGAGAAGGAGGAGGAAGGGAGGAGAAGGAGGAAGGAGAAAGAGGAAGAGGAAGAAGAGGGAAAAAATATAGCGTATTTTAGACCAAGGGTATTTTTGTCAATTCGCATGGCACTGCGCCGGAGAAGTACGTCAGTTCCGACGACAGGGGCTGAATAGTATAAATTCTCCAAAGTAAGGAGATTTTTTAATCAATTTGCGAATTAAGGGAGGCCAGCGTTAAATATACCAAACTAGAGGGGATCAGATGTAATTTATCTTAATAAGCCTATGAATTGTAATTTCGCAAGATGCATTTTAGTTTTTTTAAGGCGGATATATTTGATTTTTAACAATCTTTTTTGAAACAGAAGTAGAGATTTTATAAATTACTAATGAATATGTTACGCCAAGTCATATAAACTGAATTGGTCAAACTGATCATCTTATACAACAATTTGATATATGAAGAAAAATGTGATGTTTGAACTTTCCATACTGCAAATACAGATCGAAGATTCGTTTATAAAAACGTTGATATAATAAAAAACAATAGAACAAAATTGTAAGAAATAATTCTATTAAACCCATAATGAAATTATTATGATCTACTCAACTTTTTATCATCAGATAAACGAACTCATATTTCAAAGATCAACATAAAATTTGGGTCCGATTAGCCACCTCTTGCGTGATTAGTGAAATAATATATTTTACTGTTTGATTACTTTCTCTTTTATTTTCAATGTTTACCATTTAAGGGTAATCGAGTACGATTACGTCAAAGAAAATTCTTGTTTGGCAACATCGAAAGAGTCAAAATGTCAAAGTTGAAGGATTATGCACGGAATTTCCGGTCATGTAAAATATTCAAACATCCTACTACTGAGTGGTCCAAGAGTTAAATTAATTTAAAAATATGGTTTTGTCTTGCTGTCCTTAAAAAAGTTACATTTTACCTACATGTAATTTTCCTGATTTTAATTTGATAACTTAATTTTTGTATTTTCCAATTTTTCATAGTATACAGTCAACTTTGAATGACGGGAATAAAATTTCTACATGCTACGTAGGCTAATACGATGCTGTTTTTGTCCACGTGGATACGTTGTTTGACATGATTTTCAGTAGTTAATTGCCAAAATGGTCCCAAATTTTCGACAAAGAAAACTAGGTATGGAGTATTTATGGAGAGGGAGTCTGATAAGTGACACAAGCTCCATTATAAATACGAGACACGCAAGTTGGAGTTTCGCTCCATCTTTGCTCCGTCTGATAAGTGATTTTTGTCCCTCTTGTCTCTCTACCTCTCTAAATAAAACAAAAAAGATGTATTTAAGTCCTCCTATCCAAGCTCTAAGGAGCATGACCATGGAAAGTCCAAGGTCACCCTTACAGCCTCCCACCTTCGGCGACCTCATAACCATCCTCAGCATCGATGGCGGAGGAATCAGAGGGCTCATTCCAGGAACCATGCTGGCCTTTCTCGAGTCCGAGCTTCAGGTTTCTCACCTTTCTATATATAATAGTTTATCTTTTTTTTAAAACCATTTGATTTGATATCAAATTGACTGATTAATCCAGATTTGAGTGACGTATAAATTTTTTGCGACAAAACTCTGGTATATAACAGTGATGAGTTTAAAACCTTCAACTCGAAACTTCTTGATTAAAATATAATAATTCTTTTGCTAATATAGTTGATCTGAGTTTTTGTTTCTAACTACTAATAATCAATTAAGTAACAACCTCATTA
Organism: Hypericum perforatum; assembly: GCA_012979155.1. Classification (NCBI taxonomy): domain Eukaryota; kingdom Viridiplantae; phylum Streptophyta; class Magnoliopsida; order Malpighiales; family Hypericaceae; genus Hypericum; species Hypericum perforatum. The sequence continues at coordinate 44,382 of SOPF01028055.1, read as the reverse complement.
AGTTTATTATGATTGATGATCATGACTAAATATATTTTTTGATTTTTTTTTTCATTACAGAAGCTAGATGGGGAGGAGGCAAGGTTGGCAGACTACTTCGATGTGATCGCCGGGACAAGCACCGGTGGCCTTGTCACCGCCATGATCACCGCCCCAAACGAAGATAATCGTCCCCTATTTGCTGCAAAGGACATCAAGAACTTTTACCTTGAACACTCCTCTAAAATATTCCCCCAACACGAGTACTAACTAATCACCCAATTACCCTTTCGGTCGTCGACATCGAATGTTAATTTTAGGCTCCAACAATGTTATGTAACATCTTAAATTTTTGTGTAGGAGTCTTCTTGCTCCCGCTGCAAATCTTGTGAGGTCGTTGACCGGTCCGAAATATGACGGCAAGTACTTGCACAGCTTGGTCAGGGAATTACTGGGTGAGAAAAAACTACGCGAGACTTTGACTAACGTTGTGATCCCGACTTTTGACATAGAGACCCTCCAGCCAACCATTTTTAACAGCTACGAGGTAAATATTTCTTGAAGCCATTGTACCTTTTACTGTTTTGTTTCACTACCCGTAGCTTTTATTTTCTTTCTTTATCTAGAAATTTTCACGTTTGTACACGTCTTCTTGTAACGTTACATTGAATGTCATTTGGAAACTGGTGTGTGTTTACTTTATTTCGATCTTGTTTTCCGACATAAATGTTTATAAAAAATTTGCATGTTCAGGTGAGGAATAACCCAAATATGAATGCCCTTTTATCCGATATATGCATATCAACTTCAGCCGCTCCAACTTACCTCCCTGCCCACCAATTTGAAACCAAAGACGACACAGGAAAAGTTAGGGAGTTCAATCTTATCGACGGTGGCGTCGCTGCTAATAACCCTGTAAGTGATTGATAGCCCGTTGTCCAAAATTTACGGGGCACGAGATCAAACCGATCTGATATATAATTTTTTTCAGGCTTTGGTGGCTATGAATGCGGTAATGAAGGAGATCAACCGTGGGAACCCAGACTTCTTCCCGATCAAGCCGACCGATTACCGGCGATTCTTGGTACTGTCCTTGGGGACGGGAACAGCCAAATCGGAGCATAAATTCAGCGCCGGTGAAGCGGCGAGGTGGGGAGTAATAGGGTGGTTGGACAGCAATAATACCACTCCCTTGGTTGATGTTTTTACCCAAGCCAGTAGCGACATGGTTGATATACATATTTCCACCGTCTTCCAAGCTCTTCACTCTGCCGAAAATTACCTTAGGATTCAGGTACGTGTTTTTTATTTCCAGTCATAAAGATTTATCACATTTTAAAATCTACCCACCTTCAACATGATATTTTTCAGTAATATCGGTTAGAAGTAACATTCACCTGAATATTTATTTGTATATTTATTTGTATTTGTGTGTGTTGAAGGGTCTGTGTCGACGTCGTGTTCCAATTGTTTCTTGCACAACTAAATCTTTTGTTGGAGCAATCAAACGAATTTCACACATATAAAAAAGAAAACCCTATGAGAATGAATTCTTTTAAGAGTAGATGTATAAGAAAAAAAATATATTAAATTAGTCGCCTGAAATTTATTAATTATGACATAAGTAGATGATTTTGTTTATTTAATGCAGGAGGATAGTTTAACGGGGAATACTGCGTCGGTTGATATATCCACCAAGGAAAACTTGGATGACCTGGTAAAAGTGGGCGAGGAATTATTGAAGAAACGTGTATCTCAAGTCAACTTGGACAACGGTGTATTTGAACCTGCTTACCCAGTTACCAACGAACACGCCCTCACCAAGTGAGTCACAAGAATATCCCAATATCCCTCTCACGTTGACCAGTAGTTGTTGACTTATTTAGCTTATTAGTCGAACAAATAAATATATATATCTATCTCTGTCTTATTTGTTTTTGTGTTTTGGGAAGGATGGCGAAAGTACTCTCAGCTGAAAAGAGGCGCCGCCTAGCCAGGTCACCACAGGGAAAACTTGCTACTTTCACCGGGAACCGTTGATTTGACTGACTTTCCTCCTCCAAGGAAGAAGATTCATGATCGATCGTGATGATTAATTAGTACAACGAAAGCTCTAGCTCTAGCTCTAGCTTTACAAAATAGATTCGACTTTCCCTAAGTATATGTAATATTCTTAATTTTGGATGTACGTTGCTTATATGGCAGTTGGAGATGTAAAATAATTTCAGCTGTCTTTATATGGTTGAAAAATCACGTCTCAATTCTAATGGATTGATTTATATTGGAGTAAAACGTGATTTTTAAATGATAAAATCTCTGCTAACAAAGAGTATATTTTCAAGTACAACAATTTGAGAGTTATTAATTTAATTAGAATATTACATAAATTCTTATTTGTATTAACGTCAACTACCTCTGGACCTCCTACTTGTACCTCTCATTAAATTTGAGATAACTCTTTAAGTCCTTACCTTTTTTAAAACCAAATCTCGTCGGAATAGAATTTTATTTCCAATTCTAAATGAGAATGTAATGGAATCATTTTCTTTTTTCTTTTTTTTTTTGGAATCAAAATTTTGACTTAATAATTGATTAATTTTTACATTAATACCTTTTAACCCAAAGAACTTCCATTTCTCCCGTAGGCATCAACTGTGTGACTCTCTCCCTTGTCCTCCTCACTTGACCTCTTGCTATTCAATTAACACATCTAGGATCCTAAATCCCTTAAAACACCAGATCCTCCTTGAGGATAAACACCGAGAACCCAAACCCCAAATTGATTGCCAACATGAATTTGGTTTTGCAAATGTGAGTTTAATTATCCAATAAATTAAAAATAAAAAAGGAATTTGAAAAATCTTATTTCATATCCAAACTTAAGTGTGAGAATTGTTATCGTCGGAACCAACCATTCTCGTCTAGAATCAGGGACGGATCCAGAAAATTTATATTATGGGGGTAAAATATTTATGTACTTCATGCAATTGACAAAAAAAAATTTAATGGGGACAAATGAGTCAATATTAATAAGAGCAAACTCTTTTTTTAATTAAATATATACCAAAAAAATTTTGTGGGACAATTGCCCCCACTTGGGACCATATAGATCCGTCTCTGTCTAGAATGGAGCTCGTGATGATCGCCGAAACTCACCGCCTTTCTTGATAAGTTGTCGATGGCCCAGTTCTAGAGAGGAGGATTAAATGTTGAAGAATATGATAAAGTACCCAGAGGGACAAAAAAATGGTAAATAAGAGGTAATATTTTTATTTTACGAATAATTCTATTTTGTTCCGTGCAATTCCGACCACTTTGAAAGAATTCAAATTGAGTCAAAAATAGAAAACAAATCAATTTTCTAATAAAAAAATAGTTTAAAAACATAATAAATTTTTTTAAACTCAAGAAATTGATTCAATTCCAATTAATTTTTTTAAGTTTTCAAACAGACTGTATGATCTTGAGAATTCTGAATTTTCAGTTCACGAGATGGATTCGTCGTCTCTTCCCAATCCCAAGTCAAGGCTCATGTCTCCTTAGCTGAAAAATGCAAAAGATTCATATATGATGTTCAAGAAATCCAATTATTATTATTATTATTATTATTATTATTATTATTATTATTATTATTATCATCTCAGCTCCAATTGCAAAAATCATAAACATTTTCCAGTCAAAATGTTTTCTTCAAAATCTGATTTATGCCAATAACAAATTAAAATGATGAGTGTAGAATTCTTTTTCGTGGGAGCGACAATAGGCGACAGTTGATTAATAGTATCTTATTGTAAAATAAATATAATTTTGACAAAAATGTTAACCCCAGGCCCCATATCACTTACATGCATGCTTCCTGGGCCCGGCCTATATACGACATTATATAGGGTCAAGTGTGCAAAAGTCGGTATTATCTTTTGTCTCGGCGTATAAATAATCACAACGGGACAAAATAGTGCACTCCTTATGGAATACATATTATTCCATATTATACTCGTGCAATCTTTAAAATTATTACCATCAATCGAAGACAACAATATCCGTATATACATATTATGTTCCTTATATATTCACCAGAAAAATACAATCCATATATCTATAACGCGGGTTCTTTGTAAGTACTCTGAATTTGTATATACATAGAAAGCATGAATTTGTTTGTTCATGCAAACACGTATATTGAATACCAGGTACCGTATTAGACTATGTGATGAATTGGCGAATATGGGTTTAAATTGGATAATTTTTTTGAAAGTTGTCAAAATTTTGGATAGTCCCTTTAATACATTTATTACTTACTAAAAGATCTTAGTGGAAAGTTTATCCTTTAGAATGCTTGATGATGATTTTGTGTTGTGAATGCCTTTTCCCTTATAGCTATGTATAGACCTTTTCCATTCCTTATTTTTTTAGTTTGAAAATTCAAAACCTTGTATTTGGACAATCGATTGAACTGCATCAATGTTGACCGGGTTTTCTCAATTAGGATGTGTTTCAAATAGGACCTCATCTCCTAAACGCCGATCTCAATAGATTTATATGAAAAATCTCAATACATGAAAATTAACGGGAAAAAGAAAGTTTACTACCTGAATGAACGTGTATAAGGTACAAAAACTAAAAAAAATGCATTTTGCTTATGAGAAAAATTGTACAGAGAATTTGATGAAAATTTAGTGTGCAGATGTAGCCTCAGACTCCACTAACCTTCATATACTTCACTTTACTCACAACTCTCATCAATTTAATCAACAACAAAGATCTACGAAGAGAACGTACTGCTGAACCTGAGCTATGGGTCAACAATACAATTTGGTCAAACAATTTGTCTGGGTAAGTGTAAAAGTGGATATGTTGCAACTAGTTAGTACAATTGTGATGTGCGATTTTTTGCTTGGACTTGTAGGTTAGAACACAAATGCACGTGAATTTTAGGTTTGAATGATTGTTCGATGCAAAAAAGTAAATCATTATCTTGACCTAAAAAATGTTATGACACATAGATAGCTCGAACTTATAGTGCTTATTGAACGGCCAATATGATCCTTAATTTCTCTTTCGGGGTCCCCCTATGTTAATTTCAGAAGAATGTATATTTGAGCAAGACATGTGCACACACAATAGAGTTAATTCTGCACACAATAGATAGAGTTGATCTAATTAACGTGATTTGATTTAAGTAATAAATGACTTAATTTTTTTTAAAGGTAGGAAAAATTCAATAACATTTCGTTCCTTTTCCGTTTTTTTCTTCTCTTTTTACATACATATCATATGGCTGTACCGACGGATATCTTCGACCAATCCATTTATATAGCTTGAGCAGATATATTCATTTTTAAATAATACATTTACTTATTAGAAAAGGTCTAGATTTTTAGTCTTCATAGGTAGGTTTTTATATACTAAGGCCTGCAATTCCTAGAAAGCCAAAACACTACAGGATTTCGCATTATGGCATGTTGAAGCTTAAACGACGATGTTAAAGGTGTCAGTTAATGGGCTGCATATAATCTGGAGCACATAAACAATAACCAATAATTAATCGGATGTTAAACAATGGACAGATTTAGTTAAGTTGTCAATAATAAGTGATTGTATGGACTGAGAAGACTGTAGGGTACTATTCCAAGAAAACACATTTGAGGCACCCTCGTCCGAGCCAGCAAGACGTATGGGGATAGAGCGAAAGATTATAAGATAAGATGTTCATAGTGTAATCACTGATTAATCAAAGATAATCTTTTTCTAATTGCACCACTTTTGGATAGATTTTATCTTATACATTTAGGCAAAAAATGTTGAGGACGCTTAATGGTGGAACAAATACTAAGTACAATTACTTATTATTTTTGAAAATCTACTTTTGAATAAATAATAATGGGTAAATTACCCTCATGCCCCTGAGTTTTGTACCTTTTTGTGGTAGGGCCCCTGGATAATTTGAATTAGATATAGGATCCTAGTTTTTAAATGAAATATTGTTATTAGGTCTCTCACTGACATCATCAGTTCTTTTTTCATTTTATTATCATTTAATTGACCAAAATACTCTTAAGACAAACAAAATCATCTTCAACATCAAGCCAAACAAACCCCACCGAGAGCCTCCTTCTCCTTCCTCTCTTAATCGACCTCACTGGCCAAAGTCTCCATCGTGTGAATCTGGATGTTCTATTGCGCCTTCCATTCCTCCAATAAACACAAACTTCACGGATTCCCCTGAATGTCTCAACACCTATGACTGTAAAAACACGAAACAGAGGACAATGAACACACTCGAACGAGGCAGATCCATTCCAAGCCCAATCAAAACCCAAATCTCGGGTGCATTCTACGAGTTGCACAATCATGATGCCAAAAAAAACCTAATAAAAATCCTCTTTTTTCGCTCACATCCAGAGAAAAGACCAAAAGCCGATCATCGAGAGAAGGGCTGGTCGCCCGAATTCCAGAACCACACAAGTAGAAAATAGGGAAGCAATCTAGAATGAGAAAGCCTAAAAATCCGAATGTGAGATTGGGAATCTGTCACCGGTTCTGTCATCGAGGCAATCATGGCTTCCCAATTAGCCATCCGATAACAATGATGATAGAAGGAGAACGCAATAGAAAACCCTAAGGAAGGCGATCGTGAATTTGGGTTTTTTGAAATCTGGTGGATTAGTTTTGATGATTGGTATGGTGTTGCTGTTGAATGGTGTTGCTTTCAATGGTGAATCGGTGCTCCTGTTGAATGGTGTTGCTTTCAATTTTGATTTTGGTGCCCCCGGTGGATTAATCCCTGATTGCAATATGGTATATTTTTAATTAGTTTTTGATATTGTTGTCTTTTTGGACGAGAAGTATATTTGGTTTGAGGTTGAAGAAGATGATTTTTTTTATTGAAGGGTATTTTAGTGATATAAAAATTGTTGACAACATCGTCGGTCATTTTAGAGACCCGAGACCAATATTAATTCAAAAAGTAAGGACCTTATATCTAATTCAAATTATCCAGGGGCCCTACCACAAAAATGTACAAAACTCAAGGGTCTGAAGGTAATTTATTCAATAATAATTTATTTGTTAAAAAAATTAAATAATAGAACAGATAATCAACAAAAACGTGTGGAGTGTGAATTTGGTTCTAAATGTGTAAAACACATTAGGACCAAAAGAGAATTATCAGATTAATTTATTATTTTTTTAAAGTATGTAAAAGATATGATATTCAAGATTATCTTAAGATATTCTAGTCATTTTATTAAAGGTTTCTTTGATACAGCTTATCAAATTTAGATGTTAGCTGATAGCTATTAACTAATCAGTTGTGAGCTGATTGTATTCAGTTGGTAGCTGATATTCGATTTTAAAAAAATATTTGATAAAGTATAAGTATTTATTGCTACTTTTGAATTGTAAAATTACTTATAAGGGTATAAGACTAGTTAACTTTTATTATCAATAAAATTAACTCTTATTTTGTACTAATACATCTCTTATAAATTTTCATAAAGTTCAATCCATCTTTTGTATTTTCATCATTTTTTCTAATGTAGATGTAGTACGAAGTGTGTAATAATTAATTTCAATCTACTATTTATAAGTTTCAAATTTCATAAAATAAAATATTAAAAAAATAATTCTATTCAATCAAAGAAGTTGTTACAAAAATATTATTACTCCTCAACCACCAATAACTTCATCGAGATCCTTAGAGTTCTCTTTTTTTTGTCTTTAATCAAAATTTAGGTGATTAATTTTTATGTGAAAATAGAAGATTTATGAATTATAAATTAGAATATTCTGGTAATTTGATATTGTGAAAGGATGAAAGCCAATAGCTAAATTGATGAGTTATAAATTCCAGTGTTGAAAAAATTGGCATTTAGGTTTTAACAATTTTTTCACTTTCAACATTTTTTTTCTTTCACCAAACACTCAAAAATCAGCTGAGGACTCAGCCAACCACTGATCCCTAACAGCCAAACCAGATACCCACTAAATCTCTCAATCCTCCTTCTTTCCTTCCCTGTCGCTATCTTTCTATCTCCTAAGAAAATATTTATCTCTCTTCCAAAAGTCTCTGTCTTTCCCAATATCTCCAAATCATACAAAAATCTTAAATAACCACCTCTTTTGGGCATCATCGCATGCTAGTTCAGAAACATCGTTATCGACAACTGTCAACAATGCTAGTAGATCTTGTTGCTACCGTTGCTGGCTTGTTGAGTTCAGAAATCATTCATTAGCCACTCATCAAACTCGATAAAACTTTCTCTAAATCTGCGCAGGAACTCGATATAGCTTTTTCTTAATCTTGAGGTGATCTGACTAACGAGAACCAAATGACGCAAGATCGACTTGGTGATACAAGGCTATAACAAGTCCATCAAGAGATGAAGGCTGAAAGATGATGGTGTCATTTCATCGAGGGACGTTGGGTTGAGTTACTTATGTAGTTGGATTTAACATTGAATTCATTGTATTAGTGTGGTTAACCTATTTTAAATGAAGAGAAAATCATTATATCAAGTATTTCAAATAATTGTATCAAATAATTCAAACTATTGTATCGCACGATTATCATAAATCATTGTACCATATATTTCAAACAAGTGTTTCATGCAGTTCAAACTTTTGTAACAAATAGTTTAATTATTGTATCATGTTAGTCATTTCAGTATATATTTTTAGTCAAAATATATGATACAATAATTTGTTAAGTAATGACTAAATAGTTTGATATTCGTTAAATGATAGTTTAATTTACTCTATCAGTATTCAATTCACTTTTCATTGATATGATCAATTTAATTGTATAAAATTGATAAATATATGAATCAAACTGAGTAATCTATTGTACAAGACAACCAAATTACTGTATCAAACATATCAATACATTGTAGCAACCTATGAAGTCTAGAAAAAAAATCTATTTAAGAAACAAGATGATTTTTTCTAAGTTGGTGGCAAACAATGCCACAATCGTAGAATATTTTTAAAAAAAAGAAAACAAAATAATTTATTGCATAAAACTGATCAATCTATTATATAAATTTTTTTTTATTAAATTAAAGAGATCAAATCATTATATTAATAGTGTGCTCGTGTAAATGACGATCATGTCCCTTTCTATAAATGTATAACAATGTGCTATACATGCCAATACATGACTAAATCTAAACCCTATGAAGTATACTATAAAATGTCCGGATTTATGTGATATATTGTTTAATTTTATTGTTTTGTTAGTCAATAGTGTATGTTGATTTATTTCTAAGCGTTGAAATGTATTAATCTATTGTCTTATATTTTAGTCGTATATAAAATGTAAAATACATTTTTGACCAAAAAGGGCTTATTACACGGTTTGACAATGTATCTTAATGTTAAATAGTGATAGATGATGACTTGTATTAATGATATCCTTTTCCTTCATCGTTAAGATTAATTCGTGTCATTGTGTGTCGGAGGTTAGAAAATTTTCCTTCCTCGTGGTGATTTGAAAACGTCTATCATGAATCCAAAAAGGGCTTATTACACGGTTTGAAAACGTCTTTATTCGAGTTGATTTGATCGTGATAATGTAAAATTGTTAGTACCGTGTTGTTTTTGTATTAGTATTTTCATAAAATTGATATATTATTATTTGTACTTCATGTACTATTTATCTTTTACATGATATATCATTATCTTTTCATTCTTAAATATGATGCGTAGTTTATCTCTACACGTGAGATTATACTTTCATGTTATCATAATGATGTTTCTCGAGAACTAGCAGCACCAAATCTGCCCATGTACTTATCACAGGATGAAAGTATTATCCACATCCATCAATCTGTAATTTTCCCGGGAAATTATCCAAGCAACAACAGGTTTCAGGTAGGTTCAGATAATTATTTATTTCATACCCACGTAATAAACATAAAATTTTCTATTAACTAATTTAAATTTAATTAAAATAAATCTTTTGATTATTTATTGGTCTAATTATTCTATATTCAAATCAAATAATTTTTTATAGAATGAATCAAGTAGAAATTTCGAATGATAGAATAAACCAAAAATGGATGTCAATGTTATAAATTAATTATCAAGACATGTGTTAACGTGATCAATCATTAATCATGACGTTGGGTGGAATTCCAAAAACTGACTTTTTTCCGGAATAAAAGAGACCAACTTTAATTATATCGTAGGGTCATGCGCGATTATACGCGAGATTATATTTGAATTGAGGATAATTATTTGGATGCATGACGTAGCTTTCGGATTCTTCCATTAATCTTAATTACAGTAATGGTTAAGCACATACGTTAAGAGGAGCAGCCCCGCAAATAAAAGATATATTTGGAAGAATGTAATGATGTAAGGTTCTAATGTGACCAAAGGAGGCTGGATTATTATAAAAAGGTTTCAATTAATTTTGTTTTAACGTAAGCTAAAAGAGGAGTTGTATCTATAACCAACACAACTTTATTTAGTTATTTAAATTATCCAAAATATCACAAATTTATGTTAAATATTTGTTAACTATTAATAGCATAAGTAACTTGAACCTAATGTTTAGTGATTGTTCGTGTATTCGCAAAGAAAAATGTTAGTAGCACGTGTCAACTAGCCGTAGCCACGTGCACAAAGGTTTACACGTAGATCACTTAGTTTTCAAAAAAAAAATACGGTGTATTATGAATTATTTATGGATGCCATCAGTTTCTACCACTCTTTGATGATGCATGTTACTCAAATGACAAGTTATCCAAATGGTATGTTATATATTTTAATGAGGCACGTTAGAGGAGGTTTAATCTTTGGCCTATAAATAGATATTGATGTACACAAATCAGATATATTAATAAAAGGCTCTCTTTCATTTCTTATACTCTCTTTCTCTACATTTATTGTTATTGTCTAATTCAATAAAGTTTACAATACGTTATCAGCACGAGACTCTACTGTATTCTCAATACCGTCTTGAGAAGATTGAGCTATAGCATTTTAGAGACAACATCTTATTTATTGGTTGAGTCGATTGAATGATAAATTGTTATCTTCTTGTCGAAGAAACAATATCCTAACATTTATTATTCTAAGGCACCGGAAGCTGCCAGACGTGCATGTGCTGTAAATAGTAATTGTTAGTGTTAAGCTAAACTTATTTTTATTATTTCACCTTACGTTTATTTGATACTTTGAATATTTATTGTTCATCAATTTAATTCTCGGTATAATATATAATAAATTATGTCTAATATTATTTCGTTTACTTATGATAGTATTATCATGTTGAATCTTGCCAAACTTAATTTTGTGATCTTTCATATCACAGGCAAGAATTATTTATCTTGGGTTTTAGATGTCGAAATTAAATCATACATTCGTTTCTTGAATTTAATATAAATATTTCTTTTATTGTGAAGAGTATGGAATTGAATCGAATTGGCTCATCCATGAAAGAGCAAGAATTGTGTTTAGCAGATAATGCCACAACGCACACCATACTTAAGGATGATAAATATTTCCTTCATTTAATTAGGCATGAAGCCAATGTTAGTACCATATCAGGTACTACGAATATAATTGAAGGCTCTGGAAGAGCCAATTTATTTTTACCTGGAGGTACAAATTTTTGCATAAATAATGCATTATATTCTCCTAAGTCTCAAAGAAATTTATTGAGTTTCAAAAATATACGTCAAAATAGGTATCATGTCGAGACAGCAAATGAAGAAAATAAGGAATATCTGTTTATCAAAAAAATTATTTCGGGTAAAAGGTGTATGTTGGAAAAATTACCCGCTTATTCATCTGGTTTGCATTACACATATATTAGTGCACTTGAAGCACATGCAATCGTAAACCAGAAGTTTACTGATTTTGCTATTTGGCATGACCGGTTAGGCCATCCCGGTTCAATTATGATGCGAAGAATTATTAACAATTCATGTGGACACTCTTTAAGGAACCAAAAGATTTTCCAATCCAATGAATTGTCATGCATTGCATGCTCTCAGGACAAATTAATAACCAGGCCATCGCCAACTAAAAATAGGTATGAATCCATTGGATTTTTGGAACGTATACATGGTGATATATGTGGACCTATTCATCCTCTATGTGGACAGTTTAGATATTTTATGGTACTAATTGATGCATCTACTAGATGATCACATGTATCTTTATTATCGACTCACAACCTGGCATTTGCGAGACTACTAGCTCAATTAATTCGATTACGAGCTCATTTTCCAGATAATCCAATTAAGACTATTCGTCTCAATAATGCTGGTGAATTTACTTCAGAAACATTCAATGATTACTGTACGGCCATTGGTATAAATGTCGAACATCCTGTAGCCCATGTTCATACTCAAAATGGTCTTGCCGAATCATTTATTAAACGAATCCAATTGATTGCAAGACCATTGCTTATGAGAGCAAAACTCCCCATTTCAGCTTGGGGACATGCTGTTTTACATGCAGCAATGTTAATTCGTATCAGGCCAACAAATTATCATGAACTCTCCCCATCTCAATTGGTTCATGGTCAGGAACCAAATATTTCCCATTTGAGAATTTTTGGATGTGCGGTTTATGTTCCGATTGCTCCACCACAACGCACTAAAATGGGACCCCAACGAAGATTGGGAATATATGTTGGATTTGATTCTCCATCGATAATAAAGTACATTGAGCCACGTACTGGAAATATATTTATGGCACGATTTGCCGACTGTCATTTTGATGAATCAGTTTTTCCAACATTAGGGGGAGAAAATAAGCAGCTTGAAAAAGATATTAGCTGGAATGAATTATCTTTATGCTATCTAGATCCTCGAACAAAGCAAAGTGAACTTGAAGTTCAAAAGATAATTCATTTTCAAAATTTAGCTAATCAATTGCCAGATAATTTTGCTGACCCAAAGAGAGTGACTAAGTCACATATTCCAGCTGCTAATGCTCCTTTAAAGATTGATGTTCCTGAAGGACGATCAATTATTGCCAATGAAGATAAGGCACAAATAAATTATTTATGGATGCCATCAGTTTCTACCACTCTTTGATGATGCATGTTACTCAAATGACAAGTTATCCAAATGGTATGTTATAAATTTTAATGAGGCACGTTAGAGGAGGTTTAATCTTTGGCCTATAGATAGATATTGATGTACACATATCAGATATATTAATAAAAGGCTCTCCTTCATTTCTTATACTCTCTTTTTCTACATTTATTGTTATTGTCTAATTCAATAAAATTTACAACACGGTGCATATTTTTCAGATCATTTAGCTCTTTCGAGATTGTTTCATTTTGAACTTTCCACCTTCTTAGCATCTAGAAGAGTCAAAAAGTTTAACCACGTAATTATTTAAATTCATATCAAATTAGAATTTTATACCAAATCCAAAATATAAGGATAACAAGTAAATTAAGTTATCAAATTAGATTTTTATACCAAATCCAAAATATAAGGATAACAAGTAAGTTAAATTATCAAATTAGATTTTTATACCAAATTCAAAATATAGGGATAACAAGTAAATTAAATTATCAAATTTATAAATGAAATCGTCGCAATGCCAACTAGCTGAATTTTAATCTAGCTTACATTGGCCGGGCTTCGAAATTCCTCTGTCCAATTAGGCCTAGATTGTTCACCTTACGAAAAGGGTTCGGCAACGAACAAGAGACGACGAAATATTTAGCTTTTGCGATTTTATTTTATTTTTGGAGAAAGACCGCTTTGGTACTGGTGGATTCGAGGTGTCCGAGATTTGGTTTTGAAACTCCATTTCTAGAATATTTTTGGAATCACTATTCACCAAATTATTTTATCATAATCGAAAAAATTAGTTTACCATAACTGAAAGAATCATTGTGTGTTCTAAGACAGTTCATTCGGTCCATTTGAGAAACCATTTTAGTATAATTGGCTGAACTTAATGATAACTCGAAAAATCATAGCGTTTTTCAAAATATTCGAGACCGTTTAAAACGAATCATTTCATCATAACTGATCATAACTAAACAAACCATGTGAATCATTACATTATAACTAAGAAAATCATAGTATTTTGTAGGACTATCCTAACGTTTACACGTCCACAACCAAATGCAGCGTACTATACACCAGTATTGATTCAAAAATATATGATTGAATCACATAGGTTTTACGTAACTACTACTCATGTGACATTTTGATTTTGAATACATATTTTAACAAAAATATTCATATCTCTTATAAAATCTGAAATTTAAGAAATCAAAAATTGCGGAAAATACTATTGGGCCTTAGCAAGTTTATGTTGCTTGTTATAATGGATTATCACGAATTATTGGGCCTTAGTTAGAAGCTTGGCTCATCATCTAATCCGGCCTTCTACAAACCCAAATCGGACATAGCAAACGTATCGTAATTCGTAACAGTTTGGTCGCTCACTGTTCAAAATAAGGGAATATTATCATAAAGAGATGATATTTTGGTCCTTTTAAATAAGTGTTCACGGATAAATATTCCGATTTTGATTATAAGGATCCAATAATCTAATTTTTTAATAATTTTTTGGAATGAAAATATCAATTTTTAAAAATTAAAAATCTTAGACAAAAATAACTCTCTATTGAGTTATTAAATTAAATTAAATGATACATAATGCGATAGAGTAAAAACAAAATTTGATAATACTAATAAAATAGATGACTCAAAATAAAAACAAACTCATCAACGAAAATAATTTGCAGATTAATCTATCTATGTTGGAACAATATAAAATAGGAAAATGGCTGTACCTAGTATCTACTCATATTGTCTAAAATTTTAGATATAAATAATAGGGAAAAGAATCTTTAAGTACCCTGTGGTTTGCAAAAAAATCACTTTAGTACCCTGTGGTAAAGAACCCTTAATTCGAGTCATACCTCACCAATTATCCATCACTTTGGTCCCAAATTACGATACTGCCCCTCCCTAAATCAGAACCTAACCAAATCCAATTCAATCGGACCAGACCTATATTCAATTTAACCCAATAAGGCGTAGAAAATAAAATATGACTCAGATTGAGCTGAAATTTTACAAGAACCATCCTAAACATACACACGAATTACAGAAAACATTTTAAGAATTTTAGAGGTCTGAAAATATTTTTTTTATTTTTCAAAATGCTAAAATTTCATAAAATCACATAAAATAGAAAATACATCCAATTAAGTTGAAACTTGTCCTAGGGATGCATTTTAGTTCCTACATTTATTGGAGGTTCTTAAGGTTTCATTGGACAAGTTTTAACTCAATTGGATGTATTTTCTATTTTATATAATTTTACGAAGTTTTAGCACTTCGAAAAATAAAAGAAATACTTTTGTGCCTCTAAAATTCCTAAAATGTATTTCTTAAATCGTATGTATTTTTAGGATTCTTTCCAATGGGACAAGTTTCAACTTAATTGGATGTATTTTCTATTTTATATGATTTTACGAAGTTTCAGCACTTTGAAAAAAAAATTACTTTCGGGCCTCTAAAATTTTTGAAAATTTTTCCATATGTCCTACTTATTTTTAGAATTCTTCTTGTAAAATTTCAGCTCAATCCGAGTCATATTTTATTTTCTACGCCCCCATTGGATTAAATTGAATATAGGTCCGGTCCAGTTGAATTGGATTTGGTTAGGTTCTGATTCAGGGAGGGGCAATATCGTAATTTTGGGACCAAAGTGATGGAAAATTGGTGAGGTATGACTCGAATTAAGAGTTCTTTACCACAGGATACTAAAGTGATTTTTTTGCAAACCACAGGGTACTTAAAGATTCTTTTCCCTAAATAATAAATAAAGATTACAAAGAGGGTTGATCTATTTTCGTTTCGGAAGCCTCGCACCGATAGGGAGCATATTCCCTCTCCCGCCATTCTCTCTCCTCCCAAGGCTACTTCGCCTCCTTCCTTTTATATCTCCGCTAAGACCAAGACCAAGGATTCGACCCCCGGAAGCGAGTCGCAGTTGAAAACGAATAATTAACTAATTATTATTTAACAAAAAAGAAAAAAAGAAAAAAGAGAGAGAAATGCGCCGTCTTTGGTTTAAACCGCGGCGGGCCCACCACCACCACATCCCCCGCCCGTTCTCCTCTTCCTCCTCTCCCAAGAATCCCTCCGAACCTTCCACTAATTTAGGAAATCCCCAAAATGCCCCTCCCTCTCTCCCAGTTATCCGCCACAGCCCTCTCGTCGCGACCCCCACCGCCTCGGATACTCCTTCCACGTCTTCCTCTTCGTATCTTTCTCGCGGTTCCGTGTTGGCTCTTTCGGCGACCGCGGTCTCCGCCGCGTTGGCCGCTTCTTACTACGCTGATCCCTGGGCTGGCGACGACCGGTCGTCTAACCCGCTTCGTCATGCCGCCGAACAGGCTGTTAACGGCGCGAACGAATCGCTCAGGAGAGTGTTCCGCCACGCGCGGCACACCGGCGCCGCGGCCTCCGTCCTTTGGGAGTCGCTGAGGTCGGTTCTGTCGTCCGCGAACCACGAGGTGAGGGTCGGGTTCGAGCTGCGGGTGGCGTCGCTCCTGGCAGACATCGCCGCTGCTAATGGTTCTCGGAGGTCCGCCCTTGTTGGCGCCGGCGGCGGGAAGGTCGTGGATTGGCTGCTGGAGACCGTTGCGGCGGGGGGAGGCGGGAAGGACGGGCGTGGGACCCAGGCCGAGGCGGCCCGTGCCTTGGCGTACTTGATCGCAGACCCGAATGTGTCCCCTGACGTGCTCGGCCGGCGCAATGCCGTTCCTTGCTTGTTACGGTTCATATTCTCGTGCCAGCCGAAGAAGAAAAAGGTGAGGCAAAAGTGGTAAAGTTAGGGTTTGTGTTGGAAATATAGTTACTCGTATTTGTTTGTGGGATTCGGCTGTGGTTTTAAGCATTGATATGATTTGGAATTTGTTTTTTTTTTTATGTGGGAGCAGCATGGGAGACGTAGTTCATTCGATGTTTCTGATTCTTTGAAAGGTAGGAGCATGCTCGTCGCAGCCATCATGGACATTGTTACCGCCAACTGTGATAGTATAGACAAGGTGTCGTTTCGGCCGTTGTTGCCCAGGGTTGCCGAGACACGGGACATAGCTGCGGCGATTGAAGTGATCGAGGAAGGCGGGTTGCACATGGACAAGCCAAGTGACGGTGCGGATGATGACGATGGGGGAGGGGGGTTAAAGGGTCTGGGGATCAAAATCCTAGAAGGGACCACTGTTGTAGGGCTTGCTAGAACTGGCGGGGTCGTGGAGTTTGAGCATTCTGACGTAGAAGACGATGAGGAATCCTTTAGTCAATCAGCTAAGACTCTGTCACTGTTGCAGAAGCATGACACTTCACACGGACAGACAAATTTATCTTCTCCTATTGTTGCTGGCCTCTGGGATGATTTGCACTCCCAACATGTTGCCGTGCCTTTTGCAGCTTGGGCATTAGCGAATTGGGCTATGGCATCAGAGGTGAATAGATCTCGTATTCAAGAACTGGATCAAGATGGCACGGCTGTTATGACAGCTCTAATGGCCCCAGAGAGATCTGTGAAATGGCATGGGAGCATGGTAGCACGCTTGCTGTTGGAGGATCGAAATCTGTCCCTGAACGATTCAGTTTCTGAATGGAGTTCCAGTCTTCTCACCACTATTTCTCACGCGAGTGAAAATGAAGACATTTCTTTGGCAAGGGTGGCTCTACCTGCATTTCTGCTCTCTGTTGAGAGATCCCCTGAGGCCAGAAGGCTACTGATGGACAAAGGTCTTCCACTGATGAGGGAAACGGCGAAGCGTACCATGAAACATGCGCAGGTTCAAGAGGCATTGGCAAAGGTTTTAGAGTTAGTTGCAAATGGGGATACACATTTATCTCTTGAAGAAGGCCAAAAATGGTCTAGCATTCTGTTGCCTTGGATCTTCAGTAAAGCTTCTACTGAAAAACTGCGGTCTTCAGCCACAAAAATTCTTTCATGTATTCTTGAAGATTATGGGCCAAGCTCTGTACCAGTTTCTCAAGGATGGTTGACTATAATGCTGCATGAAGTCTTGGCTTCTATTAAGGCCTCGTCTGTCAAAGGAAGTCTGCAGCCTAAAACAGACAAAGTGAAGGTACAGATTCTCGTCTTTCACTTCTTTTGGCGTTGACTCTGGAGTTTCAAGCTAAAAATTTATTCCGTTATTCTAAATTTTAACTTATCTACCTAAGATGTGCATTCTTTTCTTGTGTCTTCCATCATTAACAATCTCATCAACTTTTGCAGACCCAGGTCGATCAGTCCAACATTGCTCTTGCTACTCAGACATCTAATCAATTGGCTGTTGCCGTTGTGAATTTAGCAGTGAGTGAGCTAGAGAAAACCATTGATTCTGTTGTGACATTCCCGCTTGCAGATCTCTTTTTCCTGGAACCTTTTATAGTGCCTTTTAGAAACATAAAGAAAGATACAATACCAAAGCTTGATGTGGCAGATTCTGCCGTGGCAACACTTAAAGGGATCAAAGCTCTGACTGAACTATGTTCTGATGATACTTCATTTCAAGAGAAAATAACTGAGTTTGGGGTGCTCTGTCTTCTAAGGCGCTTTCTTCTATGTGATGATTATGAGAAATTGGCTGCTAGAAAAGCTTATTATGCATCTAGGGCCCTCGAGGTACAAGAGCGTGATCCAAGTACCACTGGCGAGTCTAATCCTGAGCTTAATGATCGATCAAATGTTCGAGTTCCACCTGTAGCTCATATACGAAAACATGCAGCTAGGCTCTTGACTGTCCTTTCTGGCCTTCCTAAAGTTCAGAAAGCCATTCTTGGGGACAAAGTTCTGTGTAAATGGCTTGAGGACTGTGCTGGTGGAAGGATTCCCGGCTGCATTGACCCTAAACTACAGAGTTATGCTCGGGCAACACTCTTGAATGCGTCTTGCTACCATCACGGGGTTAGGGATACTTCTGCGGACAATGATAATGAAGTTACTAGCCGAAAGTCTGATTGTCCCCGTTATCATGATGTGGTATATTTGATTAATCCTGAACGTTCGCACTGGAAGAATCAAGAAACTTTTGATTCTGAAGTGGTTAACAAAGGTGATGTGCCTCCGAATCCAGTTGAATCTGTTGATACTGACCGTTCAACTGTTTGGGATTTTTAAACCTCAGTAAAGACGCCACTGATTCTAGAATCGGTTTTGATTCAGATATCCCATCAGTAGACGTGGTTTTTGTCCATGGCTTACGAGGTGGGCCGTTCAAGTCTTGGCGACTTGCTGATGACAAGAGCTCAACTAAATCTGGGTTCATAGAAAAGATAGACGAGGAAGCAGGAAAAATGGGAACATTTTGGCCTGCTGAATGGCTTCCACATGACTTCCCAGAAGCTCGGTTGTTCACCCTCAAGTACAAGGTTTGCTACACTGTTTACTTACTGGCTTCGTGAATTATTTATAAGTGCTTATTTGGCATGGTAAAGATTAAAGAATGTATATGTATTTGGTACACGAGAGTAGTTTCTGACTAAGATGTTTTGTTTAATGCAGACAAATCTTACACAATGGTCGGGAGCCAGCCTGCCTCTTCAGGTTTGTCTCTTATCTTGCATGGGTGCCGTTGGTTTTATCCAGAATTGCCAGAAAAAAATTTAAATTCTTGAGTTCATCGATTGAATGTCTCTGAAAATTGTTTTAAACGTAATGTCAGTATTAGCCTAGTAGGTGTTTCTGAAACTAGAATTTCGGAAATGTCGCAGCTTGCATGGTAGGTTAAGGCGGCCTTAAGCTTGAATAGCTGAATTATTTGGGATGTCATTTGGCAAATTGAATGATGTATTGCAGGACATTTTGAATAGCACTCGTTGCATTTTTTGCTAGAGATGTTATATAAATAAATAACGATGCCAGACCCAGTATAAGTTGTTTGGTTATTTTGGTGCCAGAAGGGCTAACTATTAATTTTTTTCATTGAATCATGTAGGAAGTCAGCTCCATGCTTTTAGATAAGCTTGTTGCTGCAGGCATCGGGAATCGACCTATTGTATTTGTGACTCATAGGTAAATGATTGGTCCTTATTGTCTCACAGTTGGTCACTCTTTCATCTTTTCTCGTACGCTCTTCGGTGTTGCATGAGTGCTCGTTGTGTGGGAACCATTTTTTCCTTACATATCTGGGTAGCATGTCCTCTTTGAATGTTGAAGCCAGCCTGCTAGTAGTCTGAAGAGTCCTCCTGTTTTCCCTTATTTTCCAGCATGGGGGGCCTGGTTGTCAAACAAATGCTCCATAAAGCCAAGGCAGAAAATGTGGATAATCTTGTGAACAACACTATTGGAGTTGTAAGGCTTCCTTGCTGATTAAAGTTGAACTTTCTTGCTTTTGTGATTCAATTCTCAGTGTAAAATATTCACATGTATGCCCCTGGTTACAATTCCTTAGAAACGGAGTTTTTGACTGATGTCAGGTATTCTATAGCTGCCCACATTTTGGTAGCAAACTTGCAGACATGCCCTGGCGAATGGGTCTTGTGCTTCGCCCAGCTCCAACGGTTAGTAAATTTATATATCTTTGCTGGTTTCCAAATTAAGATTTCGGCTGTCACGGATAGTAGAAACTAGAAAGCACTATCTTGCTGATCGGATTTATTTTCTCACGGGCAGATAGGTGAGCTTAGAAGCGGGTCTCCCAGACTAGTAGAGCTTAACGACTTTATCCACCAACTTCATAAGAAAGGATCACTTGAAGTCCTGAGCTTCTGTGAGGTAACTTCAAATAGAGCTCGCTCGCTCTCTCTCTCTCTCTCTCCCTCCCTCCCTCCCTCCCTCCCTCTCTCCCTCTCTCCCTCGCTCTCTCTCTCCCGCCCCTCCCCCTCCCTCTCCTCTCCCTCCCTACTCCCCATCTCACTGTAGCTGGCTTTTGATATGCAGACTAAGGTAACACCAATCGTCGAAGGATATGGAGGTTGGGCCGTGAGGATGGAAATCGTGCCAATTGAATCAGCATATCCTGGATACGGCGAACTTGTTGTAAGTGTGAAGTGGGAACTTGATGCTGCTTTTGTTTAGTAATGTTTGGGTGACATCTAAAATCATAGTAGCTAGAAGTCATAAAATTGCACTAGTGGTAACGATGCTTGATATGTGGACATATCCCGGGGGGCTGTATCGTTTCAGCTAAGTGTGTGCTTTAATTGCCGGACCATGGTAATGTTTGGCATCAAAAGAGTGCCAAGCTTTTTCAAAAGCTTGCTGCTAATCACTTGGTACTTAAAACAGGTGCTTGAATCGACAGACCACATTAATTCTTGCAAGCCAATCAGCCGCACAGATCCTTCCTACACAGAAACATTGGAATTTCTACGCAAGCTTAAAGTGCATTATTCGTGAGGTGAAGCATTGTCTCAACTCGAAGTTCAAGGTGCCGAAAACAGAAGGTAGGCATTGATGCCTCCAGTTGTGGGATGGCATGCATGGCAAATACGAAGTGATCTTTTGCCGTAATGCAACCAAACGACGACGCAGGGATAGCATCACGAAATGCACCTTACGTGGGCTGAATGGCCGCCAGGCCGGTGGATGGAGAGGGTCGCGACGACGTTTCGGTCTCTTGCGACATCCGGAGTCCCGGAGATTCTGCGTACATATGATTCTCTTTTGTTTTCGGTTTCTCCAATCACCTTTGTATGTAACATAGAAGCTTCTTCTGCGGTTAATTCTCTCCCCAGCCTGATATTTTGTGTACATAAAATGACGCTAACCACATTGTAAATGTTTTCTGGGGAAATGTAGACGAGAAAAAAAAATGAAGATATATTTTTTTATTACAACTTAGTCTTCGGACACATTTTCCTCGCGTAGACGTAGTGAATTTTTTTGAGGAAGCATCGGGAGAGTGAATGGTTCAAGCGGTGAAGCAATTTTTTCTTATTTATGTCAATTATAATCATCTTAAATACCCTTCAATTCCACTTCGCTTTCGTATCATCTAACGAGCAGTTGTTTTAGGGTTTTTTTTTTTTTGAAATAAACGGCCCAAATATATATAAATTACGTGGGAAAATTTGCAAAAAGCACGGAATCAGATTTGATGACAAGTCACCCAATTTGGCAATAGAAGTTTACAACGATCTTGACGACAAACAAAATCCGTGGTAGAGTTAGATAGTCTATGAATGGATTAAACATACAATAAGGTAATAGAGCTAAATCGAATCTAATCTCTATTACGATATGTTTTACATCCCAATCCATTATGGAAAAAGTGTTGTTGATATCAAGACTACAAGCTTGCAGTCGGTTTCTATAGTAGTCGGTATAGCAGCAAAATCTGATTTCACCAAGGCAACGGCGAGGAGATCAGCTTGAAGTGGTGAGATAGCGCGCAAAATATGTGTCTGACCTTGTATCAAAAGGCCTTGGAAGTTTCTAACGATGATGGCAAGGCTCACTTCCGAAGATGAATCCATCCACGAGGCATCAACGTTGAGCTTCATGGATACCTCCCGAGGGAGGTAACCATGAAGAGGATGTGGCAGGACTACTCTTGCCTTGGCGGTAAATCTGCAAGTATTTGGAATTGAGGTTAGCAGCTTACTCGGCTGAGAAAAGAAGATTGATCTTGATTCCTTCAAACAATAGCTTATTTCTAACATTCCAAATACTCCAGCAAGTATGGATAGCAAGAGAGAGCAATGAAATGTTATGAGAACCCTTAAGAACAACACAGATTTCAGAGAACCAATCAGCAAAATAACTATAGACAACAACATTAACATGAAGATAAAATTGACTAGCAAACCAAGTTATCCGCGCATATGGACAAGCAAATATACAATGAACACCATCCTCATCCTCAGTTAAGCACAAAGAGCACACCAGAGAAAATAGATTCAAACGGTGAGAGAGACCCGAGGAGGTCGGGATAGAATTGTGTAACAGTCTCCAGATAAAATTCTTGATTTTGGGGAGAATTGGTAGCTGCCAAACGGTCTTCCAGATCCTTGGGTCAGAGGGAGTGTGACTAGAGCCTACAGCAAAACTCAATAGCCTATCCCTAGAAACTTTCTTAAGAAAGTTGTAACCACTAGAATCAGAACAAGAGCCCTCCTTCGCAAACAACCAAATACACTTATCCTGGCAATTCGTCGAGACAATACAGATTCTAGCAATATCATCAATTTCAGAATTGAAAAATAATAGGTTGAAAGCATTGTGGTTCCATGTTCTAGTATCAACATAAATCAAGTCAGAGACAGAATTAAAAAGATTATCAGTAGGGGGATAGACGTAATGCGATGAACAGGTAAATTAGGAATCCAAGCATCATGTCAAATGTTAATGTTCATGCTATTGTCAATCCTAGAAATAACACCCTTGAATAGGAGAGATGCACCAGACTTAATACTATTTCAAAGTCACGAAGGGTGTCTACCATTGCTAGCATCATACAAGTTACCCTGAGGGAAATAGATTCCTTTAAGAATTCTAAAATATAAAGAAGATTGGTTAGTGTGCAAATGCCAGACTTATTTGGCAAGTAATGCTTTTTTAAAAGTACAAAAGTCTTTAAAGCCAAGACCACCCTAATCTATATGGTCGGTTAATTTCTCTTAACTGATCCAGTGAATTTTTCTAGTATCTGGGTCACCCGACCACCAAAAGTTAGCAATAATACTATTGATCTTGAAACAAAAAGTGGAAGAGAAAAGGAAGCATTGCATCACAAACATAGGTATGGCAGAAAGAACAACTTTGATAAGAATCTCTCATCCTGCCATAGATAAAAGTTTTTGTTTCCAACTTATATAATATTTGTGAATGTGATCAAAAATAAAGGTCAGAGCCTCTTTTTTGGACTGTCCCCAAATGGATGGGAGTCCCAGTATTTGTCATTGGGTTGCATGTTTCTCATCCTGAGAATGGTAGAGATAGAGCGAATATTAACATTATTATCCCCTTTAGAGAAGTAGATACTCGACTTGGAGTAGTTAATCTCTTGACCTGAGTAGGTAGACTAGCCCGAGAGAATGCTTTTAAGATTGCTAATATTATTCATGTTAGCTTTGGTGAAGATAAATGTATCATCAATAAATAGAATTTGATTAAGGATAAGAGTGGTGCTATTAAGTTTAAGCCCTGAGATAAGACCAGTGGATTTAGTTTTTTAAGGATGTGAACTAAGGTATCAGAGATGAAGAGGAAGAGGAACGGGGAGAGGGGGTCGCCCTGACAAATACCCATAGATGATTTGAACTAAGGAAGAGGATGGCCATTAACAAGAATACTATAGGAAGTAGAGGACACACAGCTCATAACTCAGTCAATCCACTTAGTAGGGAACCCTAACTTCATAATAGTTTGTTTAAGGAACTCCCAGTTCAAAAGATCGTAGGCTTTTTTGATATCTAGTTTTATTACCAAGGAAAGATTCTTCTTTTTGCTAGAAGTTATAAGGAAGTGGAAATCCTTATGAGAAATCATGTTGTTATCTTCAATACATCAATTTTGGACAAAAGCACCTTGAGATTCAGAGATGATGGATAACATCCAAGATTTAAGACGATTAGCAAGAACCTTAGAATAGACCTTATAGGTAAAGTTGCATAGCTCATTAGGTTGAAAACCATGAATATCCTCTGGGTTAAGCTTTTTAGGAATAAGAGCAATGTAGGTGCGATATAACTTGCCGGGATCAAAACTGTGTTGAACATATTATGAATAAAAAGAATGAGGTCCGATGAGACCAAGTGCCAGAAATGTTGGTAGAAGAGGCCCAAAAAACCATCAAGTCCAGGGGCTTTCCTACTGTCCATTTGAAAAGCAGCTACTTTGATTTCCTCATCTAAGATTGGAGAAAGAAGGCTTCATACATAGTATTTGTGACCAGGCAAAGAATACACTCAAGGACAGAAGAAGGATCAGCATTGATGAGGACTTGATAGAGGTTAGTGAAATGATTATGAATCATCATACAAAGCTCCTTGTGATTCTCTACCAAATTGCTAGTGGAGCCTTTAAGTTTTACAATTTGATTTCTCTTTTGTCTTATCAAAGCAAAAGTGTGGAAGAATGAAGTATTATGGTCTCCATATTTTAGCTAGCTAACACGCGACTGTTGAGTCCAAAAAATTTCCTCTTTTGTCAAGAGGAATCAAGTTCCTTTTTAATGGAAGCTTCCAAAGTTATGCAATGGAGAGCATGACTATTACTTTGGATTATCTTGATATGGTCCTAGAGAAGGAAGGTTTATTGGCATCTATTACCATTGTGATTCTTACTCTACCAAGAGAGGTTATTTGAGCATCATTTAATCTTTTCCCAAAAAATATCGCTAGGTTGACCCGATGTAGAAAAATTCCAAGAAGAGTCAACAGTTTTGATACATCCCTCCTCTTTGAGCCAGACTTCCTCAAAGCGAAAGAGGGAGATTCTACTAATTTTATAGGTAGTATGAATCACAAGTGAAAAGTGGTTCAAACCAATTATTGAGTCATGAAGGACAGTAGCATTAGGAAAAGGTTGAGCCACTACAAATTAGCTAAAATATGGTCCAGCTTCTGTATAATATTAGCCAAACTATGTTGTAAATTTGACCAAGTAAAGATGTTTCATTTAAATCCTAAGTCAAGTAACTCTCCCGCATCTATGAAATTATTGAGGAGTGAGAGATGCCAGGCTTTCAGAGTATTACCACCCATTTTTTTCTTAGCTGAGGCAACTAAATCAAAGTCACTTAAGCATAACCAAGGTTCATCATATTGATTCCTAGGAAAGGAGAGTTGCGCTAGAAAATTATTTTGATAGCAGAGTCAGGTTCGCCATACACAAAGCTGGCAAACAAAGTGGAATCTGACAAAATATCCATACATTGAGTGTCAATAATTTTTTTTGAGTAACCAAGGATTTCAATATGTAAACCACAATTCTACCAAAGAGACAAACCTCCCAACCTCTCCACCGTATCTACGTGAAACCTAGTAGAGAAATGCTAGTTATGATAGAGATCATCAACCTTACTAGACGATTGTTTAGTTTTAATAAGGAAAATCAAAGCAGGAGAATGAGCCTTTATTAGGCCTTTTAGATGACAATTATCAAGGATTGGCCCAAGTTTAGATAATTCTAGATGATGTGACTCATTGATATTCGGGTAATAGCTTGGCTACTACCTAGGACAAGACACAATCAACATAACCCAAAGATGACTCCACATGGAGCACAACAATCAAAGGTAATATCGATCCATCACTAAAAGTCAACAGAAAAGGAAATTGAATAAATTGGGGAATACGAATACTTAGACCTATTTCTTTAAGGCCCGCCTCTTGGTCAATAATCACCAAATCAGTTAGGTTCTCGAGCATCTTGGGAAGAGGTCTGATTACCTGCTAGTTTTAGTGGGCTTTATTTTCTTGAACCTCCTCGTTAGCCGAGCACTAATAGATTGGGTAGTCCCAACATGGAATTGAGGGAGGCCTTGGATAGACCCCGTGAATATACCACGTAAATATGGGTTAGGCACGCTGTTCAAATGAGTCGATGGTTGTCCTTGGTTATTCATAGGTAGCAGAGAGGACCAAGAACCACACGACTTAGAAGTCTTGTGTGGGGGTTGAGCAAAGTCATGTTCCTTTCTTTTTCTAATCTCGGTAGGAACCAAGGAGAGAAGAGTCAGTTTAATGTGCATACGTCTCAGCTGGGCCAGAGTGATATTAAGAAATAGATATCGAGTGGCAAGGCCTAAAGAGACTGACCCAAACAAAGAGTTGGACCCCAATGCTCCTAAAAAGTTTGAGGCCAGCTTAGTTAAATGGCCCAATATAGTCAGCCTATGAATAGGCTCCGTATAAGGACTCAAAGGTTCTTTAAATATTAAAGGGAAAATTACTCTCAGGCCCCTCTGGTTTGCGGAAATTCGTGTTTTAGCCCCTCTATTATTTTTTATTAGCATTCAACCCTTGAATCTTGTCAAAAGTGCATAATTTAGCCCCTGTCGCCGGAATCTGACGATTTCTCCGGCGAAATGGCACCTAAGATTACAAAAATACCCTTTTCCTTTAAAAAGTAAATAAATAAATTGAAATACAATAATAATTCGTATTGAGCTGAAATTTTTCATGATGCATCCTAAGAATATACATGATTTACGTAAAATATTTCAGAAATTTTTGAGGTACAGAAGTATTTGTTTTATTTTTCAATGTGCCAAAATTTTGTAAATCATATAAAATAGAAAAATTGTCTAATTGGGCTGAAACTTGTCCCATGTGTCTTTTAGCATATTTAATGAATTTAGGAATCAAAAAGTCTGGATTCTCAGGAGCCAATTTTGAAATAGTCTGCAGATACCAAAAATATAGAGTTTTAATTTATTTTTTTACTAAAGATGGAGTCTTTAGTAAAGATTCTAAAGGAAACATATAACATGTTTTAGGTCCTAAATTCACTAAATATGCTTAAGAACACATGGGACAAGTTTTAGCCCAATTAGACAATTTTTCTATTTTATATGATTTTACAACATTTTAGAATGTTAAAAAATAAAAAAAATACTTTTGTGTCTTCAAAATTTCTGAAATATTTTACGTAAATCATATATATTCTTAGGATGCATCATGAAAAATTTCAGCTCAATACGAATTATTATTGTATTTCAATTTATTTTTTTACTTTTTAAAGGAAAATGGTATTTTTGTAATCTTAGGTACCATTTCGCCGGAGAAATCATCGGATTCCGGCGACAGGGGCTAAATTATGCACTTTTGACAAGATTCAAGAGTTGAATGCTAATAAAAAATAATAGGGGGGTTAAAACACGAATTTCCGCAAACCAGAGGAGCCTGAGGGTAATTTTCCCAATATTAAATCATAGGTTGTAGGGAGTTTGCTTGAGGAGCCCAAATCCAGAAAGTCCTTTCTCACCTAGGCTTCTAAATTCTTGTCAGCCAGGCCCAAAGAAAGGCTAAGTCCTTTAGGCTCAAAAGGAAGCTTCCTAGATTCAAAAAAATTAAGGAGCCTGGGCTCTATAGGACTAAAAATAGTACCCGTTGGACTTACAGATACACTGGACAGTGTATGGGAAGCAAAACTAATTCCATCAGTGTTGTACGGAGAGTATAGGATAGCTCCAAGTTTATTCTCTGCTAGCTTTGTGACCATCAGATCCTGATGATCTTTAGGGACAATAGCTATTAAACTCTCTATCATATCTAAAAAGTTAGCCATCAATTCTCCCTTCTCGGATGTGATAGGGTTGATCTCCGACAAGGCCACCAGTGCTATAGGGTAGAGGAACAAGGGGTTCTTCTTGATAGTCAAGCCAATTCTCAGGATTTCTACTAGAGGAGAATCGCAGGCCATCGGTGGACTCGCAAATAGAGCCTACCTAGAATTTAGCTTGGTAAAAACTAAACCAGTGATGTCTCTGTAGATAAACTCATGCTCAGATTAGCAGCAGTTTGACCTTGTCTCTTTCAAGATAGGGCAAAGGATTTGGCCTTTATCTAAGAGCCAAATGGGAGGGCATCTAAGCAAGCACTACATAGCTAAGCCATTTTTAGACCATCTACTCAGCATGAGTGAGTAGAGTGTTTGATAATTCCACAATTAAAATAGAATTCAGGGAGGCATTCATATTTTAACATAATTTGCCAGGGTTTATCAGAGTAACCAGTCAACAAGAAACCAAGCAAGAGAGGCTTAGAGAGGGTTACTTGTACCTTAATATGGAGAATGTCTCCTCTGCCAGGAATATTTAAGTTCTCGTTGTATACAAATAGAAGCTTATGAAAGGATGAGCCCACCCAGACAGTGGTCTCCTTGTTGATGAACTCCCTCCGTAGACCGTGGACTTGTACAAAAGAACTCAGAGATCAAAAAGTTCATCGATGCCCAAGGCACCATAGAGTCCCATCATTTCAGCACCAAATAATGATTCAAAACAGATTGTGGGACATTTTCAGCAACGTATTCTAACTCCGAAACTAACTTGAAGGAGAAAGAGAAAATGTTACAATGGAGTTTGATCACCTCGACATCTTCCTGGGCAAGGCCCCAGGATTTTGCAATGCTTGATTGCACCACTGCCACTTTAAAAGGCTTCTTCGACAGTAGTTTATCCAACAACACCAACTCAAGGCCACTAGTATTCGAGGATGGCATCAGAGGGATGGAAATGGATGGGCTTTCTTTGAGCCTCTTCATCTCCTGTCGAACTGTGAAGATCGCAACTTCGAAACTGCTGGGGGTGACTTTAGTAGAGATTTCTGGTGATAGTTTGTGTGAACTAGTTTTGGTTGGGTTTGGAATGGTCATATGGATATGGATAGGAGGATGTTCTATTTTGACATTATTATTAACATTATTATTACTAAATTTGATTCTACTTTGTTAGTACAAATAGTTACAATATTAAGAGGTACTGATATGTCCTCGGTGTTACAAGGCCTACAGGTACATTGAGAAATTTTAATTTTCTGCAAATCATGAAGGTACATATCGATACAGAAACATAACAGCACAAATACATACAGAATAGTTAAAGACGACTTAATCTCTATCTAAATTCTTTGTAAGTTCCTCTTCCAAGCCATCTCGAGGCCAAGAATGAACGCCGAGAACCCTGCAGTTCCGCAGCTAGAGAGATGCAGCTATCGGCCTTAGATTGGTTTGTTCGCGAATAAATCAGTCATATTGTCAATTTTGAATTAATCAGTTGGCCGGTGCCATGTGATTTGGACCTAAAATGTAAACCTCCAAGTTACAACTTGCCGTTGGGCCGCACGTTTCCGCCGAAACAAGCCCATCCCATCCCACTTACTTTCACCTAGCCTTGTTCCCCATCCTCTCAAACAGTAGAAAAAATTATCACCCAAAAAAAAACGAGAGAGAGAGAGAGAGAGAGAGAGAGAGAGAGAGAGAGAGAAGCACAGGCATCGCTCAAATGTTGTCGTTAAAACCGCTCTCCTGTCAAACCCAATGGACACACCTCACTGTCCCACCCCGACGGCCGTACCACAACCGCGTGACCCCAACAGTCACGTGCTGCTTCGTCGAACCCGCGTCGCCGGCGGCGACTCAGAAACGAAAGCGCTACCGGAAGCCCCACCCCGGCGAGTCCATCGGAATCACCGAGGAGATGAGGTTTGTAGCAATGAAACTCCGAAACATCAAAGGCAAGTACGTTCACAAGCTGAAACCCGACGCCGCCGGCGACGAGAGCCCCGACGACGACGAGACGAAGGAGAAGGTGTGGGTCCCCACTGTGGAAGGCTTAGTCAAGTACCTGGTGGATAGCAAGCTCGTCTTCGAAACCCTCGAGCGGATCGTCGGCCAATCCGACGACGAAGCTTCCTGTCAGTTTCTATCTTTTTTCCGTTATTATTATTTTGGTTCATATACTCAAATCAATCCATGTTCGAGTGGAGTAGAACAAAGCACTCCCACGAGTACTTAAAATGTACATGTTTTCAATGACTCGAACTCGAAAAATGTTTAAAGATAGAACAGGTTCATCGACAGTTAATTTAAGCGGTTGATAATTTTTTGGAGTTGAGTAGAACAAGTGTTTAAAATTATTGTGTTCTCAATAACTTCGAACTGGAGAATTGTTTAAATAAGAACAACTCTTTCGCCATTTGATTGATTTCTTCCGATTACTTTGAGATGAATTTATGAGCACATACTTGGAGTTGACGTCGCTGTTTTGCAGTTGGGTGTTTTAGGAAGACAGGGTTGGAGAGATCGGAGGGTTTGAGGAAAGACCTGGAGTGGTTGCGGTTGCAGGGGAAGGAGATCCCCGAACCTGGTGGGCCGGGGATCTCGTATGCCAAGTACTTGGAGGCGCTGGCGAAGAAGAGCACCCCGTTGTTTCTCTCCCATTACTACAACATCTACTTCTCTCATATAGCCGGTGGCCAGGTCATCACTCGGCAGGTTTCCAATGACATTTTCGAAGGGAGGGAGCTGGAGTTCTGTAAATGGGATGGGGATGTCGAGGAGCTGCTGAAGGTTGTTCGAACTGACCTCAACCAGCTCAGCAAGGTAATTGTCGTTTGCCTGATCTGAATGTTGTTGGTTTTGGTTTGGGGGTAAGGTTTTGTTGTTATTTTGGTTTATCGAATGAGTGCAGAAATGGGGGCGGGCTGACAAAAACCAGTGCTTGAAAGAAGCTACCAAGTGTTTTAACTACATGGGGCAGATTGTTCGGTTAGTCATCTTATGAGGTGACGCCCGCAGTTACCTTCGGTAGTTCGCTTTTGTCTGTCAATGGCATGGCGGCAGACCAGTCCCTTCAGTTTTGGTTAAGTGGAACAACCCTGGTGCTGACTACAGCACTTCATTGTGTGCAAGGATGCTGGGATCGGGCCCTAACCGTCTGTCTGATGCAGCGATTCCCTGCCCAACTTGATTATGTGGCCTTTCCACAGTTCGATGCTGGATCCGGTGCTATCTGGGACAGCAGGGGTAATACTGCTGTTTGGTTTTGAAGATCTGATCATGTTATTTAGAGTAGGCAAGAGAAGGGGCACAGATTCTCGTTCCCCTTCAATCAATCGGCATTATGTTTCTAATTTACTGCAAAATGTCCGAACTCTTTTTATCGAAGCCAAAACCAGATATTTGATCTTAAGGTGCATTGACCTCTGGGATTTGTTTACAGTAGCTGTGAAATTGTATCCATTTAAATGGGCTTGTCGAAAGAAAGATGAAGAGATGAATTTCCTTATAACATAAACAGAAGCATGAAAATGACATCTAATTTTCACTTGCAAAGTTCATTTCGACTTGGTGAATTAAGACAGATTTGGTGTTTTAAAGCGAGAAATGTAGTATTTTTACTGTTATTGGCCATATAGTGTGTCCCGTCATCTCAGCATATAGAATTCTCCAGAACTGGAAGGCGTAAACACAAATTATTACTTCTGGGATAAAGATGATGTGCTCTTCGGAAGAAAAAAAGAGGGACAACAATGTCAGGCCAGTATAGGCATCCAGAGTGAAAAAAAAAATCTCATCGAAATTTGAGAGCAACTTCTGCTGACTCTTTGTAAAGAATGAATAAGCTCGTTCAACACTCTGAAAGTGTTCCTTTTTGTTTTAAGTTACCAATGATATTATTGAGGGAATGAATAATATATTACTGCCATTAATTTTTACTCCAAAAAATCTATAGGTACATTCACAGTAAAGGAAAATTCAAGCTAGTTACAAAAACCTCTCTAGACACATCCCAACTCCCAACAACTCTTAGCTTCAATAAATTTAAGAATAAATTACATCTGGCCCCAAGTAGTTTGGGAAATTTAACTCTGGCTTCTCCTTAATTCGCAATTCGATTAAAAAGTTCCTTTAGTATGACAAAATTGTACCATTTGACTACTGAAACCAGAACCGGAGAATCTTCCGGCGAGAGACCACGAAAAATGACAAATATACTCCTGACCTAAAAATACTCTCTCTCTTCTTCTTCCTTCCTTCTCTTCATCATTTTTCCTCTTCTTCCTTCCTTCTCTTCATCATTTTTTCTCCTCTACCTTCTTTCTCCTCTACCCTCCTCCTCCTCCTCATCCCTCCTCTTCTCTCCTCCCTCCGAAACATCCCCTCCTCTTCCTCTCTCCTCCGCTCTCCTCTTCCTCCTCTCTCCTCCTCCACTTTCCTCCTCCTCTGCCCTCCTCCTCCATTTCTCCTCCTTCCTCCTCCTTCCTCCTCCATTTTCCTCCTTCCTCCTTCTCCTCCTTCCACCTCATTCTCCTCCCTCCGAAATTCCCCCTCCTCTTCCTCCTCTCCTCCGCCACTTTCCTCCTTCTCCTCCTTTCACCTCCTTCTCCTCCCTCCGAAATTTTCCCTCCTCCTCCTCCTCTCATCTCCTCCGCCCCTCTCCTCCTCCACTTTCCTTCTTCTCCTCCTTCCTCCTCCTCCTCCCCTCTCCTCCGCCCTCCTCCCCTCTCCTCCGTCCTCCTCCACTTTTCTCCTTCTCCTCCTTTCTTCTCTTTCCTCCCTCCGAAATTCCCGCTCCTCCTCCCTCCTCCTCCCCTCTCCTCCTCCACTTTCCTCCTTCCTCCTCCCTCCTCCTCCCCTCTCCTCCTCCACTTTCCTCCTTCCTCCTCCCTCCTCCTCCACCCTCTTCTTCCCTCCTCCTCCTCCTCCTCTCTCTCTCCTCTTCCTCTCTTCTTCCGAAGAGAGTTTTTTTTTGTTTTTTCCGTCAGGGGTACTTTTGTCTTTTCACGAGGTCTCTCACCGGAGAAAAGCTCAAGTTCTGGCTTCAGGGGCCAAATGGTACAATTTCGTCATACTAAAGGGTTTTTTAATCGATTTGCGAATTAGAATGGGGCGAGAGTTAAATATCCCAAATCACAAGGGGCTAGATATAATTTATCTTAAATTTAATCCGCGTCAAACAACAAATCAATCTTTTATTCTAGAATTCTCTATATAACCACTTTTTTACAAATATATATTGTTTGATTAAGCATTATTGATTTGATATGAAAGAGTGCGTATTGTATGATTTCGTTTTTTATATTTGATATAAAAATTCAACATGATTTAGAGTAACCTGATTATGTGATATGTTAAGTCTGTCTGCATACCTTCATCTCCAAAAACGTTAGTGAAATTTAAGGCAATGCGATATTTTCCTTTATGATTTGTTTGAGAGTATGTGTTCAAAATATTATGTTGAAAAGTCGAGTCTCGATAAAAAAAGCGCAAGAACAACTTTCCTAAATCTATGTTCTTACATTTTGTCATATATATTCCCTGACTATTGCGAGGAATTCACCTTAGCTGGCGGCTACCAAGCGTGTTGGCGCACACAAGAGACCGTCAACACAAGAGAGGCAGATTCGTGGGGCTGGTAGGTAGACGCCAGATTTCCGCGACTGAGTTTTCCTATTTTGTTTATGCTTTTGTACTTAATAATATTGTCTATTATATAAAAATATGTTACCTAGTATTGTGTATGGTTTTGTAATTCGTACTAATTAATAAATGTTCTTGTTTCTCATCGTGAACGTAGACATTAGGCTAAACTATGTTATATCTTATGTCTGTGTTTTGTGCGATCTTGTTTCTTAATTGCTGATTTTCTTAACAACTGGTATAAGAACTAAATATTAGAAGATATCAGACGGCATGAAATTTGCTCTTGTGAAATTCAATGGTTCATCAAATTTTGTGTAACGGTAAAGGCCTATCAAGGATCTTCTCGTGTTACAAAGAATGATCATCATGTTCTCGGAGAAGAAACTCAAGAAGATAGAAGAACAAGAGTGGAAGGAGATGGAAGGCCAAAACTGTGGCAATAATTTACTTGTGCTTGAGGGATGATGTGATATACGTCATGAATGAGGAGTCATCAATTGAGGTATGGAATATATGTCTATCTTTGTCGAACGAGCTTTATCTTCAAGATGATGAAGATTAGGATTTGAGCCCATACATTAGTAATTTGAGTCAATTTGTGAGTAATTTGAGAAAGTTTGATGTGGAGTTAAAAAAAAATAAGATATTGTTATTCTTGAATTCCTTACTGAGTTCCTATGAGAATTTGCACTTTGGGGAAGGAGTTCATAGTGTTGGAAGATATCATAAGTACTCTCCTATGGTTTCATTAAAGGAGGAACACTAGCGATGGACGAATAAAAGTGCTAGTTGTGATGGGTAATTATGGTCAAGGAAGAGAAAGGGATATGAAGAGATACAAGTCGAGGTCAAAAATATTCAAAAGAAATTGCTTCGAGTGTGATGTTCTTACGACCGAATTTTTGTTCTTGTTTTAGATTCTTAATTTGACATAGATATGTTTCTTATATATAAATATGTTGTTTATTATATAAAGATACGTTTGTTAGAATTATGTATGATTTTGTGATTTGTATTTATTAATAATTTTTTTTACCTTAGACTTAGATATTAGATCTAAGCACATTATATTTTGTGTATATATTTTTTGTGTGATATTGTTGGCTAATTGCTAAATGTAGTTAGTACATGCATGTGGGAGATCGAAGATAAAACGATAGTAATTCTTGAAGTGTGATTTCTAAAGTCCAACCACAAAAAATGCAAAGTAGTGTATCATTATCCGCACTTGAATTGTTCCTGCCCAACCGATAATTACTTTTGAAATGGTAAATTTGTTTTAATAGTATGTAATATTACTTTAATTAGAAAGATTCGTAACGTTTCAATTAAGATAAATTAATTTACTCACCAAATATATCAAAATATATGTTGGTATGTTCCTCCCCACCTTAACCAAACATGGACGAAGAATTATGTGATTTCTTCAAGAAGATAACCCGTCCCGGTGTCATATTTTCTTATGACGTGTTGTTTAGCTTGAGTTTAGGCCCTTAATATTACTTTTGGTGGGTGTTTAATTAAGCCCGTAATGGCGTAATCTCGTTGTCCGAACCAAAAAGGAAAAAAATGAATTTCTGATATTCATATAACGATAAACGTAACGTTATTACAACAAGAATAAAAGTGATTATTTTCCATATATACGAGCTAGCCCTAGCCTACGCTCTTGACCATTTCTTGTGCCTCATTTTTCTCGAAACTGAACTAACAGAATATAACCCAATTTCCCACCTAACCTTTTACCTTTCTTTCTTCTTTCCTTTGTTTTCATGGAGCATCCTAGATGGAACCCACAGTACGTCCCTTGTAACCTTTCTTCTTACAGCTTTCTTTTCTCGTTCGTAAATTTTATGCCAATATTACACGTGTCAGGAATCGTCCAAGGCTCCGAAGAGATCTCCACTAGTGTTGAGAATGGTGGTGTTGGCGTTTGCTATGGTCTGTGGCGTCTACATTTGCTCAATCTGCTTGAAGCAGATAAGCACACGAACCTCGTCCAGGCTCATGAGCGTCGAGGTTTTTGACCAACCGTGTAACACCTCAGGCCTTGAGACTTGGGAGATCCCCTACGTCCATTTCCCCAAACCCACATCTTTTAATAGGTAACTTATTATTTTTGGTCGAATACATAAATTTTAATATGGTATTAGATTCAATTGCTCCAATAAAAAATATGACATTGTTGTTGTTTACCCATGTGCATTGTCATATTGCCAAAATCAAAATTCGTGCACATTTTTGGCCTGATTGATTTTATTTGAGTTACATGTTAGAATTGATCACATTCATTTGATTGAAAATTTTGAACATAAATAAGGGTACTTGCATTAGTAATGCTCCAACCCCGTAACGATCACATCATTGGACATGAAATTAATCATAGTAGATTGATCATATTGTTGTTAAATAAAATCGTATGGAGTTGGATCATATTAGATGTTGGTATTGTATTTTATTGCAGAGAGGAATGCGCGTGCAATCCTGTCCGATTGTTCGCAATACTGTCGATGCAGAGATCCGGGAGCGGATGGTTCGAGACATTGTTGAATAGCCATATCAATGTGAGCTCCAACGGGGAGATTTTCGGAAACAGGGACAGGAGGGCTAATGTCTCCGCCATCGCCGAGACCTTGGACAAGGTTTACAACCTCGATTGGTTCAGTAGTGCTTCCAAGAACGAATGCAATGCCGCTGTCGGCTTCAAGTGGATGCTTAATCAGGTAATCCTCCTGTCAGAATAATATCTCATTGATCATCATATGAGTTCAACTCGAGAACTAGGTTGTCGGAAATTTTAGTTATTTTGAAAAATTCATATATTTAATTTAAATAAATGTGTATAACGATGGTAGTTAAAAATGTTTGTTATTCTAATTCATCTAAATAATTTAAATGTTATAGTGTTTACCCACTATAGAGAAGTCATAGTTGGCATGCAAAAATGTGAAGAGATAGAGAAACTTCATCTTGGGTTGTTTTTCCGGTTTATCTCACATTGTTCTTGTTATTTTTAGTTATGTTTGTTTAAGTCTTAGAATGATCTGTTTAATTTTGAAAGACTATAAGTATGGGTGAAATAGTCATAAGCAGTGCATTTGCATGATTCAGATATGTTTTTTTAATTATCTAATGAAATTTTTGACTTTTTCAACATTAGTTAAGAAAAAACAACTCACTCGTCCGATGATGCGAATTTGGTAATGCAGGGGGTAATGGAGCACCATGAAGGTGTGGTCGATTACTTCAACCGGAAGGGAGTTCATGCAATATTCCTATTCAGGAGGAATCTGCTTCGTAGATTGGTTTCGGTGATGGCCAATTCCTACGACAAAAACAACAAACTACTCAACGGCACCCACAAGTCTCATGTTCACTCCTCAGAAGATGTAATCTCTCCCCCTCCTTCCCCCTTTGATCCCAGTCTTCTTTTCCGATAAATAGACGTTTCTCGAGTTTCAACGCTCTCGCTTTGTGTTAAAGAACCTGAATCTTCCGAGCATTGCAGGCCAAAGTACTTGCAACGTACAAGCCGAAAATAAATGCGAGTACCCTGATAGCTGAGCTGAAGCATGTCGACGAGCGAGCTACCAGGGCGATCGAATATTTCAAGAGCACCCGCCACATAGTGTTGTACTACGAAGACCTCATCGCAAATCAAACCGTAAGTTTAGACAAACTACCTCATACCAGTCCATTTTGCTGCCGGGTTGTAACTCTTGCTGCAATCTTTTTCTTGCAGAAGCTGAACGAAGTCCAAGACTTCCTAAGATTGCCTCGCCGGCAGCTGACGAGTCGCCAGGTCAAGATACACACGGCCCCCCTGTCGAATCAAGTACAGAACTGGGACGCTGTGGACAGAGTTCTCAAAGGAACGAAGTACGAGAGCTTCCTCCACGCCGATTACCAGTTGTAGCCTGCTGCAGTTGGCACCCAGATGTAGATACTTTCTTCAGGAATCAGATTTTGCCTCTCAATTCTTTGGACCAATAGTATTTACACCCATTATTTGATTTTGTTAGTTAAAACTGTTCGCCATAGCGAATTCAGCTCCATTGAGCCACTTTTGATTAAATATATATCCATAGTTGAATACTCCAAATCGATCCAGTTCAGATAATCTCGATCAACATCTCGACGTTAACAGAACATTGACGTATCTGCTAATACATATCAACGTCGATAGAACATATGAAATCACTTTTTCGAGCTGCCGGTGGTTCATCGACCATATCTGCTATCGTTAACATATCACCGGAACCAGAGCAACCAACACCAAGCTCCAAATTGAGTACTCCGTTGCTGTCCGACAACGGAAAAACTAGACCATGATTAGGAAGATTAATGCTACTGCACAAACAAAGGAAAGAAAATATTGGAGCTAAGAGCTAATGCCTTTTCCTTGATTTCTTTTAACATCTTCCTAAATGTTGAGATTACGACACTACTACATTGAGCACAAAAGCTAGTGAATAACTGGTCCATTGCTAGCTACTGGACCGGGATTATCTGTTCGACTGACAACAAAGTGATCTACAATCTTAACAGTGTTTACAGGATCTTGCTTGGACGAAATTGCTCTCCATTTGCTAGGGTACTTCCTGTGGTGGCTTAGTTGATCTGGCTGCTTGATCTCCGAATCCCACTTGTTATCGAGTTTCCATTCCTTCGGAACCTGAATTTGTGAGTACAATCAACACTATGATCAAGGACTACAGAAGCATTGTCCGTCTGGACTTGCCACATGACCAACAGCACAGACAATCTAACTAGTATGCAAATAAAACGGGAGATTCTGTGGGACCAAATTGCTCTGCTCGTGCATGCAAGCAGAAGATAAGACGAGTCAATTCCTCACCTTGTCGACAGCAAGAGTGTAAACCTCAAGATCACCAGTCTTGGTGATGTGGAATCGAGTGAACGCCTTGTAGTTAGCAATTCGGAGAGATGAGAAGGCTTCGTCAAAGTGGAGGTGAAGCCAGTTGATGCAGATGTACAGATAGCTTCCAAAAATCAAGGAAACGACGGGTGTGGAGAGGACCCAAAAGTAGAGGAAAACAGAAATGTAGTATATGGCGGCACCTCCTCTCGATAGTGAAGCCATCCCGTTCTTGCAAATATTACCCCGTGTGACGGCCATAACCTGATAATTTCCAAAGCTTTTTTCATTTTATACAGCTCAAATGAAAAACAATTACTTGACAACGAGAATCTCATTACCTCCGGAACATCAAAAGCTGACATCAGATATTTTATGCAGGCTGGATAAAAACCAAATGTCCATTGTTCAATACGAGATCGAAGACCAGTGGGGTCTGGAAAGTGCTCACTCTCCACCATCCGGTACCATTCATACAAAGTGTGATAGCCTGAAATTAAAAAAAAAAAAATCCTTTCAGATAAAAAAAAAAAAAAACAGAATCCCAAGATCAACAAGTATCCGAAACCAAAATACATAAAATCTCAAGGGCAAATACCACTTATAGTATCAAAGATAAGGTCCAGCAACTAAGGATTGAACTTGCCTGAAGTTGCTAAGAGTTTATGCTTTATACATGTTTCAATACCCAACTCCAAAAGCAGGGTAAGTATAAGGGCAGCTGACAGATGAGCAGCAACATGAAGAATGCCAATCAAAAGTTGTTTCTTCCGAGACACTTTAGAGGGGACAAATGAAGTTGCTGCAACTAGTAACAACAGCACACCAGCCAAGGAGACATACGAGCTCCCAAAAATGTACGAAAAGGAATCCCCTGTAGTTCTAAGGAAACTTTGAACGAGACCAGGAAATGTATCCTCTTGCAAGATGTGGTCGAGCTTACACTGAACAGCCAGGACAGGTTAACAGTTAGTAGAGCAGAATAGGAATAAAGTTGGCAAATAGATGTACATCTAGTTGGTGGGATGTAACGAGTAATCTATAAAAGTAAATTGTCCTTTCATTTACTTCTCTTTACAAACTTAATCATATCCCCTTATTTGCCACCCAATCACTACATAAGGGAGCATTAGCATCTTTGAGAGAAACAATTCCCAAACGTCCTAAATCCTAGCCATTGGCATTCAGGCATAACAGACAGGCAGAGTAGGGGCTGAAATTTTAGAATCTTGGGTTATTAAACTCAGAACACAAACTCACCTGTGGAAACATAGAAAAACTCAACACAAAGTATATTACACCACCAATGATATCAAATTGCCAATTCTTCTTTCGGAACTTCAAAATATTTCCCAAAGCGATCTACACAATGAAAACAAGACCTGTTAGCAGCAAGGTCGAGGAGGGAAATGAAAGAAATAACATGTTATAGTAGGGCAAGACATCTAATAACATTCCAATTAAGGCGAGACATTACCCTGCTTGAATCTTCTAAGGAAGGATAAGCAGCCTTGGTCTCGTATGTAGCTCCATACAACTCATTGAAATTATTGAAGACGTGGGTGGGATGTAAAAATGCACCACCACAACCATTTACAATAAGATGCTGCACGTGAGCAGGTGCACCAGATGGTACATATGAATGGCGCATGTAATGGTGTAAGTCTCCAGCCACCCGAAGTTTGCATCTTTCTTTCAGATGATCACATATCAGGTAAGAAACATTTTTCCCAGAAACATCATTCCAGTACCAATCAAGAAGCCAATTTGGTTCGTG
Source organism: Hypericum perforatum (assembly GCA_012979155.1). NCBI lineage: Eukaryota > Viridiplantae > Streptophyta > Magnoliopsida > Malpighiales > Hypericaceae > Hypericum > Hypericum perforatum. The sequence goes on along the minus strand of SOPF01028055.1, from coordinate 3,907 downwards.
CGTGATAATTATCACAGAATCATCATCCCCCATCTGAAAAAATACAGAATGATCTTTGAACACCAGTAGGTAAATTTTACAAGAGAGAAGAAGTGTAAGAAAAATCATGGAATCTTCAAGAAGATGGTGCTCGTGAACTTGTTATATATTAGACCTAGGTATGATGACAACATAACCTATACATTCATAGTAAATAAATAATTGAGAAAAACATTAAACAATGTCTCAAAAAGCCTATCATATCTTAAATGCAGAACAAGTAAATAAGCATGCAGCAACAATCAGACCAACCTTTTCCTTCACCAGCTCTGCAAAGAACTTGAACTGGTAGACATCAATATCATTATGAAGAGCTAGATCAAGACCAAAAACCCACCATTTGTGTGGGAGTTGTAAAGCAAAATAACTTTTCTTCTGCGGCATCAACCACCCACCCAACCAACTCTTGTGACATATGTACCTCATGAATGTATTAAGTCCATCAAACCAATCTGCAACTCAGACAGGAAATTTAATGAATACGGGTGATTCAGAAGGTTCTATAAAAGTAACCAGGAATATAATAGCGGATGCAACACCAATTCCAATTCTCAGGATTAAATGGCCTCAAGATCTATAGGCCTTTGGTTCCACTTATAGGGAATCAATGAGGATATGGAATGGGAGGATTTCGCCTCTTTTGCAATACATTGGTCCTTTGGGCCTTCCATTACAGCAAAAAGTTGTGCAACTACACATGCAAGCCTAAGAGCAGACATGTGGAAAAAAAAATTCAACTCAGTAACAAAAATACAGATTCACCATGATTTCCTGGGATGATAAAACACTGAGGTCCGTCATAATGCTTCAGTTCAGAGATCCCAGACGGTAGCTCCGGCTTGCTGGCAGCAATATGCTCAGGTTTGTACCAAGGGGGAGGCTGTAGAGCGTATTCAAAAGGACGGAACAAGCGTTTCTCATATGTAAAAGATGATGGATTCGGGTACCTGCAAGAAAATATTACAAGCAAAGCGCAAACTAGTGCATCATAAACTAATCATTTTAAATCCTTAACTAGTACAGCCAGAAGTAGGTATGCAGATGCCAGGTCAGTCATTCCCACACAAGATCCAAGCAACGGAAACACACATTTAACACCGTTCACGCATCTACACTCTTTAATTCATGACTCTGAATCTTAATGTAGTATTTTGTTTCCAGATCACCACTATCCCCTAGTAAATTACATCAACTCTTCTTTTATACACCATATACAACTAGAAGGTGTCCATAGAACACTTTACATCTCTAATATATCCAACTGAATAAAATTTTCATCACCGCAATACAAACAGTATTTCCAAAAAATAGTCCAATTACAAGGACACCACTTCAGTTCAACTAATTTAAATCATCATCTGCAGAAACGTCAGTATGATGTACGCACAAGAAAAAGGATGAATTTAGATCAGCTTACGCAAGATCTCCTCCAATAAGAAGCAGTTCTGCACGGGGTAGTGAAAGCATGGAATCCCCGTCATCAATTTGAATGGAAGGCTGAGCAAGTAGTCGTGTAACTGTATAAGAAGAGTTCCCACCATCACCAGTATCAGCCATAAAATCAAACCACATGTCTTCCTTTTCCCTAAAGTGATCGTATAAGAAGTCTGATGATTGAGCACCATCTTGATCCTTGTTCATTGCTGCCTGACAATAGAACAAACAACAGAATGATTCATTTACAGAAGTAGAAAAAGAATAAATCAAGAAACTATATTAGCTAGAAGAAAGCCAAGAAGTTGTAGAGGGCCTGTAAGAAAAAGAGGTTTGAAAATTGAGCCATAGCAGGAACATAAAATCTAAGAGCTAGAAAGTGGTTTCAATCATAAGCTTCATGGTGAAAATGGAGAATGCAAGGTACACAAAATAATGAGGTGCTCGAAATAAAGTTAACCCAGAAAACAGTGAGAATTCATTAACCAGAAGAGCGTGCGTTTCCCGATGACGAATGGTTTGAAGCGAATGATTCAGAGTTCTTGCAGAGTGGCAGACACATGGTGCATCAACACAAAAAGATATGCCCTTAGTCTATGTGGCCATTTTTCCACTCCAAATTGAAAAACTGGTTGCTATCTTTATGCTATACTGCAGTAAAAGGAAAACTTGAAAAGGAGAAGTGCTTTCCTCTTTTTTTAGTTTTCATGTTATTTTGATTTCCTTTTTGAATTACTCTCATTTTCACATTCCATTGCCAGAATCCATGTTGTATGTTTGAAAGAAGTTAACCCCTCTTCTAGTTGAGCCACTTTCTCCTTGATCCACAAAGTCAAATATAGGACGGGTCCCGACCATACTTTAGATTTCCAAAACGATAGAGCCCGCAATTTAAATTTAAAGGAAGCAAAATATGTGTGGTCATTAAAAAGGCATATAAGATGCCAGTATCGGTGTCCCTTGGGAAATAATTTTCCAGTCTTAGGGCTACATCAACAACATAAGAATAGAAATATAAATGGCCAAGAACATGGACAACAGAAGAAGTAAATGCAGCTCCAAGTTATCACGGGATAAATACAAACACCATATACAACTGTATTTGTGCAGTAAAAGCTTTGAAAGCATCAAATGATGCAGTATGAAGAGTGGGAGTACCTGCATCATGCGCATGTCAAAGCGGCCAACGAACACTGTAACGGACACAAGGAGATCAAAAATGGTCTTGAACAAATCGGCAGATGTTCTGAAACATAAAATCACCAAGTAAAAAATTAGGCTGGATTGATGCAAGTCTTGTATAACAATTCTCCCTTGTTTCACAATACAGAAGCATGAAACAAGAAAAGCAAACAAGAATGATTGACCTACCCCGAGTACCACGGAACCATATCCAAAAAGTCAGGCTTCAATTGCTTCTTCTTCAACTTCTCATATTCTTGAACTGATACTGGATGAGAAAGAGCCCACCTGTTGATTGCAAGGGATCAATGCAAATAGAACAATAAAAAGTAAGGTAAATAGATGCAAATGATGGAGAAATCGTACATAATTACAATGCTTGTGAATTCTTAACAATACATAAAAGTAGATCTACAATCCCATGCTTGACTCATTCCCTAGCACCTACAAAAACCAACTCACGTGTTCCTAAAATGGACCAAAAGCCAAGTAAATACATAAAAAATAGACACACTGTGACCAAAGAAGTCACCCTCAAAAGGCATATTGGTTCCTCAAAATTAAACTGTACTACTTACCCTGTCGACCTCTCAACCACATAATTGGCCATGTAAAGGCCTATAAATGTCGCCCACAGTGAGTATATGGGAGAGATTTCATCAGAAGAACCTGCACATCCACTTCCATTGCAACCCAGCTACAATAGACCCAAAAAGATACAAGATAAGCATTGAGAAAACGGAAATCTTGAGAACAGAATCACTGCAAATGAACAATTTTTCTGACAGGTTACCTCGCCGTAAATAACCCACTTGGACAAAAGTGGATAATCACTAGCTGACCCAACTGGAGCAAACCAAGATGAGCAGACTTGATCTTTCAACTCATTCATACGGACAAATTTTGCTAGCCATGAGTTTCTTTCTTCTTTCTTCCACATGGAAAACCAACTGGAATTTCTTCTTTCCAAAGGTCGCTCTCTCAAAACAGCAATATTACCACAATGGCTGTAAAAAACACAGCATGCTACACTGATAACCTACATAAAAATTGAAGAACACGAAACAGTTACAGTAGAAAAGACAGCAAGAACTTAACTTCCAAAGTCAGGTTTGGCAAAACTTACTGCACAATTCTGGAGGATGGTCCAGAACTCTGGCTTCTTTGCAGCCAGACGAGAAACGAGACCCAAATACCAAAGGCCGAGAAAAATAATGTGGAATACAACAAGGAATGATATGGAAGAAATGTA